>SOPF01028357.1:219016-258580 GCA_012979155.1 Hypericum perforatum | reverse complement strand
ACTCCGATTTCGGCGTTCTTAGTGTCCAGAGAAAGAGGAAAGACCGTTCTACAACTTTTCTCATTTAACTTTCTTCAGATTCGGCCTGTAAAAGGCCGGAAAAATATCTCAAAGTTTGTGGATCTGGCTGGATACCAACTTTCAGATTGATCACTATGTCGTATTTCAGTCTTAACTTTCTCGTACGAACTTCGATTTCAGTGTTCTTATTATCCCGAGAAAGAGGAAAGACCGTTCTACAACTTTCGTGATTTAACTTTCTTAAGATTCAGCCTATAAATGGCCGAAAAGTCTCTTCAATGTTTATGGATCTGGTTGGACTCTACTTTTAGTATAACCTTTGACCGGTTTTGATCTCTTTTGAGAAGAGACTCAAAACCGAATAGATATTCTTGTGAATCACTCTTCTCAGACGCCCTCCTTAGTTCCACCGAGCGTGCCAAAAAACTGTTGCGCAAATAAATAAATATGTTGTTAGAACATCGAAAACGATCTAAAGACGGATCCGGAGTGGTCGTCCTAAGATGTGATTTGAACGAATAAGGCAAAGATGGAAGAAATATGGGGAAAAGGAAGAGAAGATATATAGATCTGACTTGGTAGATAAGAAAAGAATTGGTGGAAGAGCAATAACTTTATTGAAAATATAGGGGATGGAGACAAGAGGAAAACATAAATGATAAAAGCTACATCTACCCTACGCTAAGATAAAAAACCGAAGCTTTGACAAGAGATTTGATGTGTTGTGTTGTGTTGTTGGGGGTCCTTTTCTTCTACGTCAAGGCTGTCATTATATAGAAAAAACTAGCCCTAGCCCAATACCAAAAACCCTAGGCCGTTCAGTTTAAAAAACCTAAATTATCCCCGGCCTCAGATATGAAAAACTAGCTGCCCGAAACTTCCAAGCTGATTATGACCTCTTTCTGCTCCGAATTTGGAAAAGTGATAAACTACAAAGTTGTAGATTTATCTCTTATCTTTCTGTAGCTTTTGAAATCACCTCAATCCGATATTTGAGCAGTTAGTTACGGATTTTTTACTACAATTGGTCAGAAAATCCGCGAATTAATTTTCCGCCACAACAGATTGGGAGTGAAAAAGGAGAGGAAGTTTTTGGGTGGTTATTTATTGTTTTCGATTTCGGTAACTTTTTTAATTCTTCTCTCTGGGAGTGCTAGATCTGGAAGTTGATTCGGGAAGCAAGGACCTGGTGGAAGAAGATGCTGAGGGATTGAATGAAGGAGGAGGTGGTTTGGAAGAGATGGAGGACGAAAGTGCGAATAGTTGAAATGTTAAAGAAGATGAGTGTAAGAGGAAGAAGGTGGAAGAAAATTTTTATTTTTTAGTAGAAGGTTAAATTTGTCATTTTCCGTGTCTCCTCGTCGGAGAAATTTGCCGGTTCCAGCAAGAGGGGCTAAATAGTATAAATTCGTCATACTGAGAGGATTTTTTTAATCGACTTGCAAATGATAGAGGGCCAGCGTTAAATACGCCAAACTAGAGGGGGCCAGATGTAATTTACCCTAGTATTATTCAACAAAGACACAATTAGCACCGCAATGTAACTAATTATTATGCGATATACGTGATATTGATTCGTCACAATCTAATAGATATCAGAGATAACCCCTCTAGTCTTTTTTTAAAAAAAATTTAAAAAGTTACAATGTGAGAT
Source organism: Hypericum perforatum (assembly GCA_012979155.1). Taxonomy (NCBI): domain Eukaryota; kingdom Viridiplantae; phylum Streptophyta; class Magnoliopsida; order Malpighiales; family Hypericaceae; genus Hypericum; species Hypericum perforatum. Next base: position 256,905 of record SOPF01028357.1, on the reverse strand, counting down.
TATATAAAAAGTTGAGTGTAAAAGTTACAATCTACGTGATCTATAGAGCCAATCTGCCACATTATATGACTTCTTAGGATTAAGACCACCCGCAGCGGGTGGTTCCCGCGTCCCGGGCGTGCCACGTGGCAGCCCGTGATTGGGCGCGGGACTGTGCTCGGGGCGCCCCTGGTGTCAGTTGGGGCGCGCCTCGCCTCGACAGGGGCGCCCCGCCCCGACAGGGGCGCCCCGTCCCGGGCAACATGGCCCCTTCTGATTGGGCCACGTCGCCCGAGGTAATATAATATTATTTTTTTATTTTTTTTAAAAAAATCAAAAAAAATTAAAAAAAATCGGAAAAATTAGGAAAAAAATTCTAAAAATTCTTTTTACTTTTTTTGACTTTTTTGTGTAATTAAATTTTTTTTATTATTTTTTGGTAATTTTATACAAATTTTTGAATCCAAATAATTAGACTTTAAAACCCTTAAACCTTAAACCCTTAAACCCTAACCCTTAAACCCTTGATAACCCTAAACCTTTGCTATGTAATTTGATATAAAGTTTATATTTTAATATAATTTAATATAAATTATAGAATGTAGTATAATTTTATGTAAATTATAAACTCTAAACTCTAACCCTTACCCTAACTATAACCCTAACTCTAACCTTAACCCTAATCCTAACCTTAAAGTTTTATGCACTTATATATTTAAACAACATATTATATTTAATTGAAAAACATATGTTATACATTTCGAATTTTATAAAATGTCTATTTCGTAAATTTTCGCACTTCGAAATAAACACAAAAAAATACTCGAGTTTGATTCAATTAGCTGAATTTTAAAAAAGCTGAGCTGAGAAAAAAGCTGACGTGGCGCCCAGGGCGTGGCACTGTAGCAGGAGCACCACTGTGGGCTGAAAACTGAGAGCAGGGGCGCGGCTGACATGGCGCCCAGGACGCGCACTATAGCGAGGGCACCAATGCGGATGATCTAAGATAACTTCACAAAAAGAAATAGCTCGAATGTTCCGGTTGCTAATTATGAGGGGTCGGATCCGCAAGAAGTACGAAAGAAAGTCGAATCCGTCCCCACAGGTGTCCAAATCACACAAAAGTCCCTCAAAATTATTTGGATAAGCACAGGTTTCAACTTCTGAAGGAGAGATGGTGGAAAATTTACGAAGCTGGATTCGGAGTAAGAATATTTCGAAAAATTTAGAATGAAAAATACATATGAATATTTTTCAAAAAATGCTAAAATACTGAAATTAAAATGAAAAAACACTTGCACGGCTGGGATATTTGACATGTTTATCGAGAACTAAGCATACCGCTATCGTAAACTAGTCAATAACAGAATATTTTAGTATTGAAGGTTTTCCGTTGTCAAAACTAAAAATTATCATTATCTACTTATTTAGTCTAAACGGTCTAAAATAAATCTTTTTATGTTAAGATCTTCATGATTTCTGACAAGTACCTACCTGGCACAACGCTAGACGTGGCTGAGTTGGAACTAGAAAGTCTCCTCCGGCAATAACTCTTACTAAATTCCCATACCCACCTTTGTCGGGTCAAATCGTCCTCTCTCTTTCTACATAGAAGTAATCCAAATGATAACCTCTCTTTCAATTCCTTCTTCCGTTTAACAACTTCCTTCCCTCCATCCCATATCCAATCCCTTCATCTTCCTTCCTCCTTTTGTCTGAAGGGAAATGGAGAAATCTGGGTACGGAAGAGACGGCATTTACAGGTCGCTGAGGCCAACTTTGGTCGTCCCAAAGGACCCAAACCTCTCAGCCGTCTCCTTCCTCTTCAACAGAGCTTCAAACTACCTCAACAAACCCGCCCTTATCGACTACGATTCCTCGCTAACTTACACCTTCTCGGACCTCAAATCTATCGTCTCCAAGGTCTCCCATGGGTTACTCCATCTGGGTATCTCCAAAAACGACAGGGTATTGATCCTCTGCCCCAATTCCCACCAGTTCCCCATCTGCTTCCTCGCCGTCACCGCCATTGGAGCTATTGCCACGACGGCCAACCCGGTTTATACGAAGCAGGAAGTGGCGAAACAGGCGAAGGATTCGACCCCCAAGTTGGTTGTTACCGTTCCTGAGTTGTGGGAGAAGGTGAAAGATTTGAACTTGCCATCGGTGTTCTTGGGGGAGGAAGGAGGGCTGTCGCCTGTCGTTGTGAAGTCAAAGGGGAGGACGTTGTCTTTCCGCGAATTGGTCGAGTTGGGAGGGGATAATTCCGAGCTTCCTGTCTGTAATGTGAAACAAACTGATGTGGCTTGTCTTTTGTATTCGTCGGGGACGACCGGGGTTAGCAAAGGTGTGATCTTGACGCATGGGAATCTGATTGCCGCGTCTTTGTGTGTCACTATGGACCAAGACACGGCTCGTGAGGATCGCAACGTGTTCCTCTGTTTCTTGCCCATGTTTCATGTGTTTGGACTTGTTGTGATCACTTATTCCCAGCTGGTGAGGGGTAATGTGGTCATCTCGATGGGGAAGTTCGAGCTGGGAGCAGTGTTGAGCGCTGTGGAGAGGTATAGGGTGAACCATTTGTGGGTTGTTCCGCCCGTGATGCTTGCTTTGGTTAAGCAGGGTGCCACGGGAAAGCACGATCTCTCTTCGTTGAGTATGATTGGATCCGGCGCTGCTCCTTTGGGGAAGGAGTTGATGGATGAATGTGCTAAGAAGTTCTCTCATGCTGCAATTTGTCAGGTATTTTTTGTTCAACAAATATGAAGTTTTGTTTTGACATATTTAGCTGAGCTTATGTGGGTGTGATCATTCTGCGGAAATCTTGTAAAAAATTGACAATTTTAAGAATAGCAGCCTTCTCTAAACTAGTAAATTAAGCTGTTGCACAACTCCGTTAAGATTGACAATTTTATTCCTTCAATTCCTTTAAGTTATACGCGAAGGATCTACTCTCGGTGATTGTTCAACTTGGTTAGAACTCTGTAGCTTCAGCCATATAATAATAGCTCTTATTCGGTGATTGCATGCATTTGTTGAATGATTGAGCAACATGTGGTTTCAGGGCTATGGTATGACAGAGACTAGTGGCATCATTTCGTTGGAGAACCCAAGTGCGGGTATTCAACGTACTGGTTCAGCTGGGACTCTTGCTGCGGGAATCGAAGCCCAGATAGTCGATGTAGATACGCTCAAGCCTCTTCCTCCTAATCAAAAGGGTGAAATATGGGTTCGAGGACCTAATATGATGAGAGGTATCTTGCTTTCCTACTTGTAGTGTAACTATTCATTTTCCTATACTGCCTTTTTCAAAAAACTGTGCTTTGTAATTATGCAGCTTTAACTTGCAAATCTCATGTGAATTGGCTATCGCGAAATTAACATGATGTTTAGGGAAATTGTGCTTGAAAAATTGTTCACCCGAGTGTTTGTAGAAATTTAAAATATGGCGTGTAGAAGAAGGATCTCTAAAAGTCTTTTATCAACTGCTGATGGTTTGCACATTATTCGTCACGAAAAACTTGTTTATTGTGAAGTAACGATGATCATGTTATCCACTGATGAGATGCCCTGTCGTGTCGAATTTCGATGTATTGATCATTGCCTTCCTATGTGGAAAAATGGCAGGTTATTTCAATAATCCGCAAGCTTCGAAGCAGACAATTGACAGCAAGGGCTGGGTGCACACGGGTGATCTTGGATACTTTGATGATAAGGGATGTCTATTTGTTGTTGACAGAATTAAAGAGCTCATCAAGTACAAAGGTTTTCAGGTCAGTTCTATGCCATGTCTTTGCAGCCTCTAGGAATTGCTCGAGTACTATTGAGTTATTTCACCTGAAATGGCTGGTTGAGTATCTTTGCTGATTGTTGGGTTCGACTCACCAGGTTGCACCGGCTGAACTTGAAGCGCTTCTTGTTTCACATTCGGAAATATTGGATGCTGTTGTCATCCCGTGAGTTGAAAGCTTTCGCTTTGTTTACTTTTTTTGTGCGCTTGCACCTTGATTGTTCGCTTAACGTCAGTGCTATAATTTCCTGCAGATATCCTGATGCAGAAGCTGGCGAAGTTCCGGTTGCGTATGTTGTGCGCTCACCCAACAGTTCACTAACCGAAGAGGATGTTAAGGAGTTTATCGCCGACCAGGTACCACATTCTGATCATGATTCAGTATGACTTTTCCTCCTAACTTCCTCATAAACCTAACAAGACCAGCAGCTTTCTTCGTTACACAACCGGGTTTTTGTTCAACAGGTTGCACCTTTCAAAAGACTACGACGGGTAACTTTCATTCAAACTGTTCCCAAGTCTGCCTCAGGAAAGATTCTTAGAAGAGAGCTCATAGACAAAGTGCGATCAAAGATATGAGGACCCCGGATTACTTCGTTCCTCATTGTTCGTTGTGATTTAAGCACCGGTTAGCTCGATAGCGGTATCCACTCATTGTCTCTACCAATTTGCAGACGTTACATAAGCAGAACCACATGTCTTTGTTCACTCGATAGCTAGGAGCCAACTTTGGCAAAGAAAAGTTCCACCACTTTTGCTAATGCAAAGCTCCAAATGCTGCTATATTTTATCTTCAGACAAATCACAAAAGCTATTGCAAGTTATGTCCAACCTGGGAACCTTCATAATTGTGTGTTGCCGCAGTTAAGTTTCTCTTCTTTCGCAGGGCCGAAATAATTTTCTGCAGATTGTAAAATCACTTATATTCACAAAAAATAATAATAATCAATCAGATCCGAGAATATAATAAAACTAAATAAAGTACTATGTCACCCAGGTGGCATAAGCAGCCCAGAGATGACGACACGTCTGAAAATTTGCAGATGACCGGAAAGACCATTTAAAAAAAATTATAATTCATATTCAATAATTTAAGAACGAATTCGGATATGATTTATGGTTTCATTAATTTAAATTCGTTTTTTAATTGAACAATTTTTAAGAATGAAAAGACAATTTTTACTGTTTTTAAATGAATACGAATCTGGAGAAGTCTAATAACGACCAAAACTAGAGCCTCATTGAGGAGACACACTTACTGGCAGGCGATACCCTTCCAATAATGGATATGGAATCTGAGAGTATGCAAGAGGGTGTTTGGATCAAGTGAAGACCACACATCAGGGGCGTGAAAGTTGAAGCACAGGAGTATTTACATAATTTCTTACGATACTTTGTGATCATTCTGTCGTTACTTTTGAGTATATTTATTGAAACATAAGTCAGCTGCTCAATTTTATCTCGAGAACTTCTGCAACCTTGTTGTCAACCATTTTCATTCTAAGATACCTACAATTAGGAGTGATCAAGGACGAAAAATTTCTACTTTATTCTTTCCTCCATTCTCAGCAAATTATCCATGAGACTACATGTGTTTAAACTCCACAACAACATGTTCATGTAGCTAACCTTTGTGCGCTTAAGCTTCGTTATTGCAGCCGTGAAAGAGTATTTTCTGGATATCAATAATGTTTATCTCCATGACGACTTTGATGAATAAATTCATATGGAGTTGCCCCCTGGAATCCTGAAGAGGAAAATCTAGAATGCCGTCTCAAGAAATTCATATATGACTAAAGCAAGGTAGTCGGCAATAGTTCATTTTCCACACTATCTTCACTCTTTGCTGACTTTTTGTTTCTCACAATCAAAGTCAGATTATTCAGTTTTCTCGCTAACCAGAGACACTTCTTTCATCTGCTTGCTTGTATACATAGATGATAACCTAAGGAGACAACCTAGTCTTGGCTTATTCTTTGCTACGAACTCATAAATGTAGATCAAAGTCTTCTGTGATGCTGACTAGGGTGACTATACAGACACAAGGAGATCTATGTCTGGCTTTTGCGACCACATTGGCGATTCTTGGATCTGTTAGAAATCTAAAAACAACAAACATTGTACTGCGACCATCAATCAGCTATATATATGGTTGAAAAATTCGGTATTCCATGAAAAATATCAAACACATTGAAATCGATTGAAGTGAAAAGGTTCAATCAGGTTTTATTTACATTCTTTTAACTTTCCATTAAGAATCAAACGACAGATATTCTAACCAAAGCTCCAGTGCCTCTCCCATTTAGTATCTCATTTATGCAAGCTTGGACTAGTATCTATACATAATCCAGCTTGTGGGGGTATTAGAAGAGGGACTTAGGCATATCAAAGCCAGTAAAGAAAGAACCCGTATGAAGAAAAAATCTTGGTTGTAGATAATTTTGACCCCCTTTTGTCTTGTAGCATAAGAGAATTCGTAACTAGCTTTTAGTTCATAAGACCTCGCCGTGGGTTCTTCCGATCTTGTTCTTCATGGATTTTGATATGCTCACACATGACAAAAGCTACACACCATCATCGCAGTTAGTACGAATTTTTTTTCCAGGTGCCACTTGTAATTAATTGTAAACTAGTAAGGAATTTTCTTCTTATAAAATAAGAAAAATTTGGTGCTCTAATCGTTGTGGTACAAAAAAATTATGTTTCCACTTCTAGGCTTTTTCTCATTTTGGCTTTACACTCGGACTTGATTTAATCTCTTTTAACCTAGCAATCTCTCACACAAATGATGATTAATGCATGTAGGAACTAACTTGAAAGTTCTGATGAGTTAATATTGCATCGTGATAGGTAACTTACGGCTTTAAACCTATCCTAATTAAATGCTATCTCATTTACTCATTGCTGAAAATGATGTCTTAGATCGATTAACTTTTGGTATAAACCGAGACAATATCATCTAAACAATAATAACTCTAATATTTGTAGGTTCTCACGTTGTGTCTGTTTTGATCGTGGACCGTATCTTAGATTCATAAGTGTTTTTTTCCATTTAAAGCGACATCATTTCACACTTACATAGGTGATCTTCTATCAAGAATATTCTATCATATCCCACATTTATCAAAGTATAGTAATCATTCTACCCAAAAAAAAGAAAAACAAATCTACCAAAAAAAAGTATAGTAATCATTAAAAATATAATTGCTTAATCTTACCACACCTCCATAGTTAATATTTGGACAGGTTCTGAGAATCAGATGAGTTCTCAGTAATTAACTGAACCTTTTATAACTTAGTTATCTCATTGAACTAAGTTTGTGAGATCTTCCTTTATCATTGTTGAGTTACCACTATGAAAAAAATTTAATATGTGGATTTTAAGCTCATTTCTCTTACTGTATAGTACATTTGATCTATATTATCTATTTTTTCAAACGATCAGCTATATTGTCCTTAAAGTTTGCATAGTTAATCATGATCACTCTATTAGAGATTAATTTTATGCCAGTGTTATATCTATGACAAATATGTTGGGACTTACCGTTGTACATTGTACTTTGTGTCCTCTCTATTGCTTATATACGATCACAATGTATCATGACAGGAGGCACATACTTGCTCTAACAAAGAATATCTTTAGAAACTTTATGAGTCATTCACCGTCTTCTCCAACCTTGTCTCATGCTATAAATTCTGACTCTATTATGAATTGAGTTATGCACATTTTCATTAATAATTTATAGGACACAGCTCCTCCATCTATGATGAACACATAACCATTTATGGACATGGAGTCTTTTGAGTCCAATATCTAATTCACATTGCTCTATCCTTCTAATATAATTGGATATTTGGTATAATGTATGTCGTGGCTTATGGTATATTTTAAGTATCTTAGAGCTCTTTTCCAAAGCTAGCTTGTGATTATTTCTAGGATTACTTGTGAATCAACTAAACTTGCTGACCGAATATAAAATATTAGGACATGTACAATTTGTCAAGTACATTAGACTCTCAATAATTTGTACATACTTTATTGGGTAAATTACATCTGGCCCCCTGTAGTTTGGCATATTTAAGGCTCATACCCTCGTTTTTTGCAAACCGATTAAAAAACCCCTACTGTGTAAATGAATTGTACAATTTCCCCCCTCATGTCAGAACCAGCGTTTTTTCTGGCAAGAAGGCACGGGAAAAGACACAAATACCCTTATACTAAAAAACAAAAAAAAACCCTCCTTCCTCCTACCTCCCTCCTCCTTTTCTCCTCATTTCACCTTCTCCGGAGAGCCTTTGACTTCTCCGATGACATCTCCGGACAAAAAAATCATAAAACCAAAACTCACGAAACCCAAACTCAGGAAAAATCCAAGACGAAAGCAACAAACTTCCTAGCCATGCTCAATCCCAGGACATCCCAATTCTCTCGAATTCAACTAACAACCCAAACGTGATACCCTTCGCTTGTACGGTCTTCAGCAGCTCGCAACAATCCAGCATCGATTCGTCAAACCACCTCCACGGTCCTAAAAAGTCCAAACCACACCCATCGTTGAAACACATTTGACAAAATAACAGAGGGAAAACCCTAAATCGTACCTTTCCACTTGCGTCCGGGGTCGATGGCGAGGGCGTTAAGGACCATGGAGAGGCTGGCAAGGCTGCAATAGGCTGGCTCGGACTGCGTCTGGAAGTAGGAGATTAGCCTGTAGAAACCCTCCATTGTCCCAGTTTCGATCTAGGCCGATTGGGGAAAAGCGTTACCTTGCCGTCGGTGGAGGCGAAGTTGATGTCCCGCTCTTATTTTGACTCCAGAATGGAATGTTTACCCTTTTACCTTTTGAATGTATTGGAAGCATGTAAATGCAGCGAGTAGGTATGTATTGTAAGCATGGTTGTGATGTGTTTGCAGAGATGATGTTCGATGAAATGACTGGAATGGTAGGAGGCGATTAGTTTCTATTGATTTTTTGTTGATTTTTTGGTTCCTGTTTAATGGATTTTTCTGGGTTAATGTTAAGACTTGTTTTGTTGATTTGTTCTTGGTCGTTGAGTTTATGTTGATTTGTTTGGTGTTTTAGAATTAGATTGGTGTTTGTGTTCTTGAGTCCATGAATTTCTGTTAATTTTTTGGTGAAGGAGGAGAAGGGAGCAGGGAGAAGGAAGAACAGGGAGGAAGAATATTTTTTATTTTTTAGTATAAGGGCATTTTAGTCATTTCTCGTATCTCCTCACCGGAAAAAACTCCGATTCCGACATGAGGGGGAAAATTGTACAATTAGTTTACACAGTAAGGGTTTTTTAATCGGTTTGCAAAAAATGGGGGTGTGAGCCTTAAATATGTCAAACTACAGGAGGCCAGATGTAATTTACCCTACTTTATTTGAGATACTTGGTCTCTTATATTTTTAGCTAAGTATAGATTTAGATCTATCAAAGTTTTAGCCAGAAATTTGTCTAGGACATCAAATTTCTTGAGTACATTCTTGACATAGTAAAATTGTGTTATGATAATTTCTTTAACAGTCTTAGAGATTTTGATCTATAGTATGATGTCTACTCTTCATGTCAAAGTTACTCTTTAACATGTTATTAGTTTTTACAATAATCTCGTTATTACTTTCTCTGATTAGCATGTCCTCTAAGTATAGACATATAATTTTTAGTGTCTTTTCCTCTTTTGTGAGGTAGTAGTAAAAAGGCACGATGGTGCCGTGGCTTGTATCCTTTGATTTTTTAACCAAATGGTGCATGCCACACTTGAATTTAAATGACACAATTTTGGTAAACAATTTGTAGGTGACCTTTGGACATGACCATTGGAATTTCTCCTTATTCATGACCTTTGAGAACCTATAAATAGGCTTGCCTCCCTAACTTGTAAACCATCCTAACAACTCATTACATAAGCATTCATTAGCAATAGTTATTTTTCTCTCCTCCTCTCTTAATTTCGAAAGTTTTGGGTATATAAGGGTTTGCCCGAAAGATTCAAGATATGTGTGCAACATTCTTAGAAATGTCAGAATAGTCATTGTATCTTGGGGATAATTGTCATAGCCTGTAGTGCACTAAAATATACGGGGCAATCTCATCTTACGGAGAAAGTATCCAACACTTGCCTCAGTTATAGTCCAATCCTAATCAAGTACACATTTTCTGATGACCAACAATCATAAGACGAGATTGATACTTGAAGATGGCATCGACTAGCACTGTTGCTCTAACCATAGTACCAAGAACTGTCCACACTGAAAGGCCAACGAAGTTTAATGATACTGAGTTCAAGAGGTGGCAGCAGAAGATGATGTTCTATCTGACCACGCTCAACCTAGTTTGGTTCCTGAAAGAGGATGCACCAAAAATTATGGAGAACGAGATGGATCAACAGAAGATTAATGCTTTTGACAGATGGAGTCCAAGCAACTTTCTGTACTATAACTATGTTCTGAATGGACTAGATGACATGCTCTACAATGTCTACGTAGTAGCCAAGATTGCTAAGGAGCTGTGGAGTTCACTCAAGAAGAAGTACAAAATAGAGGATGTCGGGACGAAGAAATTTATCATTAAACGATTCCTCAACTTCAAAATGGTGGACTCCAAGAAGGTTATCGACCAAGTGCAGGAGTTACAACTGATCTTTAATGAGATCCAAGCTAAATGGATGTAATTTAGCGAGTCCTTCCAAGTGGCTGCGATGATCAAGAAGCTCCCCCCACTTTAGATGGATTTTAAGAGCTACCTCAAGCACAAGAAGGACATGAGCCTAGAGGACCTGATCGTGATGCTTTAGATCGAGAAAAAAACCGAAAGTCCAAAGTTAAGCAAGACAAGGCCTCCTCTGAGACCACTGTGCACCTTGCTGAAAGAAAATATGGCAAGAAGAGAAAGAAGTCTGAGGATAAGCAATAGCCCAAGAAAAACAAGAAGAACAAGGGCGATTACTACAATTGCAGGAAACTTGGCCATATAGCTAAGGACTATCGCCAGCCAAAGTAAGATGACAAAAAAAGGCCAACCTAGTTGAAGACCCGTCCGAGATGGATCTGTCAGCCGTGGTGTTTGAGGTCAACCTAGTGGATAATCCGAGGGAGTGATTTATGGACACCAGAGCTACCTACCATGTCTATTCGGAGAAGGAGATGTTCTCAAGCTACATCCTGATCATAGGCCTAAAGCTATTTATGGGAAACTCTGCAACGTCCATGATTGTCAAATTGGGAAAGATAGTTCTGAAGCTGACCTCAGGAAAGGAGCTACCCTCAAGGATGTACTACATATCTCGAACATCTGCAAGAACTTAGTTTCTGACTCGCTGTTAAGCAAAGCCAGTCTTAAGCTTGTATTTGAGGCTGATAAGTTTGTAATGACCAAAGTCGGTCAGTTTGTAGGCAAGAGTGACCTAGACAAGGGGCTCTTTAAGATAAATATAATAACTATACACTGCACCTTTGATGGTCCTAATAAAGTTAAAGCTTCATCTTACTTGGTCGAGTGTTCTAATTTATGGTATGGCAGATTAGGATACGTAAATTTAAACTCACTAAGAAAGTTAGTAAGTTTAAATGTATTACCAAATCTAAAGTTCAACCTTTCTAATAAATATGAGGTATGTGTAGAGGTTAAAATGGCCAAAGCACCTTTCCATTCAGTGGAAAGAAGTACCACGCCTTTAGAGTTAATTCATACAGATACTTGTGATATAAAACATGTGCTAACTAAAGGCGGGAAGAAATACTTTATCATGTTTATCAATGATTACATGAGATACTGTTATGTATATCTCCTAAAAAACAAAGACAAAGTTCTTGAGACCTATGAGAGGTATAAGAATGAGGTTGAAAATTAACTCAATGTAAAAATTAAAACAATCTGAAGTGATTGAGGAGGAGAATATGTAGCTTCATTTAAAGAATTTTGTCGAGAATACGTCATTATTTATCAGATGACTGCTCCATACTCACCTCAGTCGAATGGCATAGCTGAATGCAAAAATCAAACTCTTAAGGAGATGATGAACACTATATTGATTAGCTTGGGCTTATCCCAGAACATGTGAGGGGAAGCTGTGCTCTCAGCTAACCACATTCTAAATAAGTTGCCACATAAGAAAAGGGATAAAACCCTATACCAGCTATAGAAAGGAAGGAAGCCTTCCTATAGTTACCTTAAAGTGTGGGGGTACCTAGCAAAAGTCGAAGTGCCTAAGCCTGAGCAAGTGAGGATAGGACTCAAGACCATTGATTGTATCTTTATCGAATATTCATAAAATAATAGTGATTATCAATTTTTGGTGCATAAATCTGAGAACCTGAAAATAAACACAGGAATGGTCATAAAATAAAGGAACATGATGTTCTTTGAAGATATCTTTCCTAATAAGGAAATAAAAGAAGGAAGTCCCAATAAAATAGCACACGAGGCTATGGAAGGGTCAATTCAGGAAGATGATGAACCTAGATATAGCAAACGGATGAAGGTAGCCAAATCTTTTAGTTCGGATTATCTAATCTATGCATTAGAAGATGAACCCAGGACAATCCGAGGGGCATTGTCCAGTCCAGATGGTCCTCTCTGGAAGAAAGCTATCAATAGTGAAATAGAGTCCATTATGCAAAACTGCACGTGAGAAATCGTGAATTTTCTACCGGGCTGCAAACTTTTGGGATGCAGGTGGATCCTAAAAAGAAATATAAAGTTGATGGATCAATCGATAAGTACAAAGCTCGATTGGTAGTTAAGGGGTTCAAACAGAAGGATGGATATGATTTCTTTGACACGTACTCACTGATCATAAGAATCACATCAATTAAAGTGTTCATAGCCGTTACAGCTCTCTATAACCTCGAGATCTACCAAATAGATGTAAAAATAGCTTTCCTGAATGGAGAGGTGGAAGAGGAGATATATATAGAGCAACCTGAAGGGTTTGTGGCTCTTGGACAAGAGCATAAAGTATGCCAGCTAGTCAAGTCACTATACGGGCTAAAGCAAGCACCGGAATAGTGGCATGAGAAATATGACAGGATGATGCTATCAAATTGATTTGAGATCAACAAGTGCGATAAATGTGTTTACATTAAGGGCACACCTGAAACTTACGTAATTGTATGTCTCTACGTAGATGACTTACCAATTATGGGAAGCAATAAAGAGGTTATTGTGAAAACTAAAAACATGTTAAAGGACTACTTTGACATGAGAAATATGGGTCTAGTAGACGTCATACTAGGGATAAAGATCTCTAGGAAACCTAATAAAATTGTCTTGACACAATCCCACTACATGGAAAGCGTGCTCAAGAAATTCAAAGCTTTTAACAAACCTCCTATTAAGACTCTAATAGAATTGAATCTATACATAGCTAAGAATCAAGGAGACCTAGTATCTTAACTGAGGTATGCTTAAATTATCGGGAGCTTGATGTATTTAACAAACTATAATCATCCTGATATTGCATACTCAGTTAGCAAGCATAGTAGAGTCATAAGTAATCCAGGAATTAATCACTAGCTAGCTCTAGAAAGGGTTTTATGGTATTTAAAGTATACCATAAACCATGACATACACTATGCTAAATATCCAGCTGTATTAGAAGGATATAGTGACGTAAATTGGATATCAGATACGAAGAACTCCAAATCTACTAGTACATACATTTCCACTATAGGAGGAGGAGTTATATCGTGGAAGCCCTCTAAACAAACATGCATAGCTTGATTCATAATGGAGTCAGAGTTTATAACACTAGACAAAGTGGAGAAGAAGCTAAATGGCTCAAAAAATTCCTAGAGGATATTTCGTGCTAAGGAAAACTAGTGCCTCCTATATTGATACATTGTGATAGCATATCTATAATCGAGAGAGCACAAAGTACAATGTACAATGGTAATTCTCGACATATCCGTCGAAGACATAATACTGTTAGGTAGTTGGTCTCTAGTGAGGTGATCACTATTAATAACATAAAGTCCAAGGACAATATAGTTAATCTTTTTATGAAAGGAATCAATAGAGATCAAATGTACAATGCAGTAAGGAGAATGAGATTAAAGTCCACACAATAAAGGATGTCTATAGCAGTAACTCAACTATGATGAGTGAAGATCCCACAAACTTGGTTCAATAAGACAACTAAGTTATGGAGGATTCAGATAATCACCTAGAACCTATCTCATTCTCAGAAGCTCCCAGATGTTGATATATAGAGGTGTGGCAAGGTTAAGCATTATGCTTTTAATGATTCCTATATCTTGTTGAAGGTGGAGTATGGCAGGATACTTCCGATAGAAGATCACCTATATAAGTGTGAAGTAAGGCTACTTCAAATGGGAAAATACTTATGAATCTAAGATATGGTCCATGGCCAAAAAAGACACAATGTGAGAACCTAAATATACTAGGGTTATTATTGTGTAAATATTACTGTCTTGATTTACGCTAAAAGGTGACGGTTCAAGACCTCACGTTCACTGAGCAGCGAGTAAATTCGATAACATATTACTAAAGAAAGTTCAAAGCCATAAGCTACCTGTCTCAATGCAATAATAATATGTCAAAATTTTTGACTAGTCTGCATGCATTGGTCATCATTTATATGATTGGTAGACAAAATTGTTAACCAAGTGGGGGATTGTTGGTATCTTTTCCTCTTTTGTGAGGCAGTAGTGAAAAGGCATGATGGTGGCATGGATTGTATCCTTTGGTCTTTTAACCAAATGGTACATGCCACACTTGAATTTAAAAGACACAATTTTGGTAAACAATTTGTAGGTGACCATTGGACATGTCCATTAGAATTTTTCCTTATTCATGACCTTTGAGAACCTATAAATAGGCTTGCCTCCCTCACTTGTAAATCATCCTAACAACTCATTGCATAAGTATTCATTAGCAATAGTTATTTTTCTCCCCTCCTCTCTTGAGTCCGAAAGTTCCAAGTATAAAAGAATTTGCCCAAAAGTTTCGAGATATGTGTGCAATGTTCTTGGAAATGCTCGAATTTTTGTATCTTGGGGACGATTGTCGTAGCCCATAGTGAACTAAAATATACAGGGCAATCTCGTTTTACGAAAAAAGTATCCAACACTTACCTCGACTATTGTCTGATCCTAATCAAGTACAAACCCTCCGACAACCAACAATAATCATGTAAGCATCAAGTGTGCTCCTAATGTATATACATTATCATACTCATTGATCTTAAAGCAATTTGATAGTAATGTTCTATCAAATTTCTCATGCCACTATTTTGATGCCTGCTTTAGCTGATATACTGACTTGACTAACTTGCATACTTGGAATAGAAAAAGGAACCCCTATTTCTAGGTATTGGGATCTGACATCCCGAAAGGTCTCGAACACATTCAAAGAGATACATTCTATGGCTAGGATGCTATGTACTCTCTAGTTGTCCCAAGATGCTTTGGAAAGTTCTCCTTGTGTCTCTTTGGTAGACTTCTGAGTGAGCCTGAATATAACTATTCGCATATCTTCCACCATGTCTCACCTTTTTCACTGTTGGGGATTTTTCCTAATTGGGCTTTACACTTAAGTTTTAATCTATTTGAACCCAACAATACCTAGTCAGATCTTGGACTTCTCGTTGTATTGTTCTTACTTGAAGACCTCGCTGCGAGGTTCTTCTGATTATGGATTTTGGATTAAAACAGAGATTGATGTTATATATTGATGTGAGTTGTTATGTGTAAAAATGGTATCTGCCATTGTTGTGTACAGAGTTTTTTTATAGATATTGTTGTGGTCAGAGACAAAACAAACAAATGAACATCTAGTCAGAGATCTTTTATCTATTCGAAGTGAAACAAAATTCTTTACCATTGGTGATACAAGTTGGGAACATAGAGAGTTTGGAAAAGTTCTTGGGTTGTTGAACCAACCATTGTTATTTTTTTTTTTGAATGATGTGATTTGAATGTTGAAAATAGTTTAATTATTAGTCTCGTCAGAGAAAATGAATGAAAAATATATATTTTGCATTATTTCATTATAAGGACATATTAGTTATTTTCATGAAAAAAATGATATCAGCAATAAAACCAAAAATGATATTTAAACAAATTAAGAGACTAAAGTTTAAATTATAAAACAACAGGAACTTAAATAAGAGAATTTGCCATAAACTATTTCCCAACCCTATTGTAGTTTGGTTCTTCATAAGTAACATCTTGTCTATTATTTTGTTAGTTGAAATGAAATCGAAGATTTTCCTAATTGTGTATCGTCTTTTGTTATTCATTGAATCAGTGGGGAAAATTTTTTTATCGTGTTTCAATATATTTTTATAATCAATAGACTCACGATTATATACCCGATAGACCACTTCCAGTATTTTATGAAAACAACAGATTTGTGGTCACCTATCCAGCTCTCTGCATCAAAACGAAGAATGAAGATGCACCAGTATGCCCTAGTAGTTTCTTTTATTTTCAACTCCGTGTACAATTATACATATTCACCTAAGTGAATACAAGAAATCATCCTACACAAATTCTTTTACTCTATCTGTAAGAAGTAAAATTCTATTAGTCCTAAAGAAACAATAAAGATAGTTACAGCTAGATTACATCACCTACGGAACTAGATAAAATACATAGCTAAATATCTAACTACTAACTCGAAAGGAACAAAACAAAAGACCCTCATCTCCGTGCTATCTGGTTCAAAAAAACACCTTAGTAAGCAACCAAAGTAAACACCATATTTCCACGCAAGAAAAATTAAACACCATAAGGCCCTTTATGAGAGCCACCAAACACATCCCACACCGCAGGAGATTCGTTAAGGATCATAGACCTTTGTTTGGTCTTCGCAGAGTTCTTTTTGGATATGCATAACATCTGTCTCTCAGACCATTCAGAGCTTTTCGGCCACAAAGACTACCTTCTCCATGATGGTATCTAAAAGAGATAGTTACTCCAATAAAAGTAGCATTAACTGTTAGTATAAATGTCCTAGAGACAATCTAGATGGGACATTATACTTGATCGATATTCAGTTGTAATATTAATTTGATTAATAATATTTGGCATTATATAAAATGAATATATTGTTTGATTGTTTGCATATATATTCATATTTGTATTCCCATGAACTTATGATGTAATTGAGAATGGGAGATCTCAATTAATAGAAAACATAGTTCTTAAATTGCCCCAATCAATGATCATTGAGAATAGGATATCCATGATGCAATAGAGCTTGGTGTGCGATCTGCATCATATCCTTAGAGGATGTAGTGGTCCTCACAACTACGAAATACTAGGTATTTCATGATGGATGCACAGATACTTTGGAGAGTATTGGTATACCCGACCGAGAAGCTGTTTGATGTATTTTATTTACGTGTCTATGGGAATATCGGTTTGTGGAGTAGTGTAATAGTCCTTTGACTTGAGGTCAATACGCACGGCATGTGCGGAGTGATGAACCTTAACCATGATCGATGCTTGCACTCCTAACGGGGTAGATATGGCATGTGTTAGGCACACCACGAAGTATATGTGCATGGTAGTTGAGCCAAGAATAGGATTCATTTCTCGAATAGACTTGGAGAGAATACTTGTCTTCTCATAATTAATTGGATCGTAAATCATTGGACAATGTGCGTCATTTTCAGAATGGTGTCTGAAGTGACGGTATGATCAATTAATAGAATGAGATAATATGATTAAGTTATTAGAACAGACACGTAATCATGTTCTAGATTTAATCAAGTATTCGTGAATGAAAGGATCATACCACTATGAGCTTCACATTACAGGTAGTTCCAATATCCTCGCAACGTACCTTATATATTGAGATAGTCTGGTTTATTGTCTAGGTTTAGACTAAGACCGTTAGTTTGACTAAGTGCTCGATATATAAGGGTCTATGGGTCATACAAAAAGTAGTTCTTATTTACGAATTCAAGTCGGTTAGATTAAATATTGATTTGATCAGGAAAATTTAATCTATAGAGAAATAATATAATTCTATTTGATAGAATTATGATTGTAATTGTTTAATTAAGTTTGACTTAATTAAATAATAAAATGTATAGCAAAATCTATTTATAATGACTGGGTCGAGAAAATAATAGATTGGAAAATATTTTATTTTTGAAACATAAAATTAATTAATTAATTAATAGTTAATTAATAAATTAATAAATTAATAAAAGTAAAAGGTTAGCTTTTCAAAATGGAACCTCCATTTTGATTATTAAATTAGGTGACCTAATTATGTCACCATCATTCTGATTATTAAATTAGGTGACCTAATTATGTCACCATCACCTTTGCTTTTATTAATTAAATATTTTAATAATTGATTAATTAATTAAAAGTTGATTAATTAATTAATTTACATTTGCTATATATATGGTTGGTTTGGAACACCATAAGACACACCAAATTAAACTTCTCTATATTGTTTTTCGGTCAAGAATTCTCCTAGCGAATTCACGAAGATCACGACTTTCGAGAATTCGTAGATCAGGCTACGTGGATACCATAGTAGAGGGATTGCTCAACGACTTCGTACATGCAAGCACTGTGAGCTATCTCTGACTATTTATATTATCGCAGTTTCCATTATGTAATTTATATACAAGTCATATCAGATTATTGTTGGTTAAAATTTAGAATTTAAAATTCCGTTGCGTTGTACTTCGAGTATATTTTTCGTAAAAATTCAACAATTGGTATCAGAGCTAGGCTGATTATGACTATATACATAATAATTTGTGATAATTAGTAATATATGTTTCGAATATATATTAATTAATTATTTTTAAAAAAATAGAATTAATTAATGGAAAAACTCGGTTTTGAATTATTTTAAAATCAAAAGGGTAAAATTGTCCTTTCACCTTTTGAAATTAAAAAAAAAGGAAAATCTGTTTTGGAACAGATGATCCCGTCTAAGGACGAGGCCGCCACGCGCGGCCTACCGGTAATCGGAGACCACCATTGAGCTCGGCTCAACGAGTGGAACACAATGGTACCGTCAGTGACAGTTGGTTTGCTTTGGTCGGAAAGTTCTCGATCAGAAAAACTCAACCAACGAACTCCACATTTGTGCAACAACGAAACAGAGGCCACCGGTAGCTTTGTCGCATCCTAGGGAGTCCGTTGGTGCCGACAGTGAAGCGTGGAACTGTGCCAATCGGAGTTTTCGAACTCGAAATCGGGTTTGGTCGCCGTCAGCTTTCAAAGCCGATTACGGCTTCCACGCACAACCAATCGACAAATTGAAGGTACGCTCGAGTTGGTCTCGTTGAGTTCTTCGTCTTGGTGTCAGAGGTGAAGTCTGGCAAAGCCCCGATCAAAAACCCCCAAATATGATGATCGGGGATCATTTTGGAAATTTACCAGGGACTGAATTCTGGAAATTAGAAATTCTTCGGGGGCCTCAGTGCAAATCCAAGTTTTTGGAAATTGCAAGTTGGTCCCTGCGGTTTTCTGAAATTTACCACTGGACAAATTACAATTTGGTCATCGGTTATTATTTCCAAAATTTTAGTTTAGTCCCTACTATAATCTGAATTTATCCGCAGCTGGTAAATTTCAATTGGGTCACTAATGATTTTGGAAATTATTTGGTTTGGTCCCTGATTAATTAAAAATGATCCTTTTTGTAATTTTGCCACATGGTTAATTACATTTTAGTCCTTGGAACTTTTTAATATTTCAGTTTGGTCCTCAGATGTTTTATGTAATTTTTTTCATATGGAAAATTACATTTAGGTCCTCAAATTAATTTTAAAATTACAATAAAGTCCTTAAAATTAATTTTGAATTAATTATAGTTAAGTCCTTATTCTAAATTGAATTAGATTCAAATATATATTTACATTTATTTTCTAACTATGACTTATAAATATTATGTGAAATATGCATGGATCTTGTTTCGAACAAATAAAATGTTCCTTAAACTTAAATAAGGTTTTCATTTAGAATGAATGATGTCTTCCATCATAATTAAGAGAAACTGAGATTTCGCTCTATAGTATTTAAGACCAAAGTCTTTTACTTGGAATTACGTCTTATGGAACTCTTATAGGGACATGTAAATGTTGCCGTGTGATGGTTGTAAGCCAACCGAAATTATTTCACTCACCAAAGCAAGGAAATAACTAGGGGACATCAACTGGACTTGGTCTAATAACTAGGAATTGTATGAACTGCAATTGGTTTTGAGACCTACAAGTTATGCTATTATAATCACCAGCCAAAGCAGGGGTTGTAATAGTAGGAATGTGGATCCTAGTCCATTAAGATTTATAATTAATATAAATTCATATTCTTTCGATGAGGTCGTTGAATATGTTAAAATAATGGAAACAAAAGAAGCTAAAAGGCCATGTTTATTTTGATTGTTGAATATTGATCATAGGAATTATATGTTTTAATTCCCTTTTTTTAATTCTATTTCCTTAGGTGTGTTGAAATAACTAACATATCGATGAGACTAGATTTGGAATCAAATAAATTGGCTGGGCCAAATTTTCTGGATTGGCAACAAAGTACGCGTTTGATGCAAAGGCATGAAGAGAATAAAATACTAGGTATTTCTGATGGAAGAGAATTGTTTGTTATTGAGATAAACATGTCCACTAACAAATCTGACTGCTGGGTATTAGATACCGCTTGTGGCTCACACATTTGTACGAATGTGGAAGGTCTCAAGAATAGTAGGGCAGTTAGACTGGGTGAGATCGCTCTATGCGTAGGAAATGGAGCACGAGTTGCTGCCAAATGCGTAGGGACATATAGTATAGATCTACCCAGTGGGTATAGACTGGAACTTAATAATTATTATTTTGTTCCGTCTATTACCAGAAATATTATATCTATTCCGATATTAGACACTGAGGGTTTTTCTTTCCCTTTCTTGAACAGTAATTGCTACTTTTCATTAAATGGTATTACTTATGAAAATGCCTCTCTTCAAAATGGTTTATACTTGTTGAATGGTGACATGATATTCTTAATGTGGAAAACAAGAAACTCAAATTAAGTACTCAGGAAAATCCCACCTTCTTATGGCATTGTAGACTTGGTCATGCCAATGAGAAAAGAATTGCAAGGTTAAGAAAGCTAGACTACTTAACCTCGTTTGACTTTGAGTCTTATGGAACTTGTGAATCTTGTCTTAAAGGTAAAATGACAAACAAACCCTTTTCTGGGAAAGGAGTTAGAGCCAAAGAAGTGTTAGAGTTGGTTCACAGTGACGTGTGTGGGCCATTACCCACTCTAGCAAGGGGAGGTTTTAGATACTTCATTACCTTTACTGATGACCTCTCTAGGTGTGGATATGTGTTTCTTATGAAACACAAATCTGAAGCCTTTAAGAAGTTTAAGGAGTATAAGGCAGAAGTAGAGAAACAACTTGGGAAGAGTATTAAGATTCTTCGATCAGATCGAGGAGGTGAATACCTTAGCTAAAAGTTCTTAGATTATTTGAAGCTACATGGGGTCCAATCACAATGGACACCTCCTGGAACACCACAGATGAATGGTGTGTCCGAGAGGAGGAACCGAACCCTGTTAGATATGGTAAGGTCTATGATGAGTTTCTCCTCTCTTCCAACATTTCTTTGGGGTTACGCACTCCAAAGTTCAATATACATTCTGAATAGGATTCCATCCAAATTAGTTGAGAGAATGCCGTATGAGATATGGTGTGGCAAGAAGTCATCATTCTCAGATATCAAAACATAGGGTTGCCCCGCATATGTGAAGAAGATGCTTATTGATAAGTTGGAGTCCAAAGGTGAAAAATGTTATTTTGTGGGATATCCTAAGGAAACGAAAGGATAATATTTCTATCTTCCTAAGAAACAAAAGGTTATTATTTTTAGACAGGTGATGTTCCTTGAAAATGACTATGTCTTTAAAGGACAAGGTCATAAAAAGATAGAGCTTGAAGAAATTTAAGAACCACAAAGTAATATTGAGGCTGAGAACTTGTCAAATAACTACGACAAAGAATCAATAGGAGCATTCAGTGATTCTCATGGTAGAAGTCTATCACTAGGTGACAATCTTCTAGCTAGTGGGAGCAGAATTAGGGATATCTCACAAGATATCTCAATTAGACTGAATGAGGACAATTTGGACATTGTTCAAACTCCTACTCAGGAAACACTTGAGAGTGTTGCTCCTGAGAATTCTCCTAGCATTGATCAAATCATTGCAGAAGAACTTTTTCACGATCAGAATGAACAGCCTGCACAAATGGAACTCTGTAAGTCTAATAGGATTCATCGTCCGCCTGTCAAGTTTAGTTACCTCTTGGAGGAACATGATGATATGGAAATTCTGGATATGGATGAACCTAAGACTTATACTGAAGCGATGTCAGACATCAATTCAGGGAAGTGGTTAGATGCCATGAAATCTGAAATGGACTCAATGTATATAAATCAAGTTTGGGACTTGGTTGAATTGCCTCAAGGGGTTAGACTTATTGGCTGCAAATGGATCTTCAAGAAGAAGATCAATACAGATGGCAAAGTGCAAACCTACAAGGCTAGGTTTGTGGCAAAGGGTTATAAACAACGCGAAGGCATTGACTATGACGAGACCTTTTTACCAGTTGCAAAGATTAAGTCTATTCGGATTTTACTTGCTATAGCTGCATACTATGATTATGACATTTGGCAGATGGATGTCAAAATGGCTTTTCTTAATGGAAACCTCGAGGAGCTTGTGTTTATGACACAGCCTGAAGGTTTTGTATCCAAGTCAAATTCACAATTAGTATGCAAGCTACAGAGATCCATTTATGGATTAAAGCAAGCTTCTAGGAGTTGGAATATCCGTTTTGACAAAGCTATCAAATCATTTGACTTCGTTAGAAATGTGAAAGATCTATGCGTTTATCGGAAATGTCAAAGAGATAAGACTATTTTTATTATCATATATGTGGATGATATATTGATTTTAGAAAACAGTATCCCACTAATACAATTCGTAAAGGATTGGCTGTCTAAGACCTTTATGATGAAGGACTTAGGTGAAGCCTTCTACATCCTTGGATTAAAGATTTATAGAGATAAATCTAAAAGGATGTCGGGGTTGTCACAATCCACATACATAGATAAAATAATGAAGCATTTTCAAATGGAGAACTCTAAAAGAGGTTATCTACCAGCAAATCATGGGATTAAGCTATCAAAGAAGGATTGTCCTTCTGAAGAAGCAGAAATCAAGCACATGGAGAGTATCCCTTACGCGTCTGCGATTGGATCCATCATGTATGCCATCACTTGCACTAGACCCGATGTGGCCTACGCTATCAGTATTACTGGTAGATACCAGAAGAACCCAGGTGATAGTCACTAGGTTGCTGTTAAGAATATTCTAAAGTATCTTAGACGAACTAAAGAATATTTCTTAGTCTATGGTGGGCAGCCAGAACTTGTGGTAATTGGGTTTACCGATGCCAGTTTCATGACTAACTATGATGACATGAAGTCACAGTCAGGTTATGTTTTTATGCTTAATGGTGGGTCGGTAAGTTGGAATAGTTCCAAGCAAAATATGACCACAAATTCAACAACTGAGGCTGAGTACATTGCTGCATCAGAAGCCACCAAGGAGGCTGTCTGGATATCTGAGTTCTTGAAAGAACTAAGAGTGGTTCCAAGTGCCAGTCTTCCAATAAAGGTTTATTGTGATAACACTGGTGCGGTTGCACAGGCAAAGGAACCAAGATCCAACAACAGAAACAAGCATGTACATAGGCACTATCACTTGATCTGAGAGATCATAGCGAGAAAGGAAATAGAGTTAGAACGTATTCCCATAGAGGATAATTTGGCTAATCCTTTCACCAAACCAATGAGTGTGGAAAAGCATACCAGACACTTCACGATTCTATGTGTTAGACACATGGGTGATTAGCTCTAGGCCAAGTGGGAGATTGTTAGTATAAATGTCCTAGAGACAATCTAGATGGGACATTATACTTGATCGATATTCAGTTGTAATATTAATTTGATTAATAATATTTGGTATTATATAAAATAAATATATTATTTGATTGTTTGCATATATATTCATATTTATATTCCTATGAACTTATGTTGTAATTGAGAATGTGATATCTCAATTAATAGTAAACATAGTTCTTAAATTTCCCCAATCAATGATCATTGAGAATGGGATATCAATGATGCAATGGAGATTGGTGTGCAATCTGCATCATATCCTTAGAGGATGTAGTGGTTCTCACAACTACGAGAGTATTGGTATACCCGACTGAAAAGCCATTTGATGTATGCACAGATACTTTGGAGAGTATTGGTATACCCAACTGAGAAGCCGTTTGATGTATTCTATTTACGTGTCTACGGGAATATCAATTTGTGGAGTAGTGTAATAGTTCTTTAACTTGAGGTCAATACGCACGGCATGTACGGAGTGATGAACCTTAACCATGACCGATGCTTGCACTCCTAACGGGGTAGATATGGCATGTGTTAGGCACACCACGAAGTATATGAGCATGGTAGTTGAGCCAAGAATAGGATTCATTCCTCGAATAGACTTGGAGAGAATACTTGTCTTCTCATAATTAATTGGATCGTAAATCATTGGCCAATATGCGTCATTTTCAGAATGGTGTCTGAAGTGACGGTATGATCTGTTAATAGAATGAGATAATATGATTAAGTTATTAGAACAGACACGTAATCATGTTCTAGACTTAATCAAGTATTCTTGAATGAAAGGACTATACCACTGTGAGCTTCACATTACAGGTAGTTGCAATATCCTCGCAACGTACCTTATATATTGAGATAGTCTGGTTTATTGTCTAGGTTTAGACTAAGACCGTTAGTTTGACTAAGCGCTCGATATATAAGGGCCTATGGGTCACACAACAAATAGTTCTTATTTACGAATTAAAGTCGGTTAGATTAAATATTGATTTGATCAGGAAAATTTAATCTATAGAGAAATAATATAATTCTATTTGATAAAATTATGATTGCAATTGTTTAATTAAGTTTGACTTAATTAAATAATAAAATGTATAGAAAAATCTATTTATAATGACTGGGTCGAGAAAATAATAGATTGAAAAATATTTTGTTTTTGAAACATAAAATAAAATTAATTAATTAATATTTAATTAATTAATTAATAAAAGTAAAAGGTTAGCTTTTCAAAAAGGAACCTCCATTTTGATTATTAAATTAGGTGACCTAATTATGTCACCATCATTCTGATTATTAAATTAGGTGACCTAATTATGTCACCATCACCTTTGCTTTTATTAATTAAATATTTTAATAATTGATTAATTAATTAAAAGTTGATTAATTAATTAATTTACATTTGCTATATATATGGTTGGTTTGGAACACCATAAGACACACCAAATCAAACTTCTCTTTATTGTTCTTTGGTCAAGAATTCTCCTAGCGAATTTACGAAGATCACGACTTTCGAGAATTCGTAGATCAGGCTACTTGGATACCATAGTAGAGGGATTGCTCAACGACTTCGTACATGCAAGCACTGTGAGCTATCTCTGACTATTTATATTATCGCAGTTTCCATTATGTAATTTATATACAAGTCATATCAGATTATTGTTGGTTAAATAAAATTTTAACTTCCGCTGCATTATACTTCGAGTGTAATTATTGTAAAATTCCAACATTAACATCCATAAAAACACACCTGAATGAGTTTGTGTAATGGTAAGTAACTTGGATCAGATTCTATTGAAGATATTTTGAATTCCAACCTTAATGAAGTACAATATTTCACAATGCTCGATCTGGTTACTAAGAGGGTTATAGACCAAAAAGCAAAAATTATAAGAAATTGTTACTCCAACAAACCATCAAACTAGAAAGTAGTAATACCCGAAAGCTGCAATTACATTTGCATCACAAGTCAACCCTCGTCAACTTGTCAACTACCAAATTGTTTTAAAAAATACGATGAGATTAGTTATTACAAGATATGATATGAACACCTGAATATCCAATTAAGAGGAAACTAATTAATTGAACGTTTATACATATGCTGGATAAATTAGCAGAAAAAGTAATTTTAGTAAAAATGCCACAATTTCAAGAGTACGCAGTAATCGTGTCAAATAAATGGCCATTCGTATATTTTTTTTTCACATAAAATTGCAAAGATTGAACCAGTCTCGTACAACAGAGCCAAATCACGTTTTGGTAATTCTTGCATGTTAAAGATCTAAAATGCTTTTCCTAATTGCAACTCCACAATCACTTTGTCCACACTTTAACTAAAAGAAATGAATGATAACAGTGAGCGGATACATAAAATTTTCTAGTTGTGCCCTAGCAGCTTGGGCCAATATGGTGTGTGCAAGAAAATCTTCTCTAAAGCTCAATCCGGATCTGTTAATTCTTCCTCAATTGACATGGATCTTAAATAAAAGGAGAACATATAAATATATACCTTCATACTGGAATAAAAGACGATAAGATTAATAACACAAACAAACATAGATAACTTAAATTTCTTTCAAAATGTATACACGAAAAGCATGTATTAGACTATTAGGGCTGCTTGGTTTCTCAGGAAAATTACTTTCAACATTCTTCTGATATGAATATTCCAAAAGTTTTACTGAAAATTGTTTTCAATTATAAATTAAACAAAATTGTTTACATCAAACATTTTTTAGATGTTGGATGCTACCTTTTGAAAAATCGATCTTCACGAAACCCCTCCTCAAAAGAGAGTCAAGTCCCTTCAAACGGACCAAAATGGCATTCGCCTGCACCTCCACCCGCACCTCTTTTCTTCTTCCCAACCCACTTTTTTGTTCCTTAACCACCAAGTCACCATAGAAACTCATGGGAACTAACTCTAAACCATGTAAAAGAAGATTAATAGAACTAAGGTTGGAAGTAGGGAGAAGAAGGAAAGGTGCAGGTGCAAATGCAGATAAAGATCATTTTGGCATATAGCATATGGTACCATATTTCTCCTCTGTTCTGTTCTGGAAATTTAACGAGGAAATATAAGTCTATAAATAAGCACGAATAAGAGGAGAAGAGGGTAAGCTCGCATTTTGGGCGTGTGTACATGAGAGAGAGAGAGAGAGAGAGAGAGAGAGAGAGAGAGAGAGAGGGCAGGACAAAGAAGGACCATGAAATTAAGAAATCTCCAGTAAGGTGAAAGGGCAGGAAACAGAGGGCAGATAAGCAATGTAAAATTTATATAAAATGATAAAAAAAAATATATATATATTAAGATTTTGAGTTGAAATCAATGTAAAAAATTGATATTTTTTATCGCAATAACTGATATTTTTTTAGAATATTTTAGTTGTAAATCATGGTCATAATTTTTGTATAAATGATATCTTGTAATAAATATTTGGTATTTGTAATCATTATTTTGTTGTAAAAAAATATTTTTATCTACTATAACATTTGACTAGTGTAATAAGCCAAATTTTAGATAATTTGAATATAGAGAAAGTATTTTTTATGCATTTTACTATTTAAATTTATTATATTTTTATGTTTATTGAACAAACTTAAACTTTTTTATGTAATAATTTCTTTAAAGTGATATTTTTCTCTTGTTCTCTTGATATCATTTTAGAGAGTTTCACTGTAATTCTATATTTTTTGTTACAATCTTTGGACATCATACTCGACCGATTGATGGTGATTTAAGCTAAGTAGTAGTTTTAACGCTAATGCAATTTTCAAGAATAGAGGTGATTTTAGCTGAGTAGTAGTTTTGACGCTAATGCAATATCAAAGAACAGAACTCAAAAATTTCGTGTTAAATTTTTTTTTTAGTATTTGGTATAAGGTTTAATGAGAAATTGAGTTGGAAATTATGTGGCAAATCTTTTCGAAAAACATTTAATATTAATGTATTCATAGAAGCTGAAATTCAATATTTTAATTAAATTAGAATAATTTTTCATAACTAAGTCACTTGAAGATCACCTAAATAAGTTCAGAGTAACCAGATTCACCTTGACCCTTTGATTAAATACTTGGTAGTAATGAGTAAATATTTATATTTTGTATGGTGTGCAAGAAAGCAAAGTAAATTGGTACAATTGTTTTAGAGAATTGCTACAATTCCCAAAAACCAAGTTACAAGAGAATTAATCGTTGAAGAATGGAGCCTAATGGTATTTTTGGAAAGTTGATATGTCACTCGGGAATCAACCGATTCGAATACAAAGCAAGTCGAAGGAAGAAAAGAAAAGACTAAAAAGTTGAGTTTGGCTGTTGACCCCTCAGCGACCGCTAAAAGGGGTATAAAAAGAATCATAGTTTTGACCCAAGCAGCTGCTGGGCACTCAGCGCCTGGTGGGGGCATCTCGAATAGTCTTCTACTTTACCTAATTAGTCCTAATTAGACTAAGAAAACTTGTTGTAGCCTCTATATAAGCAGTATAACTCTTCATTGATTGTAAGTTGTAGATTTCATTGAGTTGTATCTTCATTCTAAAGAGCGTTTGAGGTCATATATAGTGAAATGATCCTCTTCTGACTTGGCTCGCCTCTGACGTAGATACTAGGTCGAACTGGGTTATCAAATCTTGTTAACACTTTTTTTGCTTCGTTCGTTCTTTTTGTTTTGTTCTATCAGGATTATGTGGATGTGTTGTTGAGAATTCGCTCGCATGCGTGCTATCGGATTTTGGTCTTAGGAATTCGTAACATTAATAATTGGTCGAATATTGAAGTTATTTTGCTAATGCTGCATTTAGATGTTTTACGTATATTCTGAAATTTTTATTTATTAGTAAAGCCATGACCCCACTAAGGTCTCATAATTGTGCAAACGAAACTCTTATGATGCTCGCAGTCCATCATTTTCAACATTTCATTAAATTCTTATACATGTAAGAAAAATCAAGAAAGTTGTTTATTGTCACTAGCCTGGTCCCACCCCATACATCCTCGATTATAATGGCTGTCTGAATGGGACGAGACGAATTTCGGTCACTTTGGCCACGTGACGAGAAGACGTTGGTCACGTGGGATTGGACGCGTCAACTAATGACATGCTTCCACGTGGTGATTCTCTATCTGACTATCACATTGGGCGATGTGGGTTTGGACAGGACATGCTTCAATCCCCGACCAAAACAACTGCAGACTACTTTAAACTGACCAACTGAAACCCTACCTCAAAGTTGAGGGACGAAATTCCACTAAACAAATATTATAGATAATCTGTTGGGATATTATTATTATTATTGTTGAAGCCCTTGGGAAACACGATCAGAGACAATTGCAGTAAAAGACTACATTAATTTAAAACTAGGTCGTTGCAAAATTTGTGGAGGACCTCTACCTATGGATGCTCTAATATCTCGACTTTATCTACGTCGCAATCATGCTGTTAGTATCTTAAACAAAAAATGTATTTTGTTGAATTAAGCAAGTGGCCAAGTCTATTTCTTTCATGCTAAGGAGCATAACATATTATAAACATCAAACATCTAATCTCAACGAATCACATTATTCACATCAACAACTCAATAATAAAACAAACATTAATTTTATCGTCATAATTACAATCAACGCATAATTAAAACTTCAAATGTGACATTCAACCTAATGCAGAATTTGTTCCGCAGAGTGCACAAGTATTTAGAATACGAAATTAAATATTCATCTACTCGTGTAAAGTGTGTGTGTGCATATATATATATATATATATATATATATATATATATATATATATATATGTGTGTGTATATATATGTATGTATATATATATATATACATACACATACATACATACATATATATACATACATACATATATATATACACATACATACATACACACATACATACATATATATATACATACATACATATATATATACATATACATACATACACACATACATACATACATATATATATATATATATATATATATATATATATATATGTTTTGGCCATTTCTATTCTTAAAGTTTCTTTACAAGGGCTTCTTCCTTCTTTGTAAAACACACACACATGAATATAAGAAAGAAATTGTTCATAAGAAATATCCGTAACTAATTTTCTTACTCTCGTGGTTTCTTCCCTTCTTGGTAAAACAACTATATACACTCCACAATCTTATGGATATTATGATAGAAAGAAAAAATATCTTCGAAAAAATATATCATACACAAAAAAAAACTTGAAAAGAAAGAATATTGTTAGAAAATATAAGGATAGGTAGGAAGTGTAAGTGCTTTATTTGTGGTGAACCACACCACCTAGCAAATAAATGTCTTAATAAAAGAGATAATATAGAAAGGTCCGATTTGATACAACAATTAGGAGAATACAAGATAGAAAATATCCAATCTAACTCGGATAATGAATCAATATATAGTATAGCTAGTGAATCATAAAAAGAAAGTAGCAAGATAACTTATACATATATGACTACGAAAACAAACACAGGATATCAACATGAATTTTTACATCTGCACAAAATTATATCCAACTATAGATAGTAGATATCAATGTAACGGTTGTTTTAAGAAAACATGTTTTATATGTATTAGGAAGCTTTTCCAGATAGAAATCGATTTAGAAGGAAAAACTATAGATATTATTCATGAGGAAAACTATAAAAAAGTTAAAAATTCATGAAATAGAAATCAGATCAATAAAGCATAGAATTGGTAAGATTGAAGACGAACTAGCAAATAATAGAAAAGATAAAAATATAAGTTATTCTAGGTCCTATATTTATACCTTTTAAAGTTTCATAATCTCTAATCCATCCTTTTGGTATCGATCTTCCTAAATCTCTTGGTAATTTTGCGAAGTATTTATTACATAAATGATCTTCTATTATTTTACCATTCTATGATGTAATCTAGCAAAATCTAAACTAGATTCTTTAATATACTTGAAATTGGTTATACTTAAATGTTTCAAGTTTCTTATTGTTGTATGTTGTATAAAAGTATTTTCTTTTAGTGGATCTATTCCTAATAATAAAATTCTAATCTCGCTAGTAAAATTATATGAATTTTCCCTTAATGACTTTATTGTGTTAATGTCTTCTGGACTTTTAGCCTTCTTGTTTTGCCATTCCCAGGTCATTGGTCCTATGATTATTTCTAGCTAGGAAAGCATATCAATATCTACTCTTTTATTTATTTTCCACTTTCTTACTATTATTTGTTCCCATGTTAGTATTTCGTCTGATAAATGTGGACTGTATTGTTCTATTAGTAACATATATGATCTATATAATCTTCCTATAAGCATTCTAGATCCTTTTTCTCTAATTATTAGATATCTTAAATGGTTTAAATGACTTTCTTTACTATGCAACTTATGCTCAATGATTTTATCTATTCTACAACTAATCTCGTAACCTTCCATTATTACTCTAGACTTTCCTCTTGAATTTAAGTCCAAATCTAGGTATTCCAGACACTTCATTTTTTGAGACGCAATAGTGACCAACAAGTGATTGATTAAAAGATTCATCAAAGAGGTAAGCAAGATTACTAATTACCCGAGTATTAGCTTCCTTTTTAAATAAGATAATAAGCCTATAAGTTAAAGAAATGAAGACATACAAAAAACCAACCAACAAAATTGAACTAAAGAATAAATCATAACTTCTTAGAATCCCCTAAGCGGGTTCTCAGTATTAGTAGGCTTTTTTCCAAATCAGATATTCTTACGAAATCTGTCTAATTTGTTGTCTTCGAAGATCAAACTTATGCTTTGATACCAAATTTCGGAGTGTGGCTGGAAGAAATGAGAAGTGGAGGTAGGGGGTGGAGAATAAACACAGATAGACTTCTCCAACTAAGAAAATTGTGCAATTGCTAGTTCAACTAACTTTTTTCATAAGGGCTTATTGATAAGTATTAGGAAGCTAAGAGAGTATCGATAATCAATCACCTAATCGTTCACTATTATTAGTAGGCTTTACTCCAAATCATATACTCTTATGGAATCTATCTAATTTGTTGTCTTCAAGATCAAACTTATGCTTTGATACCAAATTTCGGAGTGTGGCCGGAAGAAATGAGAAGTGGAGGAGGTAGGGAGTGGAAAATAAACAGAGATAGAAAACTATGAAATTGCTAGTTCAATTAACTTTTTTTTTATAAGGGTTTATTGATAAGTGTTAGAAGCTAAGAGAGTATCGATAATCAAGCATATAATCATTAACTATTATAAATTTTCAAAAACATTTCTACCTCTATTTTATAAATTTTCAAATTTTTTCTACCTATATTTATTCTTCTAATTGAATAATGTTTGAGCATTATTACTACCTCATCTTCTTCTAAGGACTTTCTTAAAAAAGTGTTACTTGAGACTTCGTCTCTAGACACACTTCTTCGTCTTTCTTGTATAGTTCTACTAGTTCCACTAAAAAAGTGGTCATTTTCTTGGTAGCCAATGATTATATTTTATTGGTCTAATTTCTCATCCTGATTTATCACTATGTCCTCATCTGTTAAAAAAATACTCTCTTTTTGAAGGAATTATGTGACCTTTAGAATGGTGAAATCTACTAGAAGACGACCTTTCCTCTAATTGTCATGTTTCTTCTTATATGAAAGAACTTCTCCCAAACTATTGTAGGTCTCTTTTAATTTTCCATCTTTCCCTAATTTGAACATCATAATCTCTGTCATCCAAAAATGGAAGAGTTTCAAAATCAGATTGTGAAACAAATCTGTCTTAATTTTATCTATTTGTAATTTAAAATGGCCTACAATATTGTTTTGGGAAAAGTCCATAGATGGTCCTGAGGTTACACGTTTTTTGCAACATAGTCCTGAGGTCCTGAAACGACTTATTTGGTCCTGAGGTTACCCATTGTTTTGCGACAGAGGCTCGGATGACTTTTCGAGCCAAAAATTACTCTGAACTTAGAAACTATGTCGTTTTGCCGCTGACGTGGCACGCCACGACGCATTTTTTTAACCTAGTTGGTATGCTTAGTTGGCAGAAATTAAATAACAATCCAAAGATTGGGAGGTACTCTGGCAAGGTGGGGACCCAGTACATGCTTTGGATTGGGAGGTTCAGGTCCTGGTACGGGTTGTAGAGCTGGGTCTAGGTCAGATCTGATTCACTGTCGGATCTCGGGAAATGCGTTATTTTAATTGAAAGCTTTGGATTGTTATTTTAATTTCTGCCAACTAAGCATACTAACTGAGTTAAAAAATCCATCGTGGCGTGCCATGTCAGCGGCAAAACAACATAGTTTCTAGGTTCGGAGTAATTTTTGGCTCGGAAAGTCATCCGAGCCTCTGTCGCAAAAAAATGGGTAACCTGAGGACCAAATAAGTTGTTTCAGGACCTCAGGACTACGTTGCAAAAAATGTGTAACATCAGGACCATCTATGGACTTTTCCCTATTATTTTTAATGTTGTATAACATCTACCCCCTTTGAACTCTCTTGTGGATTCTTTAAAATAAATCTTGATGAGATCTTTCTTAGCTGCTATCAAGTCCTTGAGATGTACCACTTTAGACATTGAAATACAAGCCTTAATAAACGCTTTAGATAAATTAAAAATATTCTTACAAAATGAGTTTACAGTCTGAATAGATTGTAAAAGTATTGTTAAGTTTTTAAAAAACAAAAATAGTAAAAACATAAAATAAATAGAACTAGATGGATAAATTTGCAGAATTTGACACAAGGGTAGTTAGAAGAAAAATGTAAAGAAGCTATCAATAAACCCTTATAAATAGACATTTTTGTTATGCAACCCTTATAAATAGATATTTTTGTTATGAAACTTATGTTCAATGGTTTTATCCATTATACATCTAAACTTGTAACCTTCTATTATTACTATAGATTTTTTCTTGAACTTAAGTCAAATCTAGGTAGTCTAGATGCTTTATTTTTTGGGACACAATGGTGACCAACAAATGATTGATTAAAAGATTTATAAAAGAGACACACAAGATTCCTATTTATCCGAGTATTAGTTTCCTTAAAAAAAGATAATAAGCCCTTAAATTAAGACATGAAGGTAAACAAAAAGCCATCCAACAAAATTGGACAAAAGAATAAGGCAGAACTTCTTAGACTCACCTAAGCAGGTTCTTGGTATTAACATGTTTTACTCTAACTGAGGTACGTTCATTAAGCCTATCTGAGTGTGTGTGTGTGTGTGTGTGTGTGTGTGTGTGTGTGTGTGTGTGTGTATAGGGTAGTGGGTAGGAAAGGAAGGGAGAAAGAGGAAACGAAAGTTTGTCATGGTAGATGGCTTTGATAAAGGAAACTATGCAGTTGCCAATTTTTTGTATGAGGTCTCATTGATAAATGCTGGGAAGCTAATGGACTCTAATAATTAGAAAGTCAATGGAATTGACCACATATTTTATAGGAAAAAGTAACTTGAAGTGTCCTAAGATTTTTCAAAAAATTACTTTAATACCATGTGGCATAAAACTCATCAATTGAGTCAAACCTTACCTAATTTACATCATTTTACTCTATGGGTAGCTAGCAGCCACAATCTAGTCTGATCTGCTTAAACTCTGCTCATCCATCTGAACTTACTACATCAATATCTGTAATAACTTATACGCTACGTGGACATTCTCCCTTCCCCTCTCTCTTTTTTTCTTTCTTATCTTCCCTTTCCTCCTTCCTTTGTTCTTCCTCCATTCCTCTCTCTCCATCCTTCCCTATAATAAAACACCAAAACCTTTCATAAACCTCAAACCCAATTCTCCTCCTTCCTTCACAAACATTGAAACACAATTTCTCTCTATTAATCCTACTACTACTATTATTATTATTATAGTGGCTATAATTATAATCCTTGCCACCTAGATCCTCCTTCTCCTCCATAAGTTCATCCTCCTCATTTTTCAATCCCAATCATTAAAACATAAAGGGAGTACCTGAACCCATCCCTTGGAAGTCTAAATAAGTAGTACCCACCAATTGGCTACTCTAAGACTAAGACACAACCTGGACTCCAGCGGGCGGTAATAGTGGGGAATCTTGGACAATGGGCAAAAGCCCGATAGAGAGCCCAAATGCCTATTTTTCTTGATTTCATTGAAGTACAAGACCTTAGTACTATAGGAGGAGATTCCAAGAATTTTGAACAATAAAGTGACATAACTAAGGAGGCTGATATGGTAGTCGCTGCTATAACTGGTGATGTACAATATAGTAGGAAGAGATCCCAAATTAAGTGGTGATGTAATAGTCAAGCCTTCGCTTCTTTCGACCTTAAGGAAATTGGGTTGAAGGTTTATAGAGGAAGGAGGAGAATTAGGTTTAGAGGTTTATGTAAATTTTGAGTGTTTGCTTTGATAGAAGAGGGTTGAGAGAGAGGAAGGGAGGAAGAAGAAGAGAGGAAGGAGGAGAGAGCGAGAATGCATAATATCCACCTAGTATCTAAGTTTTAATCAAATCTTGATGCGGCAAGTTCGGATGGATGAGCAAAGTTTGTAAGGTCGGGAAGAATTCGAGCAGCTATCCATGGACCTAATTGATGTTAATTAGATAAAGTTTGACTCCACTCATGAGTTTTTACCATAGGTTACTAAAGTGATTTTTTGAAAAATTTTAGGGTACTTAAAAATGTTTTCCCTATTTTATATGAACAAATTCTCTCTCTTATTATCGTACATTGTGTTGATAGGAAAATGAATGAACTCTTATATAAAAACTAAAATGAAAGGCCAAAATAGGTGGCCAAAATAGAAAAAAAATAGAAAGTTAAACCTTCTGACAAGAAGGAATCTTATCTTACATGTGTTTGACAAAGAAAAATTCTGAAAGCAAGGTGGCCAATAATAATTTAAAATCATTAGAACATATGTATTTGATAAAAGGACGTCAGCACTTGCGTTCTAATCATTTCTATGAGTTTCTAGGATGGTTACATCACCAGTTATTTTGCTAATGACATCCATCTATTTTTCATCTTCTAGGTTTAGAATACTTTCTTCATTTACAAGGTTCCCATTTCTAGAATGAGGAAGGAGCATTGTCTATTTATATGTGCTATAAATCTGTGTGTAGTGTCCCTCTCTAAGAAAGCAAAGACTCTTCTAATTTTTTGGTGTTGATAACATTTTTGAATTTTGTAGTAACCTATAAACTTTTAGGTCTTTTATTTCTTTGAAGTCATAAGGAAATGTTTATTTCCATGTCTTCTTATCCGTCGTTTGTTAAAAAGATTATTCTCTTTGTTGCAGATACTGTTGTGAACTCTGTAATCTTTGGAAGAGTGAAATCTATTGGGTTCCTTCCTCTTACTGTCATTTTTCTTCCTATGAGAAAGAACTTTTTGCTAAACCATTCTAAATATTATTCTAAGCTGCCATCATCTTCAAACTTGAAAATTATTTGGTCTATCATCCCAAAATAGAAGAAATTCAGGATCTTGTTATAGAGCATATATGTCTTGTTTAATTTTATTTGTAATTTAAAGAGACCTACGATCCTTTCTGCTATGTTATATTGCTTATGTACAACATTAACCCCTTTGAAATTCCATCCTAGCTCCTTAAAGTAAATCTTTATGAGATCTTTTTGAGATGTTATCAAATCTTCAAGATGACTTGATTCTGTTCTCTTCTTGAGCAAGTCTTCTCCTTCTGCCAATGATCAAAAGGTGACTTAAGGACTCACTGGGCTAGTAAATCGAGAAGTCTTACTTTTAGGTTAATGAAGCTTCTGTCAAAAAAAATTGAATCTAGAAGCTTATATTCGACTTCACTTAACTGTCTTTTAAGCTCTGCTTTTAAGCTATTTAGCTTGGTGACCATCTTTTTCATAAGAAGAATCATTTCATTATTCTTTTTGGCTTGTACTTCTGTCTCTGTATTTTTTTTCTTCTAAGAAAAGCAACTATTGGTTTGTCTATTCTTGAAGCTGAAGAATTTGCTCTTCTAGTTGTCTATTTTTTTTACTAGCTTATTTACAAGTTGGCTTGGCTCTTCTCTAATAACATGAGAGTATCGCCTTACTGTTTCAAGCTCTATATAGAAATTTGGACCAAGTTTTTCCCTAGCTTCTTCTAATGCTTCTTAGAAGCTATGATATCTCAAGAAGATGTGCTCATCACAACATATATAATTTTTTACTGAATTAAACTATTAAATGCACTTGTTTTTAACCCTCTATATATAACATAATGGGTAAACTTTTTTCTGTGTATCTTTGGCTTGTTTTCTACAAAAATACAAGCTTAAAACACATTTAGGCACTCTACTTTTCTATTAGTAGCAGTACTCAGAGTCTGTATATGGATGGCATAGGTTATCTAAAAGATAATATTATGACATGTCTATATATAAACTTGAAAATAGTTTAAATTTTCTGTCTCCTCTGTCAAAAAATTCTTGTAGAAAAATTATACTAAATCTAATTTGTCCTTGACCTATGTCGTTGCTAAAAAGATGTATGTCTTTTTGTATATTGGGACTCGAGGATGGAGTACCTCTTTCTGTAAAAGATATAGCCAAGTTATTTTTGTAAATGATGCTAATTTGTTCTTCTATTGATACTAGATTTTGAACCTTTTGGATGCTCGATAACTTAAATAAATTAGTAAAACCACTATATTAAGTTCTATGTCTTCTTTATTGAAGTTTCTTCTGCACTTTTTAGAAGTTTTACTATATATTGGTTCTGCTAATTTATTTAACTAAGTTTGATTCGAGCACTTAGATACTACTTTTTAAAGATTGTTACGTAATTTCTCTACTTGGGTTTTTCCAAAAAAAAATAAAAAAATAAAAAATCAAGTCGTGAGAAAAAACTTGTAACTTGGACCAGGACACGAAAAAAATACCCATGTTTTGACAAGACAGATTTTTTTTCCGTGTCTTGGCTCCGGAAAATTTTTCCACCACTTGGTAATCCCAGGTAATTTTCCCGTGCTTTGGTCTAAATCATGAAAAAAAAAATTCAGAGGTCCTCCGCGGACACCATTTTCGTAATAATTTTTTTAATACAATTTTGATAATTTTGCATAAATAGTATCATCAAAATAAATAAATAAATAAAACCAAATATGCTCATACTTTCCAGTAGACACACAACATTGTTCTGTATGCTACACCGGGGCATAAAATAAGCGCCAACAACC
>SOPF01028357.1:117213-219006 GCA_012979155.1 Hypericum perforatum | reverse complement strand
GAAAAACTGAGCCAAAAGAAACCAAACAGAAACTGAAGAAACCAATAGAAAACAAAACGGAACCACATGGAAACAACGAAAGGCAACAAAACGAAACAGAAATCATACACACGAGCATTACCCAAACTGTAATAGCTGAACGCACAATAATAATAACATGGGAGTCGACTTATCTTTTGTGTAGAACTGACTTTTTTTATTAGTGAAGAAAATTATTTTTTACTACTTCGGTTTATTTGGTATTTTAAAAATATCAAGATTTATTGAAACTCTACCTAATAGTGAAATTCACTGAATTTTAAATAATTCCTCTAAATTAAATTTTGAATTTCGACTTACTGATCCAGAAATATCAAATATCAGAAAATATAACAAAAATAGCAAATAATGAATATCGCTTTTACACCTCTAACAAAGTGAAACAGGTTGTGAAATATTTGTCTTTAAAGAAACCTTATTTATTTGTACCATAAACTAACTACGGGATTGATCTCCTTAATTCTAACATATTGGAGTTCGTGAAACCTGTGTAGACTACATATATACTCTCATTTTCCTAAAAGTTTAGTGTTAGATGATAGCATATACAGAAAAATCTAGAGAAAATTACAGTCATGTACTTGAAGTATAGTTTATTTAAGGGTTGAACCCCTAAATTATGATAGGGAAAATTACGCTCAGGCCCCTTGAGTTTGAGGAAATTCGTGTTTTAGCCCCCGTATTTTTTTTATTATCATTCAACCCTTCATATTTGTGAAAAGGGTATATTTTAGCCCCTCTTGCCGGAATCCGGCGATTTCTCCGGCAAATTTGGACCTGACATTACCAAAATACCCTTGCCTTAAAAAAAATTGACATTCCCAATTAAACTCCTCACCTTCCCAATTAACCCTATCCTCTTCAGAAACCCTGATTTCCTCCCCATTCTCCAATATCATCCTCGTTACTCAATCCCCAAATCAAACCCCAAACCTTTAAACCTGGGATGAGCCGAGGCCGAGGTCGAGGTCGACCCACCCTTACATCCCCCATCGTCCACGTGGAAAAGATTGGAGATGCTGCTTCGTTCCCGTACGTCGCTCCCGGAGACAGAAGGCGCCTTCTTCGTGGACTACCAGTTGGAGAAGATTGGTCTCCAAGCAATAGAACTAGTTTCCCAAAAAATCTTCCCACCACCTCGTCTGCTGCTGATCCCTGAACAAAATCCATCTCGACGATCTTCCGGTAATTCTGAACCAAACTGTCTGGATTACGAAGGCCTTATTAAAAAAGGAGGACCCAATTTCGTTTCGCTATTTTCTTAGCGGGGATATTCCATAGCGGGGATATTCCGATTGGAGATGAGACAGAGTTCGAGTCCGATTCTGTTGTGGATGGTCGAGATGTTTTGGTGTAACGGATGGTGTTTTGGCTTGGACAATGGCTGCTCTTGGAGGGACCAGCGTATGTCTCAGGAAATGGCGATTTGGTCCTTCTGTTTTCTTGAGCTTGTTGATTAATTTAGGGTTTTTGTTTGGGGAAATGTGAGGCTACTACAAGCCAAAGATTGCTTTTTCTATTTGGCTTAGTATTTGGTCTTTTCGATTTGGTCACAAGAAAGCTCATGCTTTAATGGTCATTGGTTAGTTGAACTCAAGAGGCAAATCCTTGGTTAGCTTAGGAGAGATGGATGGGTGGGAAGAAATTGGGTGAAGAAGATGATTGTTTTTAAAAAAAATCAATTTTTTTTAAAGGCAAGGGTATTTTGGTAATGTCAGGTCCGAATATGCCGGAGAAATTGCCGGATCCCGGCAAGAGGGACTAAAATATACCCTTTTCGCAAACATGAAGGGTTGAATGATAATAAAAAAATACGGGGGCTAAAACACGAATTTCCTCAAATCCGAGGGGCTTGTGCGTAATTTTCCCATTATGATAATATATCAAATAGCACTCAAATTTTGGTAAAACTACATTTCTGTGACTCATAAACCCGGAATTGAAAATTTTATCGAACTAGAAAACCACCTTGAATGATACAAATGCCCCTGAGCTAAGGAAATTTAGTATCGCCGGACTTGAACCCGTCAGGTCAGCGGGTGGTTTGATTTTCTCTTGTTAGTATCGATGCCATTTCAATTTGGTTGGTTGGCTAGGAAAAAGACATTGAAGGAGTCGGAGGGTAAGCCACTCTCGCTGTTTCCCACTTTCTGAGCTATAATTGGTAATTTTCTGGAATTGGATCTGTGTAATTTGTCGTTTATGCTTTTAGGGTTATTCAATTTTAACTTTTCATTCTTTCTTATTAATTTTGATTTTTGTTAGAAAGATTAGAAGATATAAATTTGAGTTTTTATTGAAATTTAGAAGAAAAAAAAAGATGAATAGGAAGAAGAAAACGGTAAAAAGGAAAGAAAAAGGTTTTTACTTCTTTTAATTCAAGGACATTTGTGTCATTTCAAATGATCTCCAAAGAAAAGCTCTGATTTTGGCACGGGAAATAGATGAGTATAATTTTATCAAAAACAAAAAAATTATTTCATATATTATCATAATTGAAGGGGGTAACTTTAAATACACTATATTTGAGGAGCATGATAATAATTTTCTAAAAATCTAATAGGGAAAATGCAAATTTTTTGTCCAAAAATGTTTTGATATGTATTGAAGTTTTTCTAGCTACAAAAAATTGTCAAATTTGGTCCAACGTTAAGTTTATTTTTTATGTCGTGCATCAAAAGTTTTTTAAAAAAGTTGTGCATCAAAAGTTCTAACTTAAATTATTTATTTAATTATTAGATGACTGTTGTAAATGTTGTATGACTTATATTTATTGAAAAATATTGGGGTATTCAACTATACTGGGATAGTTTCGAAGTCTTTCAAATTTTTATCAGA
This sequence comes from Hypericum perforatum, assembly GCA_012979155.1. Classification (NCBI taxonomy): domain Eukaryota; kingdom Viridiplantae; phylum Streptophyta; class Magnoliopsida; order Malpighiales; family Hypericaceae; genus Hypericum; species Hypericum perforatum. The sequence continues at coordinate 216,129 of SOPF01028357.1, read as the reverse complement.
TTTCAATCTATTTTAGTTAGCACAATAATGTCAGATTACCAAGTGATCTACTTAATGCATGGGCCGATAACTTTTTTTTTTAGTCGAGGGCCGATAACTAATTAAACAAACCCAAGGGTCAGATGGAAACATCCCATTTTCCGCTGCAGGGCCCGTGGGCCTTTAGCTCGAAACTGCAGATGTGAATGCTTTGGAAGAAGGGACATGGATGGCAAAAATATATTGGATCATACAAGTTTTTCTAAGAGTGATTCTACAGATTAACCACCATCATCCTCGCCGAGGACCCACTGAGGATTTTTTTTTTGGTGTTACTATTCACCATATTTTATCAATTTAGTGCCTAACCACGAAAATTATCATTTTGGTGTCCAGGCTGGACAATAGAGATTTTTTCCTGCCTATTGGACCAATAGGCGGGATTTTGTCCTGACTATACCAATAGGCGGGATTTTACCCCGGCGAATAAAATCGGGACAAAATTCTGCCTATTGGTATAGTCGGGATAAAATCCCGCCTACTGGTCCAATAGGCGGGATTTTATCCCACTTTTTGGTTTTTTATGTGTAGATCTCAAAAAGTTATGCGGATTCAAAAAACAAATTTCTCGAATCGGACATCCGAGAACCAAGATATTGCTCTTCAAAGTTTTTTTTACATAATCTCTCAATCTGAATTTTGTGAATTTTTTAAAATTTTAAAAAAATTAAAAAAATGCACGAAAAAAAAACCTGTACTTTGTTAATGATAGTCTCTTGATAAAAAACGGGTTCTTTTTTCAAAGTGACGGGAAAAATAGTCTCTTGATAAAAAATGGGTTCTTTTTTCAAATTAATGATACTATTCATAAAAATTCAAAAAATTTGTATAAAAATTAACGAAAGACGGGTTTTTTTCGTGCTTCTTTTTAAATTTTTTTCAAATTTAAAAAAATTCACAAAATTCAAATTGAGAGATTATGTAAAAAAAACTTTGAAGAGCAATATCTTGGTGCTCGGATGTCCGATTCGAGAAATTTTTTTTTGAATCCGCATAACTTTTTGAGATCTACATATAGAAAACCAAAAAATGGGATAAAATCCCGGCTATTGGACCAGTAGGCGGGATTTTATCCCGACTATACCAATAGGCGGAATTTTATCCCGATTTTTGTAATCGAGATAAAATCCCGCCTATTGGTATAGTCGTGATAAAATCCCGCCTATCGGTCCAATAGCCGGGAAAAAATCTCGTATGTCCAACGTGGACACCAAAGTCATAATTTTTGAGGTTGGACACCAAAATAGATAATATTGGTGAATAGTAACACCCAAAAATAAAAATCCCCCCACTGAATTAACTAATTTCGCTGCCACTGATTCTCACGTTACCTCTGACTCTTTATTTTGGAAGGAATTTTTTTTGGGAGGAAGTAAAATATGAGAGAAATTTGATTTTTATTTAACAAAAATCCTAAAGAAAATTGGAATGAACGAAAAACAGAAGACAATTTTTCTTCTTTAAGCACCAAAATTCTTTTTTTTTTAATTTGGAGTGGACGTAGGAATAAAGAGACTAGACTATGTTTGGAAAAAGAAAAAATCTAAAATTGTTCAAAACTCCAAAATTTAGAGATATTATTTAAATTAAAAATTCACCAAAAAATATTGTATACCTTATCCATATGTATCTTATTACTTTTAGCGCATCTATTTTCTCCTTTGTTTTTATTATTGAAAGGAAGAAAATTAATATAATTTGCAATTTCAGCAATAGAGTCAACAGGGTAAAAAACCAGGTGACCCATAAATCAAAAAATCAATAGAAAAACTTACGCCTAATCTGAGGTAATCCATATATGGGTAGTTAAAAGGAATTCACATACCACCTAGACCTAGATTCACGTAGATTGGATTGAGTGCTAATTCTTATTTTTCTAAATTATACGGATAAGATTTTTTCTTTAAATCTAAAAGACATAGCATCAAAGTTTAAAAAATTAATTGCGTCATTATAACATGAAGAAAATAATATTTCCAGGAAAATTTAAAAATGGGAAAAATATACATGTGTGAATTTTTTTGCAAAAATTCAAAAAGCTCGAGACCAAGATTAAAAAAAAATTCACGCAAGCTAGTATCACATGAAAAAAATATCATTTTCAGAAAAATAAAAAACAAAAATATAGGTATTGAGGGGTTTTTTCAAAAAATTTAAAAATCATATAACCAAAGTAAACACTCTCATATGGGACAGTATCACACAAAGAAATGTCATTCTAAAAAAAATCTAAAAAACTTATGTTATTATCGCATAAAGAAAATGATCGTATCATGTGAAAAAATGTCGGTACCGCAAGAAGAAAATTTCAGCACGGTCCAGCCATATTCTGAACCATACGGACTATTATACATTTTTATACTACGTGATATTTGGTTAAAGTTGTCAATGCACTAGTGATGTTATCTGGTACCACCTGTTTGATCGTTATTAAACCACACTCATAAGTGTGAAACACTAAAACTACATGGTACTAAAATATTATTATACCAATATCCAATTACCGGTTGGATTAAATGTCAATGACCACCCATTAAAGACCAAACTGTCTAAAACTTAATTTTTAAATTTTTTTAATTAATAGTGATTCAAATAAGACTTGTACATAATCAATCTTAGAATTGTTTAATAGAAAAAAATTTCTGTTGTCATTTCAAATCAGGTAACGGATGAATTTGGATAGCCTCTCACCAATAAATGTAGTACAGAACCTGAGAATTAAAAGGCAATAAATAGAAAACGCATAACAAACACGACACACACAGAGACAACAAATGCATCCAGCTAATACGCACGTACCTTCAAACTCTTGCAGCCTCTCCGAGACTAAAAGAAGAAAACTACATGCAGATTCCCACCGGTGCTACCGGGAAATTACCCGGCCATTTCTCACATCTTACCTTAATCAATGACTAAAGTATTGAATTATAAAGTAACAATTTTAAATAATTGTCAAAACATTGTTATCTTTTAGAAAGTATATTCAATTTCAATTTCTAATTTTATTAATCATTTCAAATTCGTTCAACAAATTTTTATCAAATCAACTCTAAAATCTTGGATCCAAATTACTTACACGTAAATTCTATGTTTTTCCCCCTCCACCGTTGCCACCTCCCTCCTTCCACAGAATGGAAGATTAGGTGGTGGTAGACCTTTCGCTCTATCCCATGGTGAGTTTGATGTCCCTATTCGTCGATAACCTTCCGCCTTCGTGGAGTTGTGTCAATTTCTGAGAGTTCTTCAAATACTTTGTTTGTGTGGTAGATACATTCATCATCTTGAGCCTTTCAAACAACACAAATACAGGTTTATCTGAATTTCCTTGCAAGAAGATGTCCTTTCAGTTGTTCACAATATTAATAGGATTTAAGTAAAACGTAAGTGTTTCTTCGTGTAAAGTGACAAAGTTTGCAAGAAACTCAGCTACCAAGACTACTTCCTTTCTGTGTTCTAATGTTCAATGAGATGTTCAAAAAATATTATATATTGTGGTTCCTTCACTTTAGCTGTTACGAAAGCTTGGTCTACTGAAGGCTTCCCAGTGGATCTTTCTCTTCTTAATAATATGGCGAGTTAAGAGATCCTCGAGTATGATGTACATGTAAATGAGTGGCTTTACCACTATGCGATAGTATTTCTTTATGATATTGATCATTCAGACAGTTGCGGACACACAGCTTTGGGTAAATAATTTGATGTCTTTTGTAAGGTCATATGGCTAAATTTTTGCGTGGCGTTGCTAATTGTGTTGCTTTTTTTTAGATCTTGAGGGATCTAGGTTTGCCACCTACTACTAATGTTGTTGCAGGTAGCCCCTCGCTATTGGTGGGTCACGTGATCGTTACCAAAATTATAGCCTCTTGTTATTAGTTGTGATGTTGTTTTCTTTTACCAAGGTTGAAGTCTAACTCTTAGTTGCGACTCCTGATTATTTCGAGACAAGGATGGATGCTCTAAGTGGTGCCTCACATCTCCCTATTGATATAGCTGATGTGTTTGATTCTTCTATTTTCCTTGAGTCTTAGCCTCTTCCTGAGCTAATTTGATGGAGGACACCCAAACTCTTATTGTCGCCTTAGATGTTAATTTTTTTGTGGTTGGTTTAGTTTTTCATGCTCTTGGTGAGGAGCTTGCATCAAATTACTATGGTTGATCAAAAGCTAGTAGATGCAGATATGTAGGAGGATTGGTTGGCCTAAGTTTTGGTTGGTCTAGTCAAGGTGGTTCGTGCAGTAGTAACACAACATCTTGCTCCCAAGAAGTATTAGAGGTATAGTTTGATTCAATATATCCCAACTCATTCAAGCTATCATAATAGAAAGCCCTCAATCAAGGGTGTTGCCCTCTGTCTTATAGATTTTGCTCCACAAAGTGAAGATTAGGTCCCTAAAAGGGCTAAAGATGTTAGGTATGAACTTGCTCCTTAGTGATTTATAGAATCATAATGACGTTCTTTGTAGGATACTTTCTACAAAAAGTTGAAAATCACAATAGCTTTGGATCTTTCTTAAAAAGAGAAAATATTTGTCATCCTTCAAACAATCAAGGATGCTACTTGCAAATTGGGATATTTATGATATTTTAATTCACTATAATTTTTTTTTTCTTGATTCTTGTATTATTGTTTGGGAGACAATTTCTTGTTGTTAAGAAATTGCTGGTTTCTTGATGGATACTCTTTTTAGATGGTATTAGATAACATTTACCAAGTTAGTTACTTTGATAAATTTTATCTAGTAACTTTATTTTTTATTTTTATCTGGATGAAAAACTTTGATGTCTTTTTTAGGAGTAATACAACTTTTACTTATAAAAAAATATTTTTATTTTAACATAAACAAACAAAGTTTAATAAAATCCACCCGTATCATTCTCCATTGTTTTCACAAAATGGCCCATCGAGCCGGTTAGTCGCGTCGATGATGAGTTTGTTTTTTTTATATATTTTTATATTTTTTATGTAAATATCAAAAAATAATATATCATGTTTTTATGGTAATTTAATATAACATGTGATAAATTATGCAACAAATTTTGGGAGGGTGTTTGGGCCATTTTACCATAAATTTAACATTTTTTAGCCTTTGCTCACAAGCTAAGATATGAGTCCAAGTTTGATTCTCACAATATCCTATATATATTCTTTACGTATTTTAATAGTCAAAAGGGATACAAGGTCTATGACATGATATCAATAAGTTCATAATATTCAGAGACTTAATTTTTGAAAAAATAAATGCCCTTATCAATTTAAGGAGCCAGATTATGATTTATAATAGGAATATGAACAAATGTATAAATTTGATGTACACTTGCCTTCATCATTTGTACCCACTGAGAATCTAAAAAAAGTTAGTATCCACGATCAATACAACTTGGACATATTTATCACTCTAGATTATCTCTTAACAATCCCCTTATCAATTCCTCTAACATGAAAACTCCTGCATCTGCTATCAAATATGTCCAATAACTAAGACATAGTTAGTAGGTCTTGAAATAACCTAAACATTTGACCAATTATGAAGTCACATTACCCATTTCATTTATTGCCCCATCGTAATCTACTACTCCACTAAGATCTTCTAAAATATATTCCCTATTCAATTTTGTGAGCTATAAGAAGTTATCTCCTATGCATCATACTTTTCTCGCAGTTCTTACTAAACTCATTGAACCTTGCAATTTTACAGAGGTAGCCAAGCATGAATGCTGGCAACTTGCCATAAAAAGGAGATTGATGTACTAAAAATGGCACATGAATGCTATAATAATTGCCTGTGCTTGACTAATAAATTATAGATTCCAAAAGTAGATTTACAAAGTGAAGTTTAAAACTAATGGTGAAGTTAGCACTACGAGGCATGCATAGTGACTAGAGGCTTCAAACAAGTAGAAAGAATTGACAATCATGAGACCTTCATACCAGTCATAAAAGCTTGTCATTATAAGATGTTTGTTGACCATTATAGTGAAATAAGACTAGCTAATCTAATAATTTTACGTGGATAATACATTCCTACACAGTAATTTGCATAAGGAAGTATATATGTCCATTCTATAAGAATTTTCCAAACCTAAATATAAATATGCTTGTTGACTACAAAAGTCCTTGTACGGATTAAAGCAAGATTCCAAATATTGGTACAACAAGCTCACTAGCATGTTGCTCAAAATGCAGTATCGATGGTCCAAGGTTAATTGTGCCCTCTTTTGACATGGTACACTAATATTGTGTTTATTAGTCTACATTAATAATGTAATACTTGTTGGCAACAATATTCAGATGCTCTATACTGAGGCACGACTCCAAAAGTAGTTTAAGATCAATGATCTCAAAAACATCAAATACTTCTTGGGTATTAAGGCCACTTGAACATTGGAAGGATTGATCCTAAGTCAGCATAAATACACTTTTGACATAATCAAGGAGTGGGAAGTCCAATGATAGGACATGTCTATTCCCAATAGAGTAAAATCATTGGCTTAAGGTAGTTATATATATTGCACAAATTTCACTCACCATAGGTTAATTGGGCAATCAATTTACCTCATGGTTACACTATTTGGTATCGCATATGCAGTCATTCTTAGTTTATGAAAGATATGAGACAACCTCATATAGATGCAACTAATCGTCTAATTCATTCTCGTATAATAATTAGTGGGCAAGGGAAATTACTCAATGGCCAACACACTTTTAATTTGACTGCTTACATTGATACTGACTGGGTGGTTATCTAGTGATGAGGCATTCAAGGGCTTTATATTTCATCATGTTTGGGGGTCTCCAAAAGTAGAATAGTGTTGCATGCTCCTCAGTTAAAGTAGAATATTGTGCTATGGTAGTGATGGTAAATGAAATCATATGGCTTTGATGGTTATTTCATAATCTTGGTGCACCACAACGAGGCTCTGTCCTATTTATTACAATAACTAGAACTACCTAGCATATCACGCAAAATCTAGTCTACCACGAATAGATAAAATACGTCAAGATAAATTGTTATTTTGTTCAAGAGCACATCCGATCTTGAGAAATTTAGTCACACGAAGCCTCAACAGAGCTACAACTTGTCACAAAGATGAGCATTAGTAACTTGCATGATCCAACTTGAGGAGGCAATGTTAGGTGTGTAAATATAACTTGTCTTATCAAGTTGTATCGTTAGAATCATTTGGATAAGGCATATCCATGTATAGCACATGTGACCTTAGTTGGCTAGACTTACAAGTTACTTAGGTCTCTCGTAACCCTAGCGATTGCACCTAAGCTTGTAACATTGCTTAAGCACATATAATGCAAAAACAATTTGTAGCGGCTTTGTGTTATTATTCAACTCACACCAAATTTATATGCACCAATTGTGTAAAATTTGTTAAAGGTAGTAAAATTTTTACTTGAAAAATTATAATTCGTTACGGTTTAAATTATGAATTTCTCTGAAATAATCTTACACCTTGTACCGACGAGTCAAATTTAACTGTAATAATAAATCATAAAATATTATTTAAATTAATTAATGAATTATTTTTTCTAATTTAATAAAAAATTATCAATTTGAGAGAATTTTTTTTATGTTACTCTCGCGAGAAAACCCAATTCGAGCCACTAATTTATTTAGTTTATCACATTTCATTCATTCTCAACTTAACTCCGAAGTAGTCGTTCGGGTCGACATGGACCAAAATACCCCCTGCCACCGTCTACACAACACCCAACCCCAACTCGTTATAAATAAACCTCCCCCTCCACCCTCCTCCCCTCGCTCTCTCCAGTAACCCCCACTCACCTCAGGAAAAAATAAATAAATCCAGAAAAAAGAAAGAAGAAAACCTAAGGAGGAAGAGAAGAAACCGACGCTTTCTCAATGGCTAAGGTGACGCCCCCTTCCCTTTACTAGTCTCCTAAATACCATTTTTTTAATATTTCTTTTTTTTTTTTACCAATATGTACTGTCCCCCCAGAAGAAGAACAACAATGCCAACTCCAACGCCAACGCCAACGCCGGAGACGAAGTTCCGGTGAACGGAGATGAGAAAAAGGCCTCCGGAGGCGGAGGAGGAGGAGGAGGAGGAGGGAAGAAGGACTCTCCCAAGGAGCCCTCCGAGGTGGTGCTGAAGACGGAGATCCACTGCGAGGGCTGCGCTTCCAAGCTAACAAAGCTCTCTCGTTCTTTCTCCGGTACCCATGTTTTACTTTTTAACGGAATTCCTTTTATTTTGCCGGAAGATGTTTTGCGGGTTTGACGGCGTTGATGTTTTGATCAGGGGTGGAGTCGGCCAAGGCGGATATGGGTTCCGGCAAGCTGTCGGTTACTGGCCAGGTTGACCCGACTGAGCTCCGGGAGTTCCTCGCCCTGAAGACCAAGAAGAAGGTCGACATCATTTCGCCCAAGAAGGAGACCAACAACAACAAAAACAACAATGACAAGGACAAGGACAAGGACAAGAAGAAGGATGAGAAGAAACCCGTAAACGACAACGACAAGAAGAAGCCGAAAGAGGTAGTTAATGATGTCTAAATCCTGACATGGCATTTTCCTAGCGGTTAATTGATGTTTAGGGGTCAATGAATTTGGTAGGCGCAGGTGATGACGGCTATGATCAAGATGAGTCTACATTGCCAGGGCTGCATCGAAAAGATTCACAAGATTATTTCAAAAACCCCAGGTGAGTTGAAATTGTTTTGTTTTTTGGTTCAGAATTGGAATTGGATTAATGATGGGGGGAAATGGGCAGGGGTGCAGGAGGTGTCTATCGACAAGCAGAAGGAGATTGTGGTGGTGAAGGGGACGATGGACGTCAAGGTGTTGGTTGAGTCGCTTGAAGAACGGTTCAAGAGGAATGTGGAGGTTGTGCCGCCCCCGAAGAAGGACAAGGAGGAAGGGAACAATGCTGGTGGCAGCGGAGGTGGGAAGAAGAAGAAGGGTGGCGGAGGAGGCGGTGGTGGCGAGGAGAAGGAGAATGGCGGTGAGAACAGGATGGATTTCATGATGCAGCCAGGGTTTACTCCGGGTTATGGGTTCGTTGGTCAGCCAGTGAATGCTCCTCCTGGTTTCATGGGTCAGCCCTTGAATGCTTCGGGTTTTGCGGGTCAGCCAGTGAATGCTCCTGGTTTCATGGGTCAGCCCTTGAATGCTTCGGGTTTTGTGGGTCAGCCAGTGAATGCACCAGGTTTCGTTGGTCAGCCTGTCTATGGAAATGGGACCGTGGGTCAGCCGATCTACGGGAATGGTTATATGGGTCAGCCGATCTACGGGAATGGTTATATGGGGCAGCCGGATAACGGGTTTGGATACGGATACCAGGTCCCGGGTTACCCAGCTCACATGAAGTTCAACGATGAGAACCCGAATGCTTGCTCTGTGATGTAGGGACTGTGGTGGCATAGGTTAAGAGTGGAGGAATAATCAACAAATTGTAGATAAATCCAATAGAAGACTGTGGAGCAATCTGGGAATTGATATATTTTGAGGAATTATGGCTACATGGTATGATTTTGGGGTAACTGGTTACTGTCTGTCTGTTTTGCTGCTTAACGTTCCGGGAGGATGGTTGTTTTATATTGAATTAATGAAGAATATTAATGTCTGCTGTCAGTTGGAAATTTTGTACTCATTTTCTTTTTAACTCTAGCCTTGTTTGGAATTTGGATGCGCATAGTTATTTCCGTTTTTTTTATTCTTTAGCTTAATTATTTCTTAATGTCGATTTCTGATCTGATTGGTTTCCTACTGTAGAAGGTTCACTGTATTTGGTTTAGGTTTGGCTCGGAAACAGTCGTTTTAGATCAGAATGGTTGGGTACAGATCAAATTAATCAGTAATGTCGTACAGTACATTATGTTAATATTTTATTTTTGCGATTTTTGTATTTCTTTTAGTAAGATATCAGTATTTTTTATGTAATAATGCTATGTATTTTTTATTATTCTGATAATTATATTTATTATGCGATATCTATCCGTGTAATTGTTTTTCATTTTGGTCTCAGAGTTTGTCTACTTTTATAAACTCAGTTTTAGATGTGTAGTGCTTAATATCATTAACACATTTTCTCAAAAATTTAAACTCGAAAGTTAAGTGAAATTTAGTTTTGTTAGGCGATAGAGTTAAGTTAGAATGGGTAGTTGGTATGACTCAACCATTCTTATGCCACTCAGACGAATTTTTTTAGGGATAAATTGCCCTCAGGTCCTTTAGTTATGGTCATTTTTGTAATAAGGTCCCTAGATAATTTGAATTAGATATAAAATTCTTACTTTTTGAATCAATATTGGTCTCGAGTCCCTAAAATGACCGAGGATGATGTCATCAATTATTTTTTTTTTCATAAAAATGACCATAACATCCTTCATAAAAAACAAAATAAAATTCATCTTCATCTCTCTTCATCTTCAACCTTCATTTTAAATTTTTAATCTCTCTCTTCTCTCGCAAAACCCCAAAACGACACTAAAGATTCCAAAAATCTTCTTCATCTATCTACGCCAGACAAACTAAAGATTCCAACTCACAAAATCACCAATTGCCAATCTTCTTCATCTTCTTCATTTACGCTAGAGACCCAATTGGTAAAAGAGGATTTTTAGTGTGAAACAAGACACGAATTGCAACAATTAGACAAATCAATCGAAAACCCATTACCAGAGACACAAACCCACACATGGAGAAGGGAAAATAATAACCTTTGCTGCTTGTACTTCCATGGAATCGCTGGCGGTGGTCATTATCCTGATCTTTTAGCAATTGCGTCTTTGGTTTTTTTGGGCTACCCAATTAGAAGTCCTATCGGCCTCCTCCCCCGTGTATCGGGGTTCCCCTTCTTTTGGGCTTTCGAAAGGGGTACGGCTTGATATCGCTGGAGCTTCTCGGTCGTTCGAGGAGAAGACCAAGGGACGTGGGATTGTCTGGACGAGCTAGGCTCCTCAGGTCACGATCTTATCCCATGGTTGGAGCTCTTGCAACCTAGCCTTGAAGACCAAAATTTTAAAATTAGGGTTCATCCTTAATTTTCCAGATTTGGGGATTAACGTTGTGACGGGGAGTGAATGTCAGCCAGGAGGCAACAACTCGGAGTGGACGTGAGCCAAGAGGCAGCAACCAAGAGTGGACGTGAGCGAGGATGCGGTGGCGCTTGGTGTCGACGGCGAGGCCGAGGAAGGAGGTTTTCTTTAGGATGGAGGTATCGTGGATTAGGATTTAAACGACGTCGGCATCTGAGACGGTGAAGATGGTGCACTGGAAGATGGCACCAACAATGTCGTGAATCTTCTCGGTTAATGTTGTTGCTGGGTCAAATGATGAAGATAGATATTTTTTATTTTTTTGTTTCAAGGGTATAATAGTTATTTTTATGACAAAAAATTTTAAAAAAAGGTGGTGACATCATCGAGGAACCCTATATTATTATAGATTAAGGATCTTAAATTTAATTCAAACAATTCAGGGACCATATCACAATAGCGAGCATAAAGTAGGGATCAGAAAGTAATTTATCTTTTTTTAAGACTCCAGTGAGACGATTTTCAAGTCGTGGAATTTAGTAGAGTGATCAACGCGAGAGAACAGAGCCAATGGCTCATAAATTCATTTTTGAATGGTGGTTGGAGAGAATACGGGATAACTTTCGGAAAATTTCAAATATGAAATATAAATTGTCTATTTAAATAATAAAAATAATTCATTTATCCCAATGTTTTTTATTCGTAAACAGGTAACAGGGAACTCGTTTCCTCTACTGTAAAGGGCAACACTTTCTAGAATCGGGATGTGGTCTTGGCATATCCGGTTAGCTGTTCATCTAATGTTAAAAACTTATGGATTTAACTACTATGTTCAATTTGATTTATTTGCTAAAATTATTTTTAGTACAACTTTTTAGTAAAATAATCCGTACCCATCTTTAAGGATGAAACTCCATCCGTACTCGAGTGCGACAATTAGTCTCTTCAAAGAAAATGCTAGTCTTTGTGGGGTTGGAACTTGGCGATTGGCAACCACTGGGAGGTAGACATGTTATACATAATGATGAGAGGAGCAAGGAAAGATACAGAAACTCGAGAGTTCATTCGTGTGATGTGGAAGATTCTTGACTAGATGGGATTAATCATTCAGCTGCCTCATATCATATTTGTCATATCATTTTTTCGGGTAAATGATGGTTGAATTTTGTCAGATTTAATTTGGACGGTAATTTTTATTATATTTTGTATTAATTTGCAACACTTAATGTAGAACTTCCTAAAGAATCCAAAACTCACCAACTCTCAACTTTTTCCATACAATTCAATTCAATTCAACCGGAGAATTTTTATACCATGTCAGTGGCATTACAGAATCTACATGAAATTTAAAAAATTGCTTAAGCTTGGTCCATTTATTTTTTCTTAGATAAAATAGAATAATTTCTACTATTTATAATTTGAGTGTTTAAATTTGAAGAAACTATGATTAAAGTTATCTAAAATCTAATGAATGAAAATTGTACTTAAAATATCAGGTTAATAACATACAAACATATTGAATGCCGGGTTGCAATCTTTGCCATTTTAGTCGGGAAAATATTATGAATGATGCAGTTTATTTATATTGTCTCGTACAAGATTAGTCAAATGATGGAGATAAACTCTTAGGAAAAAAACAACAAATTTCTTCACAAAAAGATAACTCTAAAAAGATTCACAAAATATGATGAATAATGCACTTTATGCAATGCACACATTAATAATTAGAGGCGAAGTGATGTCTGATGATTCTTATGCGTACTTCGCTTCCGCGGAGGCATTCGACGTTTTGTGTGTCACGCAAGACCCTTACCTACGTGCCAAATGGGAATTGGTCCACTTAATTTTATCTTTTTATAAAAATTTTTTCAAAACTACATGGGCGCGAAGACAGTCCTATGGAAAAAATTAAACTAGGTGTATGGAAAAAATTTACATGGGCGATATAAAAATTGCACCAATGAGACCGTCCTATGAATGCGATTGTGAATGATCTAATTATCGAGGAGGGGAAAAAGTCAAAAAAAAGGAAACAATCTCCTCTCTCTCTGGAGGTTTCTCTCCCTTGCTGGAGCAACCTAGGATTTTCCTACCCTTTTTTCCTATCGGCCGCCGCCACCCCTCTCCCCATCAATCTCCTTCATCTCCTCCATCTCTTTCCCCCATCCTCTAGCCACTACCCTCTGCAACCCTCTCATCCTCACCTCTCTAGCCACTACCCTCTGCAACCCTCTCACCCACGCCTCTGCCGCCACCCGATCTACTCAAGCCCCGACCACTATCCGATCTACCCTCGTCCGTTCACCTCTCAGCCCAGCTCGTCGGCCGTCCGCCTCGCCAGTCCTCGTCGGAGTCCACATGTGTCATCGTCGCAGTCCAGCTCTCTCCGGTCCCCCCACAGGCGTCCTCGTCGACCTCACTAGGCCCCGCCGGTCACCCCATCGACTAGCGCTCTCCGACAGCCCCGCAGTCGGCCTTTACTTCACTTCTATCGTCGCAGACCACCCTAGCAGTCGCAGTCCTTCGTAGAGGCCCGATCGGAGCCCACCCACCAAGCTCGTCGGCAGCCCGGCCACCAAGTCCGGCAAGGCCCGTTTCCGTCAACTAGCCTTTACCTCGCCTTACCTACAGTGGTCACGGGAGATTCCCGGGGGGGGGGGGGGTTGGTCATCGTCGACCTCCCCCCGGCTGACTGTTACTTTTATATATCTTATGCTGCTTGGCTTGTGTTGTCGTGTTGTTTGCTATTTCGAGCCACAACTGTTTAGTGGTCTCGCTAGCTATGTGCTCAGTGTCTGTTGCTTTATTATGCTTTCCGTTTATCGGATCTCGAAACTTGTCCGATGTTTGCGGGTGAAGATCCTCGCCTCGGTTGATTTATTTCGACTTTGGCGATCTACTGAGTTCACACTCAGTAGTCCTCTTGACTTTGTCAAGAGATTAATAGCCGAATCTTGTTTCGGCAGAACTCCGCCACGATCGATGACTCTCGGGTCCTCTCGATCGCCCTTCACTTTCCTCCTATGCCACCCTGCACTCACCAGACTAGTCTCGTTTTCTGATTATTTGTCTTGTTCTTTGTCGGTGTACGTTGCTACTCTTTTATCTATATAAGCTTTGCGCCACTTTATCCCTAAAAAAAAAATTATCAAGGAGGGAGCCGTCTGTTGTTACCCGTCCGCTTGTGTCCAAGAGGGATTCACTTATCGGGGCAGCTACTTACGATACAAGTGAGTGAGGTCGTCTATTTTTTTTTTGGATCAGTCGATTTAGTTGTTGGTATCAATAAGAAGCATATTATTGGCCATTTTAACTAATCCAAAATTATTAATAAATATTTATATTAACTTGCAAATGAGTTTTTCTACTCTCTCCAAAAAAATCTCGAAGGTTTTAGTTATTCATAAGGCAACAATGTTAAATATATGTTGGTAGTGCTTTATTACTTAATACTAATTATCTCAAATATGAATTAGTAGATTTAGTGAGTTCGAATATTAAGTGGTCTAAAAAAAATAACCAACCCAAAACTTACACATGTACTTATTTTTTGTTTTGTATTTTTTCATACTGTCTAGTAATCAAAAATTATTTTGCTAACTAATCTAAATTCAATAATTCATATATTTTCAATCGTCTTCAACTTTTCATGCAAGTGCTGGTTAATTTTTTTTTTTTTGGGAAAGCAGCAGAGTTTATACACTTGTAGTTGCTGCCCTGATTGGTGGCGTACTTTCGTTGTAGCGTTTGTCCCTTGTCCCCGTCGTTTGTCCCCGTCGTAAACAATAAAGCATTTTTTTGAGGCAGATGGTGAAATCAGCAGGTTGCTCCCGTACAAGGAATAAAGACATCTAATATTGAAAAAATATATTTAGATAAAATAGAAAATCAGTAAAAATCAAACTATTTATAAAAACCCTAGAATTCAAAAGAATTTGGGGACCAAGAAAGTAATATCTCTAAATACTATTTTTCTCTCATTTATTTTGAAAATCACATTTCCAATTAAAAGTTCCCATGTTTCTCACCTTTTCCATTACCACCTTTCACATATTCACTTTCTTCATCACCACTTTCGATTCATTGTCCATGCCGCATCATCGCGCACCAATCGTGCACCACTGCACGATGCACTCCAACCACTATCACGCACCCACTGCCGTCACCATAACCACACACACGACCGCCATCACCTCCTCCTCCTCACCCATGTCGCACCACTGCACACCATCGACCAATCCATATTCTCCCAACCACTACCACTTTCGAATCACCATCCACATCAAATTAATGTCACGCATGATAGAAACCACCATTAAGCACAACATAAACCAATGTCATGCACAAAACAAAATAATATCACGCAAGATACAAATCAATGTCACGCACAATACAAATCAATATCAAGCACAACATGAACCAATGCCACACATGATACAAACTAACCAATGTCATGCATTATACAAATCAATATCACGCACAATACAAATCAATATCACGCACTATATAAATCAATGTTATGCAGAACACAAATTAATGTCACGCACAATACAAACAAATGTCAGATACAATGTAAACTAATATCATGCACGATACAAACTAATATCATGCACAATACAAACCAAATTTCATGTACGATACAAACCAATGTCACGCATGATACTTACCAATGACAAACCACTCACCAAAATATTCACCTTCTTTTTTCAACCTTGCTGCCACTCACCAACGTATCCACCACCTCTGATCTACCCATTCCTTCTACCACTACCTCTGACTCATCCACTTCCTCCACTATCACCTCTGATCTGCCTACTCCATTGACTAACCACTCTCACCATCATCTTTGGCCTACCCACTCCCTCTACCAACTACTCCCACCATTACCTCCACAGTGGTTTGACAAGGTTAGTTCATTTAAGTGTTCAATGTGGATAATGAAAGTGGTGAGGTATACGGTGAGTGGGTGGATGGGGAAGGTGGATAGAATCGGTGGGTGAATGGTGGTTTGATAGAAGGAGGTGGTGTTTGGATAATGAGGTAAGGGTTTGAATTTTTGAATTTTTAAGGTTTGAAATTTTGAAAAATGAGAGGAGAAAATAAGAGAAAGAGGGGAAAATTGGGAGAGAGAAATGAGAAAAGAGGGAAGAGAGAGAAAGAAAATAAAAATTTAACTTGTTTACACATCTTGTTTTGAAAATTGTTACAAACGCCTTGAAATGTTATGAACCATTATATTTGATTTTTTTAAAAAAGCTCAGAATTAATTGTCAAAAAGCCAGTCTCTATATGCAGACAATATTTTTAGTCCTCACTGAATTCAATTTCATTCTCTACCACTTCTCTCCCTCTATTGAATGACAATTGACAAGTACCTCCAATTTTTAGTTTCTTTTGTTACACATGGATTGGAACATGAGATTCAAGTTAATCTTGTTCCATTTTAATGGTTTATGTTGATTATTTTATATAATCTTAGTTATATAAATAAACTATTAATAAATGTCTTAAATAAATAATTACCCACAAATTTCACTTGTTCCATTTTAATGGTTTATGTTGATTATCTTATATAATCTTAATTATATAAATAAACTATTAATAAATGTCTTAAATAAATAATTACCCACAAATTTCACTTAAAATCTTTTTGAAAAGGTTCTTTACAAGATCTTGATGGTGGAAGCTCGCTATTGCTCGATCCTTCTTTACTCATGTACGAATAAAGTAAAGATAGGATTTTACTGCCTAAAAGCCTGTACATTTTTTTAGGGAGAACCTGAAGAAAAAAACTGTTTTCTTTTTCTCCTCGTTAATCCGTTGGATGCCACTTCTCTCACCCATCCTTTTTCTTATTAAAAAGATTTTAGAGAGAGGGTATGGATTCAAATGTTATCACATATAGCAACTTCATCTTTATTAAAATTTTTAAAGTTAAATAAAAAACTTATTTTATCTTTAATATAACTTAAATGATAAATCATTATGAATATTTTCAACACACTTTGATGAAAAGGTTCCTTTCTAGTGTTTTATGTTGAAGATGATAAATTTTGAAACAGATTCTCTTGGTAATTTTTTTATAAATAAGATTTTTGTGGTTAACAAAAATTTAAGCGAATTGGTATAATTCTTAAATTTTTAGACGATATTATTATCGTAACTATCGTTAGTTATATGCACACAAATACAGCCGCCTATGTGATACTAGTCATAATAATAGTTCAATCTCACATAAAATATTCGATATAAAAAATCAAGTCAAGCATCCAACTTTCACTGTGGTACGGGTAAATTTTATAATGAAAACTAACATAACACATAGTATATTTGTTTATAAGGGTCCTTATTGAGGGATTGACAAGAAAATATAAACGAAAGTGGTTTGAAGTGAAATATGTTGATTTCAGTAAAAAAACGTATAAAACTAAGTAAATAAAGTATAACGCAAATCGATCTTTATATCAATAGTAAAGATGAGCACGATATCCTATGCAATTGTTAAGTGTCGGTATTTTGTGAAGTAATAATTAATATCTAGAGTTGTCTTTTTTATCAATCTACGGTGTAACAAAGCTCGAATCAAATATAACTATAGAGACTTTTATCTCTCCCGTGTTAACTAGTTCCATCACTAAATGTAATTTCAGTTATAAAAATTTCTCCTTCAGGATCATCGTTGATAACAAGATCTTTCTTCGCTGTCTTAAAATGCACTAATCAATTCTTTCATTAACTCTAAGTACCCTTGGGTCTCTTCGTGGTAACATAGATCATAGTCCACGTGATTAGGCTAATGTTTTTTTTATAAGTAAAAGATTTTATTACTCACTAAAGAAATTACACCAAAGATGCACAAAGTGCATTACATCAAAAGTGTTGAAAGACAAACAATCCATAATTTAGCATAACTACTGATCTAAATAGTCAATCCATAATTTAGCATAACAATCCAGCATATCTCAGGCATCACACTCAATAAGTAGCATGCAAAATATATTAAGAAAACATGATAAAGAACATAGAGGAGGAAAAAATATCACCAAAGGACTGTGGAGTCTCAATGCCAATTGACGGTGAAAAGTAGCTTTTTAAAGGTGGGGAAAAGCAAGGATGTGTAAAACCTACAACTATGAATGTTCATATAGTGCTAACTGCTACGTCAAAAATCTAAGGTATGCACAAAACATAGAATAGGAAAAAAAAAAATTAACCAAGGCCGCTCGCCCAATAACGAAACCTAAAACAACTAAATTGTTTTCTACCAAAAAAAAAAAACAACTAAATTGTTCAGTTGACAAGCGTGACAAATGATGTGGTGTGTCGAACCTCGCATACACTAGCTTATAGTGGCATCCGACAGGAAGGCGAAATCAAATTTTATCACGTTAGATGGGTGACCTGCGCCAAGTTCTTCTTAAGTCCTTCCTGCCACATGTTTGTATGTGTGCATACCCCAGGTTATCGATCAAGCTTTTCCTCATGTTCCTCTCCTCCTTAGCTCCAAGCTCCACATGCGCACCTCTCTTCAAATGGTTCTCAAACTCTTGCAAAATACGACAAGACATAAAAGTCCACTCTCATGACACGAAAAATGGAACATGACACAAGACACAATGCAACGACTACAAAAGCGAACGAAAGACGCACGAAACATGACAAAAAACCACAAGATATAGATTAGCATTTTGAGACGCATCATTGTGGTATTGGACCAACGTAACCTATCTTGAATGAAAAACTCCCTGCTGAATACTTTGCCGACTACAAAAGTTTCTCCATTTTGTTGGAGTCACAATCCCCACATAATCACCCTGTACAAGCAAACTACAAACTACACTTTCTCGATTATATTGCCCCTTAGTATATGCTTTATTTTAGGCAGGAGAAATTGACTAATTCGTCTGGCTTAAATTTTTTGGTTTGATATTAATACTAAGATTTTTTTAATTGTGAATATTTTAAATTTAACTTAAACAAAGTTTTCCTAATTTTCTTTTAATTATGTTGCAAATTTATTTTTAAAATGTTTTAAATTTTCAAATAAGATACATCATTTCAGGAAAATAGAGATACACAGTCTTAAAAAAGTAAACCATATTGATATTTGATTGTTTTATTTCCAAGAGACGAAAAATATTCGAAAGAGGTTTGAAATACGGATCTTAGTTCTCATTTATTCCTTTTGTTCTGATTGAACATTTTATTGTCCACTCAAGTTACACTCACTTACTTGAAAAAAAAGCATACATTTATTTCTTGTTCTGAGAAAAATGTTACTGTTATTTCACAGTAAAAGATAGTAAATGTAGTACCAGATATTACTATATGTCTATATCTGCCGATAATCTTAGATAAAACCAGTCAAACTTAGTACAAATTGATTTTAAAAACTATTCACTGCAACGCTTGTAATGTATCATCAAAATACATTGAGTGCACGAGTCAAGCTAAATTATTATATTTTTAAGTAAAATAGATCTCACACTGTATTTTCTTAAATTACAAAAATCTACCTAACTCTAATTCTAAATTAATCAGGAGTTCGGACAGAGGTGTTATTTTATTTTTATTTTTTTTGCTAAAGAGGTGTTGTTGAGCTTTTTGGGCCCAGCCCAAAAAAAAAAGAAAAAGGCGGCTGAGTGGGAAATGACGTCAGCGCTTACGTCATCACCCGATTAGTGACAGTGGCGCGCCACTTGGCGCCACATCAGCCCATGTGGCATTTCTGGTGCCAAGCAGGCACGAGGATTTATTCCTATAAAAGGGAGAATCCGCGTGATTTATTGGTAATTTTCCCCTCCCAATTTACACAGAGAAGGCGAATTTCAGTTTAGTACTGAAACTTGTTTTAGATTTATATTTTGGGTAATTCGTGGAAATTGAGCAATCGGTCCGTGCGAACGTGACGATACTCGACCGACAACTCACAATCGATGATCCGAACCTTTCTACATATTTGCTTCAACAAGTAAGTGTGATTTAATTAACGTAATTGTCGTTTAATTAAATCGTAATTAAATACATAATTATTCGTTAATTACATTCTTAATTACAACAATTGGTATCAGAGCATGGTTAGTACCTTGATTTGATGTTTACATGACGTTTAATTCGAAGTATTGGGTTAAAATCATGTTAATAATAATTTAATATTAAATCAGATTAAAATTAGTATTAAATTACATATTGTTTTTCAATTGTGTATCAAATTGAAATTATTTGGTCGGTTGGGGAAAATGGAATTTTCGCGGAAAGTTAAGTACTGATTTGTAATTTTGGCCCCCGAAAATTGAAAAACCCAACCCTAAACCCCCCTTTTTCCGATTCAATCAATCTCAAATTTCGGCCAAATCCGGCGTTTTCAACACTGGATGCCAACACCCACGCGTTCCCTACATCAAGACGATCACATGGATACCGGATTCGAGCCTTGAAGTTGTCGGAATAACGAGTTCTTGGCCGGAGAAGTCTCGAACTCAACGAATGGAGAAGACCGCCGCAGGAGGACACCGGGCCACGACGAACGACGCGACCGGTATAGACATAACTGGGAAGTCATGACGAGTCATTTCTGACCGATTTCGTCTAACGACTTGTCGGCGTTCGTGCTCGGTCGAAGGAGGTAGCTCGTCTTCCTTTTTTCGCCAGGGAGAGAGAGAGAGAGAGAGAAAGGAGAAGGAGAAGGGTATTTCGGGAATTTTGCAATTTTCGCTAATTCCTTAAATACCAGACTGGTTTTTTACAAACTAGTCACTCTAATCATAATTGATTTTATAATTTAGCCCTTTCCGTGGTTAATTTATTACAAATCAATTACTGAAAATTTTAATTGAATGATAATTTAATCATTTTGGATTAGATTTTTTCAATTAATTCCTGATTTTATTTAAATTGACTTTAAAGTCAATTTATTAAAATCAAAAATCCAAATAAATTTTGTTTTTTCAAGTGAATAAATTTGTTTTATTCTATTGAATTTCAAGATTATAAAACATATTAAAATTTTGGAATGAGTTCCAGAAATTAAAATAACCATCATATGGTATAACATCGTGAGATTTGAAAAATGTGTTTTTCAATCTTATTTTTGGGGTTTAGACCTTCTAACCTTAAATTTTATCTTGCATTTGTTGCAGATAACGATGCCAAGAAGACCAAGGTTTGATCCTGAGTTATTAAGGAATGGCTTATTGCGGAAGCGACTTCCACCAAGGGTACCAAATGAGGATATGTTTGACATAGCAAAACATATCGTCAATATCCATAGTGAGATGCAGGAGGCCATTTGGGTCGGAGGCTATGATTACGGGGAAAATTGGAGATTAATGTTCCGTGATTTGCTGACCACACTAGGTATTGGAAGACACGTTTCGAATGTATCCAATCCTAATGTAGATTCCCATCGAGCAGCCATTGCAAACCTCCTGAGGCACTTGGAGTCTCATGGTCTGGCAAGGGAGATTCATGCACCATTTCCTATGGTAATAAAAAGTGGTCTAGAAATGGACCGTTACATTACACAAGAATATGTGTATCAATTTCCTGACGCACTGTTTGCATGGGTTATTGACTCTACACCTGTTCCTGTCTTCACCACGGAAGGTCCAGGTGAAACCTCTGGAGCTACTTTTTCTCAAGCTGAACCCTCTGGAATTGCATCCCCAGATGATGAACCTTCGAGATTTTCTCCCATTGTCGGTGATTCATCAAGGATCGTTCCTCAGATGTCTAGTGAAGAAGAAGATCCACAGGAAGATATGGACTATGAAACTGGATCACCGGGTCATCCATTTAATATGGATTAGAATGGTGTTATGGTTGTTTTAAACAATGTATCATAATGTACCATATGTAGTATATTTCTTTTGACATGTTTGTATCATAGAATGTACTATATTAGGCATGTTTGTATCATAGAATGTACTATATCAGTATGTATAAAAACATGTTATGTAAATAAATAAAATGAGTTTGTTTATTTACTTCCACTTGAGTTTACTTTAAGAAAACTTTTGAATGATCATAGTAGATGATTAAATCTTGAATGGTAATGGGAAGCATACCCGCAACCCACTTTGATTTTAAGACTAATCAAAAACTCTGTATCATAAAAGTTGTGACATTTTAGTAAACTGATTCGTATTGCTAAATCAAAATTTCTGATATATTCTAATATTTCAAATCCCTATAAAAATGGCAGTTGCATCTAGAACTATAGTTGTTGAGTTAAACCGTGAGCTAAAGCTCAATGGTGATAAATATGATAACTGGAGCATGAAGATCCAGTACGTGCTCGAAGAACAAGAAGTTCTTGAGCAAATACGAGTGACTATGTTAGAACCTACTGAAGGCAATACTGCTCAGCATAGGCGCGATCATGATGCCTATGCTGTTTAGATGAAAAAGAACTCAGCTACTCGTTTAAGTTTACTGAGTTCAATGATGGATGATGTGACAAGGCAATTTCGCGTTTATGAAAACACGAAAGAACTTTGGGACTCCCTCAAATTGAAATTTGGGAAGCTTTCAGTGTCAAAGCTTCGAGCTCTGACTATAAGGTTTGATACCTTCAAAAAGCGCCCCGACATTCCTATGAGGAAACATTTGAGGATGATGTCTAATATGATCAGTGATCTATCTGAAGCCGGTCATGTACTTAGTGATGAACAGCAGATTCAAGCTGTCATCCGTTCTCTGCCTCCAAGCTGGGAACAGATGAAGATGAATCTCACCCATTTTGATCATCTAGTAACTTTTGAAGATGTTGCTAGACACCTTGAATTAGAGGAAGATCGCCTTATTTCTTTTAAATCTCATCTCGAAGCCAATTTGATTAGTTCAAATAGCTCTGGGAAAAAGAAGAAAAAAGGAAACGGAAAGGGTAAGAGTTCTCAAAATCCAAAAACTGAAAACTTAGGATCAAAAGTAGATGCCTCTGGGTCTAAGAAGAAAAGACGTTTTAACATTTCTAAGGTGAAATGTTATAACTGTCAGAAGAAAGGTCATTTTGCAAAAGATTGCAAAATACCTAAGCAGGTACATCCAAACTCTATTGTGAATGAGATAAATGTATCTTCTTGTACCTTTCTTATTATATCATGTTCCATGTGGGTAATAGATTCAGGAGAAACAGACCATATAGCAAGAGATCGCAGTTCGTTTATAGAATATCGACGGTTACCAACTAGTACAAAGACCATTTTTGTTGGTAACAACTTATCCGTAGATGTGAAGGAACTTGGCACCTGTGAAATACACCTTCGTGGTGGAGGTGCTCTCCTTTTGCATGATGTACGGTTTGCTCCAAACATTCGAAGGAACTTGATCTCCATTTCTACTTTGATGTCCTTAGGTTTTACGTTGTTGTTTAAAAACGACGTTGTTAAGTTGTACTTGGATAACACTTGTTATGGTCTTGCATATAAATTGGAAGGTTTTTTCGTTATGGATGTTGATCCTAGTGAAAGTTACTCTTTTGTTACTAATCTAATTCATCGAAAGATGACATCAAATTATGGCATTCCAGACTAGGCCATGTTGGCCAAGATCGCTTAAACCGTCTAGCTAAAACTGAACTACTAGGTAAAATAGAAAGATCTATATTACCTAGATGCATTCCTTGTCTAGAAGGAAAGAGTACAAGAAAATCATTCGGTACTGGAACCAGAGCTAAATTTCCATTAGAATTAGTACATTCAGACATATGTGGTCCAATGAACGTGAGGGCAAGACATGGTGCATATTATTTCATCACCTTTATTGATGACTATTTGCGATATAGTCTGATATATTTGATTTCTCACAAGTCAGAGGCATTGAAATGTTTCATGACGTATATGAATTTTGTTGAGAATCAAAAAGATAGAAAGATAAAGGCCTTACGAAGTGATCATGGCCGTAAATATCTTTCAGATGACTTTAAAGCACTATGTGTTGAAAAAGGAATTAAACATCAGTTGTCCATTCCTTATACACCTCAACAAAATGGGGTGGTTGAAAGAAGAAATAGAACTCTTCTTGACATGGTTAGATCTATGATGGCAGAGGCAAATTTGCCAATATCATATTATGGAGATGCGCTCCTAACTGCTGCGTATATTCTTAACCGTGTTCCCTCTAAGTCTGTTAATACTATCCCATATGAAATGTAGATAGATCGGAAACCAGATTTATCCTATTTTAAGCCATGGGGATGTGCATCCTATGTCCATTCTACCTCAAGTACTTTCGGTAAATTAGGACCAAGAGGTAGAAAAAGTATCTTTATAAGATATCCTGAGGTATCTAAAGGATATGTGTTTATTGGTGAACTGGACAATGGACAAATAATAGAATTTGAATCACGAGATGTCACTTTTCTGGAAAATGAATTTCCTAGATTGAAAGAGATTAGTGATAACCTTGATCTCTATGAAACCATTGAAACAGAGCCTTTTGAACCTATTCTTCCGAGTGGAAGACTTGAGATAGAAAATTATTCTTTTCCATCTCAACAAGGTTCGTAAGATGTTAATCTTAGTCCTGAAAGGCTCATGGTTCCCTATTCCAATGGGAGTACGGAACTACCACCTAGTAGTAGTACGATTCCCAGATATAATGAATATATAAGAGATGTTTATCAAAATCGGGAATTTTGTAGATCTGGTAGAACTAGCATACCACGCCGATGATTTGTTATCGAAGGTGAATCCAATGCCTCCCTAATGTCTCTAAAAAAGTTTGGTGATTCGGGTGAAGTTCTACTAACCATACTTCAGGATATAGATGAACCTAGAAATATTTCTGAAGCTCTGTCTTCTCCACAAAAGAATGAATGGATTAAAGCTATGGAAGAAGAAATATCTTCCATGACCAAAAATCAGGTCTGGAACCTGGTTGATCTACCTAAAGGACGTAAGGCTATTGGGAATAAATGGGTTCTCAAGGTCAAACATAATGCAGATGGCAGTGTTGAGAGATACAAAGCATGTCTGGTTGCACAGGGATTCAAACAACAGAAAGAAATAGATTATGAGAAAAGTTTTGCTCCTGTTGTTAGATTCACGTCCATTAGGATCATTCTGGCTATGGTCGCTAACATGGATCTAGAATTACATCAGATGGATGTTAAGACTGCTTTTCTTAATGGAGAACTGGATGAAGAAATCTATATGATTTAGCCTCAGGGCTACATCCAAAAAGGCTGCGAACAAAAAGTTTGCAAATTGAACAGATCAATTTATGGCCTTAAGCAATCATCTAGACAGTGGTACATTCGTTTTCATAATACTATCATGGCAAATGATTTTATTATGATAGATGAAGATCACTGTGTATATGTTAAGCGATCAGATAAGAAATTTGTCATCATCACTTTGTATGTTGATGACATACTCTTAGCCTCTAATGACATGGGACTACTTGCAGAAATCAAAGATTGGTTTTCAACCAAATTTGAAATGAAAGACATGGGCGAAGCTGATTACATACTCGGAGTTAAGATTTCGAGAAATCGTTCGAAGAGAATAGTATCTCTTTCACAAGAGACATATATTCATAAAGTAGTAGAACGTTTTAATTGTAATCATTGTAACCCAAAGTATGTTCCATTAGTGAGAGGTCATAATTTGAGCAAAGACTTGTGTCCAAAAATAGCTGAAAAAATAGGGAATATGGAAAAGATTCCCTATGCTAATGCAGTTGGATGTCTAATATACGCAATGCTGTGTACAAGACTTGATATCTGTTATGCTGTTGGCATTGTAAGCAGATATCAATCCAATCCTGGTATTGCTCACTAGAAAGCTGTCAAGGGAATTTTGAAATATTTGAATACAACTGTAGACTTTTCACTATGCTATCAAGGTAGAGACCTGAAGTTAAATGGCTACACTGATGCTGATTGGGGCGGTGACCAAGACAAGAAAAAATCTACATCTGGCTTCGTTTTCCTGTTGGGAGGGGCGGCCATTTCATGGAGTAGCAAGAAACAGACTTGCATATCCCTCTCAACAATGGAAGCTGAATATGTAGCTTCGGCTCATGCTGCACAGGCAGCGGTATGGCTAAAGAGATTCTTAAGTCACATATTCTTGATTAACTCTGTGGAACCTGTGAATGTATTCTGTGACAACGAAACTGCAATAGCTTATGCTAAGGATCCACGTTTTCATAGTAGAGCCAAACATATAGATATCAAATTTTATTTTGTTAGAAGTTTAATAAAACATAGGGAATTATGTATGAAACACATATCTACACAAGATATGGTTGCAGACCCGATGACTAAAGCGTTATCTCGAGAAGTGTTCGAGAAACATATAAAGTTGTTAGGTTTGCGACGTTTTTATCTATAAATAAAGGTGTTTTGATTTTGGCAATATGAATACCTTCTAGAACATGTCAGACAAAAAAGTAGCCCACTCACACAGGTGTTTACCTCAGTGGGAGCCAAATTTGTTGATTCCTGAATGAGATAAGGCAGCCGTTGGACATTTATATATATGATGTCCTATGGCGACAATGCCGTCTTGTTAAGAGAGCAAGATTCGTTATGGGATGCAGTAATGAGTTACTACATTTGAATCTTCTATGGTTCATATGATAAATATTAAGTGGAAATTATCATACCTTCTGTCATAAAGCATAGAGTTAAGCTATGGCTAATACTTTAATATGGTGTTTTCTAAATGACATGTGTTCCTATACAATGAAATTTACACCATAACACTTGAATGAGTATCATGTGAGCTATTCGACCACTGGATGGGATGAAAATGTTCATTGATTTCATAATCCCTGGTGTGAGACCACGTTTCTAGAACTATGGTTCCCGATTTTTGCCCTTAAGATCCTAAACGTATTCTGGAAGTATGATTCAGTGCTGCTAGCTTGGAAAGTCCATGATAAGGTCATGGCATAGCGATTCGACCTGACAGGGCTGACTAGAAAAGTAAGCTGTGTCATTATGAAAAGAATATAGTTAAGGGAGAAGGAACTCTGTCCATCACATTTCGAGGTTCGTTGTTCAGGTGCACCAATTGTATTGAAAAGTACAATAGTGAACACGAAAAAATTGTTTGAAATCATTATGTGAACAATGGAATGTGACATGAGTCTTGGGGTGAAAGTACACTTTCATATGTGAGATGTCGAGATGCTACTATTCATATAGCCTGTGTGTCTGTGCTTCTGAATTTTAGCTAAATGTACTCGATGTGTGCTGGTCGCACGAAATCCTATAAATTATAATCTGTACATTATTGATTGTATTCAATAATGATTGAGTGGGAAATTGTTGGGCTTTGGACCCAAATTTCATCCATTGTTGACTGTGATCAACAATGAATGAGTGGGAGATTGTTGGGCTTTTTGGGCCCAGCCCAAAAAAAAAAGAAAAAGGCGGCTGAGTGGGAAATGATGTCAGCACTTACGTCAGTACTGACGTCATCACCCGATTAGTGGCAGTGGCGCGCCACTTGGCGCCACATCAGCCCATGTGGCATTTCTGGTGCCAAGCAGGCACGAGGATTTATCCCTATAAAAAGGAGAATCCGCGTGATTTATTGATAATTTTCCCCTCCCAATTTACACAGAGAAGGCAAATTTCAGTTTAGTACTCAAACTTGTTTTAGATTTATATTTTGGGTAATTCGTGGAAATTGAGCAATCGGTCCGTGCGAACGTGACGATACTCGACCGGCAACTCACAATCGACGATCCGAACCTTTCTACATATTCGCTTCAACAAGTAAGTGTGATTTAATTAACGTAATTATCGTTTAATTAAATCGTAATTAAATACATAATTATTCGTTAATTATATGCTTAATTACAACATGTGTGGATCTTGATTCTTCGTAAAGTATTGCGTAATATACGGAATAAGAAGATTTGAACGCTCGATAACCATATTATAAACCCTTTCTAGTTCACTTGGTATTTAAAAATATTAATCCACAAATACTATGTGATTTTTCCTGAAGAAAATTTGTACGCAGAAACAGTCAGTCGTACACGTGGGTATCAATTCGAAGGACGTGTAGAAATCATCACTATTCACGTTACATGGGGAAATAGGCAGTAGATGACATGATGATGATCCGACACTTTGTGGCGAATTTTCAATTGAGATCCATCATCACTTCACATTGCAAACGATCCGTGAACGAGTCTCTTACAACTGGTTTTGGTTTCTCCTCGCCTTTCGGAAATACACAAAGAAACTTCTACGTCGAGGGAAATTTCAATTAGATAAAGTGGGCATAAAAGTGAAAAGATGTCTCATTCGCTAATTCAAGGTTCTTAATTCGCGAAAACTAACTAAAGACATTGAAGAGAATTCGTTCGAGGAGTATACTAACATGTCATGGAATAAAGATTTCATATAGCCATATATTTGAGGGAACTAAAATGGAGTTGGAAGAATTTTCTTAATATATATTCGTCTTTTTACAGGAAAAATAAATTCTCCGATTAATTACTTGTTGTGTAATAAACCTTACAAATTTAAATGACTCCAAGTATAATATAAAATCTGGGTTACGTAACTCCACGAACAAGTATGACCAACATAACCACGGAATAAAGATCTCATAATTATGTATATTTGTGGAGAATAAAATGAAGAGAAAAAGTGATAGAAACAAACAAAATGGAGTTGGAAGAATTTTCTTATATACCTACTCGTCTTTTAGATAAAAGAATTTTTTTCGTTAATGTGAAAACTGGATTAGTTACAACAGCAAGAGTTATAGGAGTTTTAAATTGAGTTCAATGACTTAATTCAAAAAATTTGGGTTCAAGGCAATTTGTTGAAGCAAATTGATGCCAAAAAATTAATAAGAAATTCATACACGTCGTTAAGGATGTTTAAAAAACTATTTATTTTTATATTTTATTTTTAAGAATTTTGAGTTGTTTATGAAGTTATTTATTTAGAGATTTTATTTTTGAGAATTTTAATCTATTCAAAATATTCTGTTTTGGATAATTTCATTTTTAGAAGAATAAATTGGTTTTTTTTAAAGAACTCCCATCAAATAAAAGAAAAAAGCGGATACAAAAACGTCAGAAGCTCCCAACACATTTGCGAAACCAACAATCCTGGCTGTTAGGTGGAGCAAACAACTCCACACCAGCAATCCAACAAGCTTGGAAGTCAGGTGGGAGGATAGGGATCAGCCTAAACCCATGCTATCCAACAATCCTGGAAATTAGGGCAGGCAAACACAACATCAAGCAGCAGCACAAATAATCTCGTCAAGGGACGAACCTGTAGTAGGGCTGCCCAGACATATCTCAGCCAATATGACTGATAATCGAGGCCGGATAGGAATGCCACCAGCCTGCCTCCGTGAGGTGCGTCAGAGCATCGGCAGCCATATTTCCCTCGCGGAAAATATGCATGATATGAAGTTGCATTTGATCACAGAGCCGTAGCATGCAGAGCTAACGAGAATGCCAATGCCAGGGGACCTCTGCCTGCAACACCTGGAAACGCGATAACACGTACATGGAGTCGGTCTCTAACCACAATTTGTGCCAACCATGCGCGTGTGCAAACTCTACTACAAGGATGGCAGCTAGGAGCTCGGCCTCAAAGGCAAAGCAGCTCAGAATGGGGTGATTGAAACAGCCCTGTACAAAACCCTGGGAGGTGCGGAAGACCCGTGCAGAACGACCCTGCCCCGAAGCCCCCATCGAGCTACCATCTGTATTGTACTTGAGCTAATCTGGAGGGGATCACCACCAAGTGACCTCAACGATGCGCGGCGCCCGACATGGCCTCGGTGCAATGCGGAGATCGCAGAGTAAATCTTACTTTCTCTGCAAGGAAAAGCACTGTCCGGAGTCAAAAACTGCAGTCTCACTCACCAGGCATCGGAAAAGTAGAAGCAATGTATCCAAGCTCCGGTGTTACTCTTTGAAAATGCGCGCATTGCGCTCCAACCATAATAACCAGCCCGCAGTGACTACTGCCACTCGCCATAGAACATCAACCTAAGGATTGAATCACTGCTGTATCACCTCTGCAATGAGCTCGGCAAAACTCTACAAAGGTCGCCACTAGACCCCAAATAATCTGAAAATAAACCTCTAAAAGGCAGCTGCAATCGGGCAACGGGTTAACACATGATCCAGTGACTCTGTCTCAACCATGTATAGACAACAGACGCTCAGGCCGACAAACCCCTGACGAGTCATGACATCTGTAGTGGGGAGGGCCCCAAGGATGGCTCGCCATAGAAACACTGACCTCCATAGTGGGATCGCCGCACCCCAAATCCAGGGAGCCTAATGTACTGGTAGGTGTGAGGGACGTAGATGATCATATGCAGACTTGGAAGTGAGGACGCCATCTCGGGCATGGACCTAGATCATTCTATCTCTGCCCAGAGGTCCAAGCCTATGACGGTAGATGTCCTGAATGATCGCAGGAAAAGCCCTGCAAAAACTCCTGTGCAAGTGCCAACATCCGTCCTACCAAGAATCGGCCACCGTAAAAATGCAACGTGAATAGAGGTGCTCCAGAAGCCCAACTCTCTCGGCAATCACGTATCCCAGCCAGTTGTCTAACTAGAAGTTGGCCGAGGAATCTTCCCCAACCAATACTCGAGACGACTGGACAATGTCTAGGAGATAACTCCGTACTCCACATAGAAGAGATGAGCGCACGTGTCATCGCAGTATCGTGTCTACCATATCAATCAACCTATCCCGAATGCAATCTAGTAACTAGCCAAACTGTGTAGATTGGACCAGGTGAACCAACTCAGAAAAGCCTAGTTCACCTGTCTAATAGACCGGAGACCCAGCCTACCCTCCTCTCTCGAGGCATAAACTCGGTCCCAAGACACAGTGCAAGAGGCCCAACTGTGGATGTCCTCGGTCCACACGAATTTCCTCATGCCCACGTTGACCTGCTCTAAAAGTGAGATCGACTACTGATATACCATTATCGAGTGCGTTAGCAAGTTCAAAATGATCATCTGCACCAGGCAAGCTCGTTCAGCCATAGATAAGGAGGACCCCTTTCACTGATCAAACTTGTTGATGATGGAGTCAGTAATATCTTGCAAGTGGCAACGACGAGGAGGCCCACAGAACAAAGGTACACCAAGGTAGGTAAAAGGGAGCTGACCTGCCGTGATACCCAAAATATCCAGCAACACGCCAGCTGCCAGACCATCATACCCTCACTAAGATAGACCCAGGACTTTGCCGAGTTATAGTGCTGTCCTGACAAAGTCGCATACTCCTATAGAATCTGCAACAGTGTACAACAATTAGCCTTAGAGGCCTGCCCAAAAATAATGACATCATCTGCATACAACAGGTGGGATGGGAAGGCACTACTGTGACCCACTCGAAAACATGTAAAGGCCCCATGAAACACTACCCGCTGAATCATATGACTAAAAATCTCCTCGGCAATAATAAATAATAATGGAGATAATGGGTCTCCCCGGCGCACCCCCTGCGAGCAGCCAAAGTAACCTACCGGGACCCCATCAACCAATATAGATAACCTAGACGAGTATAGTATGCTCACGATCATCTTGCCAAACTTGTCAGCAAAACCTCAGGCACGGAGGACCGTAATACGTGTAAATGGACACATATTTACCTATGTTTTGTACGTACTTTGTTCGTGTTTTGATTCTATTTTGTCGTATGTCATAATAGGTTTTAATGCATTTTATGTTTATGTTGAGGAGCGGGAAAGCTGTTAAAATTTGGTTATTTTGTATGTGTCCGATAAAGATTGACAAAGGTGCGAGAAGTAGGGCGTTTGCAGATAGGATAAATGAAGTGTTGAAGGTGCGTTAAAGGCAGATGTTGAACGGCCAGCGCCCGCTGGGTTTGGCCAGCATATGTTGTGAATAGGCAGATCGTAGATCAGCACCTGCTGGGTTTGGCCAGCGCTTGCTGGGTGGACCGAGAAGAAAATATTCAGCCTGTTTAGTCGATTTAGGAATTTTCTCTTTTAGGTTTTCTTTTCCTTTGGACTATAGAAGGTCTTTGAAACCGAAATTTTGGGGGCTCTTGAACAATTTCACGCAAGACAAAAACCCTAGTTCATTCTCTACCTTATTTTTCGAATTGGAGAATTGTAATTGACAATTTAGATCAATCAATCAATGAGGTATTTTCATACATCGTGGTCATGTGTTGTCTTTACATTCATCTACTTTACTATTGATTGCTTGGTTAGTTCCTATTGAGTGTTCGCGTATTGAGACTGACAACCTTAATTCATGACACGGGTTATGTTCTCATATTTACTGTTCATTAAGTTAATTGATCGTTGTACGAAAATAGGATTGACAATCCTAGGTTTGTTCCGCGATTCATAATAGTTAGTTATAACCTAATCATTCGATTCGAATTGCTTAGCTTAAGATTGATAAATCATAATCCAGTACTTAGAGAATTAATCCATCTGTCCCTGTGGAGACGATCTTACTTATCATTCTATTACTTATACGATCATGTCCTCTTGCACGTAATCTAGACCTAATATTTATTGCATCAAGTTTTTGGTACCGTTGCTAGAGACAGATTTAATCAATCTGTCTTTAATATTGCATACAGTTTTCTCGATCTTGAGACTAAGCTTCTTACACCTTTGTTATTCATCACTACACTTGATCTTCTTTGTTGAGTTTTGTAGTTAGTGAGAGTGCAGGAGGTGTATGCCACACACCTGTTCTGACAATCAACATCTTCTTGAGTACGATCCTGAAATTGAACGAACTTTTTGCTCTAGAAGATAGAATCAACACAAAGAAGAGATGGCAGATCAGAACCAGGTATACAATGTTCCTGTGAACAATAACAAGAGAAGGCAGACACACCCTAGGCTGGTTAAGCTTTGATCCAGTATTGAATATCCAGCTGTAGAGGCCAACAATTTTGAGATCAAGTCTGGCCTCATTAATCAGGTTCGTGAAGATCAGTTTGGGGGCAATCCTTTAGAAAACCCTGTAAAGCACATCCAGACATTCGAAGACCATTACGAGACAGTCAAGTACAATAGAGTCTCAGCTGATGCCCTCAAGTTGCAACTATTTAAGCATAGTTTGAAGGATGATGCTAGAGAGTGGGTTGATGCATTTCATGCAGGCAACTTTACCATATGGGACGAGCTTGAAGACAAATTCCTAGAGAAATACTATCTGCCAGGTAAGACCACCCAATTACCCAATAAAATTTTGTAGTTTAAGCAACAGGGTAGCGAGTCTCTTCATGAAGCATGGTGTCGCTACAAGAAGCTACTTCGCGACTATCCATACTACCAGATTTCGGAGTGGATGCTCATCCAAATATTTTACAACAGATGTGAATCACAAGTTTGAACCAGCTTGGATGCAGCAGCTGGAGGTGATTTGATGGAGAAGGAAGAAACTGAAGGTTTCCGTATTATTGAAGCCATGGCTACCAACAATCATGAGTGGGGAGATAGGGTGGAAAGAAAAAAGTGGCTAGCATACAGGACAACAGTGAGATCACTGCACTCAAGGCATAGGTGGCAACTCTCACACAGATAGTCCAAGCCTCATATGCACCACCTACCATACTTGCTCAGGTTTGCGAGATCTGTACTAGACCTCATATTATTGATAATTGTTCTTTATTGGCTGAATCTGTGAATTATGTTGGTAATACAAACAAGAATAATGATCCATATTCTGCCACGTATAACTCGGGTTGGAGAAGCCACCCAAATTTTTTGTGGAGAAATAATGCAGGATAGTAGGTACCTCAGCAACCCAACCTCCCTATGGCTGCTAATAATGCTCAAGGTCCTCCACCACAGCAACCTCAGATATACCAGCAGAAGTGGCAAAAACAGACACCACCTCAATAAGATCGGAGGAATGAAGATAAGTTAAGAAAGTAAGTTCTCAGTCATGAAGCCACGATTAGAAATCTGGAAATTCAGATAGGCTAGCTCGCACTTTAGTTGAATGTAAGGCAACCAAGCACACTTTTAAGAAACACGAAAACCCCTCCTACCTAGCAAGAACACTATAAGGCGATTACAACTAGAAGTGGGTTGGACTTGGGAAAGAATGCTGCCAGCTTAACATCAGAATCACCAGGAAAACCAATAAGTGAAGAAGAAGAAGAAGAACTTTGGGTGAATCCTACAGCAGCTAAAAAAGATAAGTCTATCACAGAAACTGTTAAGCCAGTACAAGAGAGAAAATATCCTTCACTACCGTTCCCTCAAAGAGTAAACAAACAGGCATCTCATCCTAGCTATCAGAAGTTCCTGGAATTATTCAAGAATATTCACATCAATATCCCATTTCTTGATGCATTTGAGTAGATGCCTACATAAAGAAAATGGATTAAGGAGTTCATCTCGAAGAAAAAGAGCATCGATGACTTTGAGGTTATACCTTTAACTAGGGGATACAGTGCAGTTCTGAGCCAGGATCTTCCTTAGAAGATGAAATATCCTGGTAGTTTCACCATTCTATGCACAATTGGGGATCATATTTTCAAGATGGCACTAATTAATCTGAGATCCAGCATAAATCTCGTGCCATACTCTATATTCCGAAAGCTTGGATTGGGGGATATAAAGTCTACATCCATAGTTCTTCAGCTTGCAGATAGATCAGTGGCTAGACCCAAGGGGATCATAAAAAATATGCTTGTGAAGGTTGACACGTTGATCTTTCTAGTGGATTTCATTGTTATGGAGATGGAAGAGGATCGCGACACGCCATTGCTCCTAGGCCAATCATTTCTCGCTATAGGAAAGATAAGTATTGATATGGAGAAGGGAGAATTCCGATTTAAGGTCTGTGATGATGAGGTTGTGTTCAATGTCTTCGATGCCGTCAGGTACCCTTCTATCGATGATGACTACTATAAGATTGATATGATAAATGAAATTGTGAGCAGTTTAGAGGCTTCCATCGAAAGCAACTAGGAAGTAATGCAGGAATCTAAAGAAGAAAAGGCTGAGCTTGAATTAATAGAGCAAGTATCATGGGTATGCGTAACAGAATTGCTAGAGCTGAACAACATACCAAGAGCAAAGCTGCAAGCATCTATCCTCACACCACCAGAACAAGAGCTTAAACCACTACCTGGTCATCTCAAGTACGCCTACCTGTGTGAGGGTAATTAACTTCCAATAATTATCTCTACATCTTTGACGTATGAACAGGAAGAACAGCTCCTCAAGGTAATTGGAAGGCATAAGGAAGTACTAGGATGGACACTTGGCGATGTGAAAGGTATCAGTCCATCTCTCTACCAACATAAGATTATTCTAGAGGAGGATTTCACACCATCAGTGGAAGCCCAGCGAAGGCTTAACTCGAAGTTAAAAGAAGTAGTCCAGAAAAAAGTAATCAAATAGCTCGATGCAGGTATCATCTACCCAATTTCAGACTCTAAGTGGGTCAGCCCTACTCAATACGTGCCAAAGAAGGGAGGGATTATAGTTGTCCCTAATAAAAATAATGAGCTCATCCTTACACGAGTAGTAGTGGGACATCGGTTCTGTATTGATTTCTGGAAGCTAAATAAGGCCACTCGGAAGGATCACTTTCCACTGCCATTTATTGATCAGATATTGGATAGACTAGCCAGTCATGCTTATTACTGCTTCTTAGATGGTTACTCTGGTTATCTTTAAATCCCTATTGCACCTGAAGATCAAGAGAAGACTACTTTTACTTGCCCATATGGTACCTTTGCTTTTCGTCGAATGCTATTTGGACTCTGTAATGCACCGACCACCTTTCAACAGTGCATGATGGCAATTTTCTCTGACATGGTTGAGCGTCAAATTGAGATCTTCATGGATGATTTCTCAGTTTTTGGAGATTCATTTGAGGGGTGCCTTCTGCATTTGGGTCAGGTCTTACAACGCTGCAAGGAAACTAACATGGTGCTCAACTGGGAAAAATGTCACTTTATGGTTACTGAAAGAGTGGTCCTCAGCCACAAAATCTCGAGTGATGGACTAAAAGTTAATAAGGCCAAGCTGAAAGTCATTGACAAGCTTCCCCCTCCACTGTCAGTTGAAGGAGTGCGGAGCTTTTTAGGCCACGCTGGATTTTACAGGCAATTTATCAAAGATTTCTCCAAGATTACAAAGCCGTTATGCAAGTTACTTAAGAAGGATGTTCCCTTTGTCTTTGATGAAGAATGCAAGTTGGCTTTCAAGCATCTTAAGGAAGCACTTGTCTCTGCACTAATTATTACAATACCCAATTAGGATCTACCATTTGAGATCATGTGCGATGCAAGTGACTATGCAGTTGGAGCTGTACTCGATCAGAGTAAGACCATAGCCACATACTGGATACTGCTTAAGTCAACTATGCCACTACGGAAAAGGAATTTCTATTAGTAATCTTCTCTCTTGACAAGTTCCATGTGTATCTGCTCGGGAGCAAAGTAACAGTATACACAGACCATACAGCTATACGCTACCTCTTCACTAAGAAGGATGCCAAGCCAATGCTAATTAGATGGATCCTTCTTCTTCAAGAGTTCGACATCAAAATACACGATCGGAAGGGAGTGGACAATCTAATGGCTAATCAT
The DNA here is from genome assembly GCA_012979155.1 of Hypericum perforatum. Classification (NCBI taxonomy): domain Eukaryota; kingdom Viridiplantae; phylum Streptophyta; class Magnoliopsida; order Malpighiales; family Hypericaceae; genus Hypericum; species Hypericum perforatum. The sequence continues at coordinate 179,516 of SOPF01028357.1, read as the reverse complement.
CTTTCACGCCTTGAGAACCCATCGGTAACATCTTTCTCTCCTATTAATGAATCTTTCTCTGACGAACAATTGTATGTGCTAAATATCATATATGTGCCTTGGTACACTAATTTTGTTAATTATCTTGTTAGCAACATCATGCCCCCTAACCTTTCTTTTGACCAGAAGAAAAGATTTTTACATGATGTCAGGTTTTACGTATGGGACAAACCATACTTGTTCAAGCAAGAGAAAGACCAGATGTTACGAAGATGTGTACTACATAAGGAGCAAGAACTCATTCTACATCAATGCGATAACTCTCCATATGGAGGACATTTCGCTGATGAGCGCACTATTGCCAAGGTGCTACAAAGTGGTTTTTACTGGCCTTCCTTGTTCAAAGATGCTACAGAATTCGTGAAAAGGTGTGATTGCCGCCAAAAGACAGGTAACATCTCTCGTCGTCACGAAATGCCACAACAAAGGATCATGGAGGTAGAAATATTTGATGTTTGGGGGATCAACTTCATGGGATCATACCCATCATCCGAATGCAACATCTATATACTCTTAGCGGTGGACTACATCTCCAAGTGGGTTGAAGTCGTAGCTCTTCCGATAAATGATGCAAAGGTAGTTATTAAATTTCTGCAGAAAAACATTTTTAGTCATTTTGGAACTCCCAGGATTCTTATCAGTGATGGAGGAAAGCACTTCCGCAATAATTTGCTCGCTAATGCACTGACCAAGTATAGGGTCACCCACAAGATCGCCATAGCTTATCATCCTCAAACCAGTGGTCAAGTTGAGGTGTCTAATCATGAAATCAAGAGAGTCTTGAAAGTCACTGTAAACCCCTCGCGGAAAGATTGGTCTAGTAAACTGGACGATGTACTATGGGCTTACAGGATAGCATCCAAGACCCCCATCGGGATGTCACCATACCAGTTGATTTACAGAAAAGCATGTCACTTGCCATTCGAACTTGAGCACAAGGCATATTGGGTACTCTGCCAGTTAAACCTGAACCTTGATAAGGCTGGCGAAAGAAGAATGCTATAACTCGAGAAGCTTGAAGAGTTTTGACTTGGAGCATACTAGAATGCCTATCTCTATAAGGAGAAAACTAAGAAATGGCACGATAAAAAGATCATCCACCTCGAGCTTCAAGCTGAACAACAGGTACTCCTGTACAACTCACGTCTTAAACTTTTTCCAGGGAAACTTAAGTCCAGATAGAGTGGCCCATACACGGTAGTTACTATTTTACCTTACAGAGTGGTTCAAAATCAAAACCAGGATATGCAAGAGGAATTTAAGGTAAATGGGTAGCGCTTGAAGGTTTACCTAAGAGATCAATTTGATAAACAAGTATCACGTATGGATCTTGATGATCCAATACCCCAGTAAGTCGTCATTACCGTCAAGCTAACAACGTTAACTTAGAACTATGTCTTACATTACTATTATTTCTCCTTTATTTTGCATCACTTGTCCGAGTTTCGTTGAGTTTATGGGTTTATAGGGGAATGTAAATAGTGTCGCCCTTAAAAAAAATATGTGTATGTCGTTTTAGTTTAGTTCTTGCATGATTAATAGGTTAATGGAAAGCATGAGGCCACATTCGCGGGAGAATAGACCATTCCAAATGAAACCCAGCACCGCTGGGCAAATCCAGCGTATGCTGGATTGCTCCAGATCAAAACCTAGTGCCTGCTGGGAAAATCCAGCATACGCTAGATTCCATCAGATCTAAACCTAGCGCATGCTGGGTCTCGGGCATAAAAGCCCCTCTCTTCAGAACAAAATCAAACTTCGACCTCCCTTCCTACCTCACAATTCCCCCTCTTCCAAATACAAACACCATACCATTTACACACCCCCTCCATCAACCTCACAACCAACCTCCATCAACCCACCCATTACGACCTCGACCACCACAAACCATCATGAACACCCACACCCCGAAACCCTAATTTTTTTCCCTAAATTTTCTTGGTCTCTTATTTTATAGATTTCGGGTTAACTGCTCTATGTCTTTACCAACCGCCGACTGGGCTTTGCTGTGCTTAACAAGATCGTCCCAACAAGACTACCTCGAGGTTGACCTACCATTGACCCACCATTGACCGCTATCGCCACTGTTGACTTTTCGCCATCGACTACCGCCATGGCCCCTAAACAAAGCCAGATCTCTTCCCATCATTTGGGTGCATCTAGCTCAGCCCCAACTCCGTCAACCAACCTGGCACCAAGGTATCGCACCCTTTTCCCAATCTTTACTGAATTGGAAGGTGAACAATTCAATAAATTCGTGCAATGTAAATTTATTGAATACCTGATGATTGACTAAAGTGAGATGTGTGAGCTTCGTATTGAGGAAGATTTGTGTGCAGCCTTAGATGATTTAGGATGGTCCTTTTTTGCCAACACGTGCATAGATGTTGACCCCCAAATTGTTGTCGAGTTCTATAGCACAGTTCAATTGGCTGCCAATGATGTGTGTTTCACTGCACAGCTTCACGGTAAGCCAATCACTATAGATAAAAAATTGCTCATAGATCTTTTTGAACTTCAAAGTGAGGGTGGGTCTTTTGATTTTAAGAATGATAGGGTTGTACATGTTAGATGGAAAGACCTTACAAGTTTTCCTCAATATAGGACATAGTCTCTCGCTAGCCTCATCCCCGACCTCTACATGTATATTTTATACTATTTTATGTGTGCATGCTTTAGCAGTCAGTATGAGGATAGCCGGATCACCTGACCCCAACTATATGCTCTCTCTTGTATCCAACATTAGCATCCTTTCAACACAGTTAACTTGATTTATGATGTTATAAAGCGTACGCTATAGTTGACTAACCCCCAATGGCTAGGGCGTGGCCATATTGTCGCTTTGCTTATTTGTCATTTCTTGCCAGATCAAGATCTCCTCCCTTGAAGGACATCTTCCGGCCAGCAACTATTACTCGTGACCAATTAGTAAAATAGCACATTCTCTCCAAACATGATGACCATGGTGCCATCGTCTACAAGGTCATCAAGTGGAAAGATCGCAAGGCTGTCTGAGACAAACTACAGGACTCAGCACCCAAAACACCCCTTGTTCCTGACCTTGCATAACGACTAAAGAATCTGGAGATCCAGGTCCAGACCCTCGCCTTCAAATAAGAGGCCTTCTGGAGTCAATACCAAGCTAACCAAGTGTACAACCAAGCACAGTAGGAGTGGCTTCGGAGTCAATATCTACCACCGCCGCCTCCTCAACCCTGAACAGGTGTTTCTGCTCCTTTTCTCTACCTTTGTCATGCATTTGTGTTTGTTTCATTTTTATTGTTTGCATAGTATGCCACATCATATTGAGGACAATGTGTTCTCTAAGTATGGAGTTGCATGGTATGTGCTTTGTGATGTGTAGGAATGTTTTTTGTTGTTTTTTTCTGTTAACATACGCATGTGATCGAGTCTGTTCTATATGTGGCGTGTGTTTTTGATTGAAGTGATTGAGTCGTTTGCAATTGATGAACTTACCTCCAAACTTGTGAACCTAGAATGACCACTGAGTCTTATTGCTTAGTCAGAAAATGAACTTGAGTGTCCGAAGCATGATTGTGTAGGCTTAGCACCCTTGGTTATTTAGGTCGATAGTTGCACTAGATGAACCATGCCTAAGAGCTTGATGAGCGACCTTGTGAGGAATTTGTGCCAAAGGATGAGACAATTGTCTCTAATTTTTTTTCATGAGGTGCTTGCATGCTTTGAAAGATGATAGTAGTATATTAGCATTTGGCATAATTTCGTAGTGCAGGGTAAATTATATATCGGGGGCCATTTTGATGTTGAGCCTAGAGCCTTAGAGCCAAAAATCTATTCTTATTCATTGCATAACCCCGCTGAGCCTAAGCCTATTCATTGAGTTACTATTTGCACACCACTACCTATCTTTAACTACTTAATTCGAGGGATTAGGACATCATTTGTGGGATATTTTTGTAAGGGTACATTTGATAGTATAGTTGGGGGGTTTACTACACATAAATTGGGTTAAAAAGGATAGAATTGAGCCTAATAGTCAAAAGCTGGGATAAGTTGCTAATGAATGTGCGAGAATGAGTGAAAAGAAAAGAAGAATCACAATGGAAAGAAAAGAAAGAGACAACAAGAAAAATAAGAAAATGAAAAGTGTGAAAAGTGTGGAAAAGCAAAAGTGAAAAATCCAAGGAAAGTGGAAAGATAGAAGGAATGTGGTGAAAAGAAAAGAAAAGAAAGCACACAATGAAAAGTAAGTGACTTGTCCCGAGTGAATAGCCTCTAGGACATGGGTACATTGGGTTGAGTATTTAGTCGTTATAGGGTGAGATATTTAGTATAGCCGATAGTTAGATTTTTGTGTAACCCTCAGATTGGGTAGTCTAACCATTACCCAATAATTTATCCTCCCCTTACCCTAAGCCACGTTACAACCTTATACAAAATCCCTCTTGATTATGAGCCCCGCATTACTTAAGAGAGTGTCAAGTAAGAAGTATAATATTTTTAGACCTCGAGCATGTTTGCGAGTGATAAGTAGTTGACTACCCAATATATATGAGCATAAATTGATCCTACCCACTGAGTGGTTAGCTCTCGTGTATGGTTTGCATAGTGCAAAAGTCGGGCTAAATAGCTGAGGGTGTTGTGTTTACATGATCATTATTTTTGACACTTGAGTGAGATGAATGATTAGCGATAAGATGAGGCATGTCATAATTTGTTCCAAGTAAGGACGAACTGCGAAAATGGTAGTTCTGGTGCAACTTACTTGGGGACAAGCAAGAACTTAAGTGTGGAGTTATGATGTACGTGTAAACGGACACACATTTACCTATGTTTTGTGCGTACTTTATTTGTGTTTTGATTCCATTTCATCGTATGTCATAATAGGTTTTAATGTATTTTGTGTTTATGTTGAGGAACGGGAAAGCTGTTAGTTGGTTACTTTGTAGGTGTCCGGTGAAGATTGACAAAGGGGCGAGAAGTGGGGCATTTGCAGATAGGATAAATGAAGTGTCGAACGTGCGTTGAAGACGAATATTGAATAGCCAGCGCCCGCTGGGTGTGGCCAACATAACATTGTAAAGAGGCAGATAGTAGGCCAGCACCCGCTGGGTTTGGCCAGCGCCCACTGAGTGGACCGAGAAGAAAATATTCAGCATCAATTTAGAACTTTTTTCTTTTAGGTTTTCTTTTCCTTTGGACTATAGAAGGTCTTTGAAATCGAAATTTTGGGGGCTCTTGAACGATTTCACGCAAGACAAAAACCATAGTTCCTTCTCTACCTTGTTTTCAAATTAGAGAATTGTAATCGACAATTTAGGTCAATCAGTCGACAAGGTATTTTTATACATCGTGGTTAGGTGTTGTCTTTTCATTCATCTACTTGACTATTGATTGCTTGGTTGGTTCTTATTGAGTGTTTGCGTGTTGAGACTGACAACCTTAATTCGTGACACGGGTTACGTTCTCATATTTACTATTCATTAAGTTAGTTGATCATTGTGCAAAAATAGGATTGACAACCCTAGGTTTGTTTTGCGATTTGTAATAGTTAGTTATAACCCAATCATTTGATTCGAATTGCTTAGCTTAAGATTGATAAATCATAATCTAGTACTTAGAGAATTGATCCATCTGTCCCTGTGGAGACGATCTTACTTATCATTCTATTACTTGTGCGATCGTGTTCTCTTGCACATAATCTAGACCTGATATTTATCGCATCAGACCGCAATCAAGAAATCCCATCGAAGGGTATCAAATGCCTTTTGTATATCCACCTTGATGGCAATATTGCCACCACTCTATCGTCTGCTCAGGCAATTGATACCCTCCGAGGCTAGTGTCATACAGCTATGAATCTTGTGACCCGGTACAAACCCGAACTGATGATAAGAAAGCAGAGAGTCAAGGATTGTACCGAGGCGGGATGCTAAAATTTCATTTTAGGATTGTCTCAAGTCGAATTAGGATTTTCTTGCCCTATAATTTTTCATATTTAATATGTGGCAGAAACTTAATAGATGAGACACATTTTGCATAGTAAAATTTTTTCAATTTTGATTCTCTTTTATGTTTTTGGAGCTAATTTGTTTAATTAGGATTTTTCAATTATCAAACAAAAATTTTATACTTTTTAGCATATTCACATCAGATTAAAGTTTACATTTCACTACAGCAACGAGTCAAAATTAACCAATAATGATGTTCTAACACAAGGGATAAATAACGGATCAGCATCTCCACCAATCTAAAGTTGAAAATTTAGATTCTAACTAAATCATGAATGGGATTCATATCATTTGTTTTGAGAGCGTATACTCTACTTTAGATCCTCTATCTTTATGTTAGTCATTTTTGTTTAGTTTAGTACTTAGATTCATTTTAATATTAGTAGTTTAGTTCTCATATTCGTGAATTAGTAATTTTTTCATTTATTTTGAAGAGAAAAAGAAAAAAAAGAACAGTTGAAATTCAAACAGAACAAAAATTGTTGGATAGTGCAAGTTTGTGACTCAAGAAGATCAGAATTGAAGAGCAATTGTACGAGTTATTTCAGGTTAAATCGAGTGAAAGAAGTAATATTTACTTTGATCTCACACCTTAGAAGATCGAGTTAAGTCTTGACTAGTTCAACAGAACCAAAAGAGTATCAACGAGTAGGAAAAGGAAAGACTATGAGCGCATTAGAGAGAATAAGAGCCAAAAACTTGAGTAAAGTACGAGAGAACTAAGTACAATATATCTTGAGAGTAAACATGTAAGGAGTGAGCCAATGAGGTCTATTATTTTATCTAGCCATATTTTTCTTGTAGCAATATGTCTCAAAATAATAAAATGGAAGGAGAAAGGACTTTAAGCAAATTTGACACCAAAGTATTCGTGGAGGCTTTATTGGGAAAAATCCACCAAATGATGAGCGCAAATAAGGAATAAATACATCAATGCATGGATGCGAGTGAGAATTCATGTGCTAACCAGCCATAAAAAGCACCTATCGCTCAAGGAAGAAGAGTATCACTTAGGGAAAGAGTGAGTGATGATGACTTTGGTTTTGATGAGGACGTAGGTTTCATAAGAAATGCTAGAAGGTTATGGAACGAGGGTCAACTTTGAGAAGCTAAGTGTAGAGAAGGTGATAATTTATGGAGTATCAAGCTGAAGATACCTTCCTTTGCAGGTCATTCTAATCTGGAAGTTTATCTTGAATGGGAGAAGAATATCGAGTTTGTCTTTCACTTTCATAGTTGCTCCAAAGCAAAAAAGGTAAAACTAGCTGTAACTAAATATATTGACTATGCCATAACTTGGTAGGATCATATTCTACAAGCAGGAGACGACATAAAGAATATGAATAGCGATATGGAAAGAGATGAAAATAGTGATGATAAAATATTTTATTTCTAGTCATTACTACTAAGAGCTGAATAAAAAGTTATAAGAACTTCGACAAGAGATATTGAGCATGAAAAATAATTTCAAAGAGATAGAGACCATCATGATATGACAATTACGATAGATAAATAAATGAAGAAAGGAGTTAGAACAAAAGTTACATGTAGTGCTACCTTTTGAAAGCAAAACTACATAAAATTTTGACAAACCACGTGCAATTAGGATATAACACAAGACTAAAAGCTTTAACAATAATTCAAAAAAGGAAGATAGAAGTCCATATTACAAGAAACAGTGATATCAAGTACTTTAAGTATCATGGAATAGAACACATAACAAACTAGTGTCCTAACAAGAAGATCAAAGTAATTAGGGACAATGGAGAAGTTGAGATTGAAGGAGAAGAGTTGGGCATCAAAGACATGTCCTCATTGATAAATCTCTCTAAAGATAAGTTTTTAGCTATTAAGACACTAACTTTGATGACAAAAAGAGGCTTAAGTTTGTAAGAAAGAAAGAAGATATCGTAGTGCAATGAGAGAATACCTTTCATGTAAGGTGCTACATCAAGACAAATTGTATAGCATTATTGGGTGGATCAGGTATTTGTACTAACATTGTAAAAGCTACTATGATAAAAAATTGAGATTGCTCACAAAGAAATATCGTAGAATTTACAAGCTATAGTGGCTCAATGCTAGTGGAAAAGTACGAGTGGAAGAGCAAGTGCTTGTGGTCTTCCGAATTGAAAAATACGAAGATGAAGTATTGTGTGATGTAGTACCAATGTAAGTTGGTCAAAGAAGACAGTGACAATTTGATAGGAGGCTGAAGTATGATGACTACACAAATAAGTACTTGTTCATACTCAATCAATGAGTGATCATTCAAGTGCCATTGACACCATAATATTTTTTTGAAGATCAATTGAAGTTACAAAAAGAAAGTGATGAAAAAAGAAAGATTGATCCAAAGAAAAAAATGAGAGGAAAAAACAACCAACATGAAAATGGAAAAGTAGTAGGCATAAAAAATAGAAGTAAGAACGACCATTGAGAGAAAATTTAAAGAGTAAAAAAAAAAGTTTTTATTTAGTAGTTAGTGACATCAAACAAGTATAATTTTGGTAGAAAAAAAAGTGGATTTGTCTCTCTCAATTCTTCGAAACAGTTCGAACATTATAAAGTGATTATGCTTGTTCTCTAAGGACTTTTCAAGCAGATCTATATTGCCATATGTGACATGTTTGCTAAATGAAGGTTTGTGTTTTCTTACAACATTGGGTTGAAGTTGTTCATATAAGAATATTGCAAAGGCGTAAATTCGTAAGAGGTTCACATCACTAACTATAATATAAAAACGTGATTACAAATCTTTACGATTCAGTGTCACCAACGTAACCGTTCCCCTACGTGGAAAAAAATAGCTTGAATGTAGCTTCTCGATTAATTCTCCCTCCTAAGTAGATGATGCAATTTCTCGGTAGCCATAATTCCCACGCAGTAGCTCCCAAAATATTGAACCAAATCACCCGGATTATCTTGAGACGAGTCCCTGCCATGTTGGTAATGCGACGTAAACCTCAATAAACTAAAACATCGAATATCCCCCAACAGTCTAATGATGATTATTTTATAGTTGTAGGAAAGTACAAGGTTTTTTTAATGGTGGACAGTAGAATCCAAATCATGTGGGGGAAGTGGCTACTTTCTTTTGAATCTTTTTATCTCGTAGACGTGATGATTTGGTGAGTAGTCGCTCGAGGAAAATAGGTCGACATGAAAAAACTATATTTTTTTTGAAATATAGGGGGACTATAACCTAATTACTTGGAAGAAATTTTTACTTTTCAAAAATTCTACTAATTCAAACTCAAATATAAATTAATTAATCAGTTGAATTGTTGAGGTTTCACTTAATAAGAAACCTATGTTTATCTGTTAGAATAGTGACAGCCAAAATATAAATGTGTGGAACACTTATAATAGGTATATTAGAGATGAAGAATTGAACAAACACGATAATTTTCTAGTAAAAAAGATTTAAAATCCACGCAATAGAGACTACGACTGAAGTCTGGATCTTTATATTCATTACTTCGCTTATTGTCAAACCAAAGCCAATAAACTCATATACTACCTTGTTAACTAATCTCTTATTTTAATACCAAATTTCTAAATCGCCTTATCAAATTTCAGTTCATCTTCCACATCAAGACATCTTCATAGTGTGTCTTCGTATTATATGCTCAACATATCATCCACCCTCGACAAGAAAACTCCACTTTGAATGGGCTAGGCTGTAGGTGGTGGCACATTGGACAAGGTGAAAATCGTGTTCCACAAAGGTTTCTCTCTCCCCGAAAATCGACTACCTTTTTAAAGTATGATCTAAAGGATGGAAACATATTTTACAGAATTTTATTAAATTAATTCCAAATAAAAATAGTGTCAAAGTTTTGAAAGGGTTTTGCAATGTTTAATATAGATTAATTAACTTTCTTCTTTGAGGGTGTACTTCTATTTTAGAGTGGAAAAGGTTTCACCAAAAGAAAGATATTCAAAATTTTATTTCCTGATATTGAGCATGAAACGGAAGGATGGGCAGGTGCATGTGTATGTATAATTTTCAAGTCCATCATATTTCACCATATTTTCAAAATTTGCTTGTATGCGTCATTGTGCATGAGTCAGTATTAATCGTACTCAAATTGTGTTTGAACCTTAATATACAACTCGAATTTAAAACTATAAATATCTTAATTTTACGCCCTTATAAACAAGTCAACTACACTTATAATTACTAATTAAAAAATTATCATCAATAATTATATCTACTAAGGATTTTCTGACGTCCATTAATTCTTAATATATCTTGTGTTGTAAACCAAATGCCTTTTAGCCTATTATATTTATTTTTTATCTATAAATCAAGTCAAGAACGTAATTTTGGAGTCAATTAATGTTGACAATCGACATAGAGATAGACACATTCTTGACCATTCTCGATTACTCGTTTTCTTGTAATAATTATACGAATTGTAAATAGATATATGGCGACATGCAACATGCTGGGTAAGGTGTTGGTCTGAGAAAACAAAGCACTCACCTATGAAAAGAGAAGCACTCTAGAAAGTGGGTTTGGATGTTTAAAGTCAATTCTCGCTTTAATACTTTACTTTCCATCGCAGCACGGCATTAGAAAAGTCGTAGGTGAATTTGCTGTGTGATTTGGACACATGAAAATAATTTCCCTTTCATATGGATTAGCAGACATAATTATTATTGGCAACCCTCCTTTGGCCAATTTCTAGTGTTACAGGTACAAATAATTGCAAGAACCTACTTATAAAAATTGCAAGAAAGTTTCGTGGATGAGACTTGGAAAAAAAATCTTGATCTCCTTCCTATCCAATATTGTTCAATTGAGTGACATCACAGATTCTTATAATACAGATGCATGAAAAAACATTTGATGATTCTCCAAAGAGTAGAGTTTAAACTTGAGTAATTTCTTAATAATATTTTATATATATGTAAGTCGTTGTGGATGAATCGTATGTAAGTCTCCGTCTATACTCTTGGCAACTAGATTGAATTGGGTCTTGCCACTAATAGGGTGGGCAATATCATCTGGGGTAGGCTGCGGGTCGTTAGATGGGGAAGATAACGTGCGCATGACAAATCTGATGAGGATCAATATTGGTTGAAATGAGAAATATTATTGTTATGACATAATATATCATTTTTATTTTTTGAATATTTTACAAATTGTTTGTATGTAATATATGATATTACATGATAACCACTTCCTAGACCGCGTTGTTTGAATTGTGCTGCTGGGACTAGCAACACTATATCCAACCCCTGGGAATGCATGGTGTACATGTACTCTTGTATTTGGTCTTTTATTAGTGGGGATAATACTCTAGAATGGAAACAGAAAATTTGATTTGAGTTAGTGAATTCATTTTGCAATTATAGTATTAAATCTATATTATTATTTTTTTTAGGTGAATTGAGATATTATGTGAGTGATATTTATAAAAAATTATTGAGCAAATTGCCCCCAGGTCTCTGATCTTTGCTGAAATTACTATTTTTGTCTCTCATGTTTCGAAAAAAAGATTTTTGTCCCCCTACTTTGCTTAAATGTTGCTGTAAGGTCCCTGGTACCAGAATGGGCGGTAACAAGGGACCTGAAATGACTTTTATGCCCTTTAGTTAAAAAAAAAAAAAGAAGATAAAAAGTAAGGGGCAAAAGGGCAAAATAGTCATTTTAGCAAAAGATTCCTCCATCTCCTCGACCTGAATCAAATAGAAATAAATAACTTTTATCTTTTTTTTAATTTTTAACTAAAGGGCAAACGAGTTATTTCAGGTCTCTTGTTACCGGAGAAAATTTTTCATTTCGATACGAGGAACCTTAGAATAACATTTAAGTAATGGGGACTAAAGTTTTTTTTTGAAACAGGAGGGACAAAAATAGTAATTTTAGCAAATACTAGGGACTTGAGGACAATTTGCTCAAAATTATTTGATTAGGGTTAAGATTCTCTAATTAAACTAACATTTATGCATAGATTTATTTGACAAAGCTCTTTGTCATTAGATCGCTGACAATATTGTCATGATAAAATTAATCCAAAAAGAGTACTAGGCCAAGGATAATTTCAGTGTGTAAACCAACCATCGATGATAACCTCCTTGTATAACTCGAAGTATGCGAGGACAAATCAATTTTTGGCATTTAAATTCATTAAATTTATAAATTTTGTACATTGACCAAGCACAATTTCAGTCTACCACTTACTCGCGAAATCTAAATTTTTTACAAATTTATAACATACTTCTTTTAAACTTGATGTTCATCCTTGCACTTTCGGGCAGATCATTTGACCCCTTTAGAAAACTCTTTTTTCCAACAAAAGCCAGATTTGTACAAACCAGAACTTCCAAAGTTAAAAACTTCTGTCAACAGACATTTACCTAATGACAGAAGATGGTCACAAAATTTGACAGTCATCCAATATTTAAATCTTGACAAAATGTAATTAATGATATAAAAATTTATCTTGAAGAATTACAAACCTGCTCTGTGGATGGTACTCCAAAAGAGTAGAAAAAAGGAAGCATCATAATCAAAAGTTTGGATTTTAAAGCGAAGTTCCCTTTATACTATTGTAATCAGCAAGTAACACCCGCTTTCTCTTATCCTTTCTATGTGCAGGCCGGCGACCCTTTTGCTTTATGCCTATGTTTACATAAAAGATAGTTGCAACTTTTTTCTCTTCAAATACCCCTGCCTTTGTTGCAGCGAAAAAAGAGAGTACTATCATTCCTCCAAGGATTTTGACGAGCCATATAACTGTAACCTCATAGTTGTATCACAGATTTAAACACCGAGGTTATAAATATGCAAAGTTTTAGATAATCTAATTGAAAATATATAAGAAGGTAGCTCACACTTTTTTTAGGTGGAAAGGTAGCTCACACTTTACTATATCTTGTCTTAGTATTTGGAAATTTACTGATCTTGTCTATGTTCTACATGATGTAATTTTTAAACGGTGTGAAATACATCCTTACCAAACACCCAAAAATAAGAATGTAGTTGTGATATCCTGTATATGTACCATGTGAAACACTTAAATAGTTTTTCAGGATGCGTGCGAGTGAAGACAAAACACGTTTTGAAATGACCTATGTTAATACAATGGAATCAGTCAGTCAAATCACGGGACATTATAGTATCCAAGTTTGTTATTTTCCATGAAAATTGGAATGCTCAATAAATCCTAAAGGTTTACAAGAGGGAGTCCATCCGTTTTCTATTTTTCTATCTTCACTGATCAATTTTTTTTTAATACTATAGCTAAATATTTGTTGTCTCAATATCCGCGGTCCGAATATTTAGATTACGACTAGATATTAATAACTAACAGATATTTTTCGGAAAAAATCTAAAAATTAATTAGACTGCCTGCCTAGTCAAATTGACCAATTATTTTTTTAGTATGTCAGGTTATCTGTTAACCCAACCACACATACCGAAAGACCGACAAAAATTGGGATTGTCTATCAGTCCGTTTGTAAACCCATTGTTAATATTCCTCTCATGTCTGCTATAAGCTAAGGCTATAGCGTTCACGGAAATTGTTTTATAAATGAAAAAAATATATTTTACCTTATACTTTAAATAAACTGGATCATGTAACATACTATATATTTAAAAAAAAATTAGAATGACGGCATTCTAACTAATTTTTAATACCCGTGACAGTCTATCAATCTTGCGTCATCCTAGTAAAATACAAGATGTTAAATGATTCCGTTTAAAGTATTCAATAGAGGTTGAAACATGATCTTTATATCCATACAACTTGGAAGGAAGAAAGAAAATGTCTTGGGTGTTAATTTGACGGTTTCATTTTCCCTTGTCTAAATTATATTGATTCCATTTTATCTTTGCTCCTACCATCTCTATTCCCGGTAATCCCTTCTCTCCCTCCACTTTCAACCTTGGAGTTGATTTGGGTATTAAATGTTGGTGATTTTAGTGTCATCGATTCATTTTGGTTGTAATGTGATTTACTTGAGACCGATGCGATTTATCGTTAAGCTCGGAAACGAGTTTGGGTAGTGCGGAATGCACGCTTGTTGAGCTAACGGTTTATCGACCACGAATATGAAGCAGGGGTCAAGGGGCAGCGCCCCTTGCGGGGTCGAGGGGCGGAGCCCCTCGCGGGGTCCAAGGGGCGGAGCCCCTGGCTGGGGTCCCGCTGGCGGGGCTCGGGGCAGCGGCCCGAAAGCTGTTCGGGAAATCCATATTAATTCTTTATTGGATTTTATGTTTTTCCCGTTTGAGCGGATAATACCACCGGTTGGTCGCGTCCCTTTAATCGCCCAACCGCCATTCTGTTTCTTTCCATTATCTCTTTATTAGAGGGTTTCGGTACTCAGAAAAAAAAAAAACTGACGAAAAAACTCCTTCTCTACTTTTCTGATCAAAGTTCATATTGCCTGAACGAGATTGTTCCTTCTCAGGATTATCCCCGCAAGATATTCTTGTAACCCGGGCAGTGAGTAATAGGGTAGAATAATCTTGTTCGGAAAGTGATCCGTACACGATCTTAGAAGAATCCAGGATTATCACAACCCATTTTAACCAACATTAAATTGATTTGAAAATGGGTCGATTGAAAGATTCGATCTCTATTTTGTTTTTTTTTAACGGAACTCGAAATTGATGACACTAGTTCTACAATGATCATCGTCCAATTACATTTGGGGCCAACAAAATTCGTCACCGATGAGACAATAATAATTTTCTGGGCCATCGTCGTTTCACTTCAATTCGAAAAAATTGGGTGGCCCCTGGCAGTAGCCCAAACATTCGGACTTTAATAATTCTTCTGGAGAAAAAAAGACATCGGCAGAGCAATGGGCTTTAATTGGCGGAAACAGCCCAACTTAATGGATCTATGGGCCTGTATCCTAAGAAGGTCGGGGCGTCTCGCCAATCGCTGCGGCGGGCCCTCGTACTTCTTGACGAGTTCTAATTGCGTAAAGTTAATGATTTAGGGTCAGGGAAGATGCATTGTCATCGGCCTACTCTCAAAATCTTAGAATGCTTTTGAAATTTCTAACATTTAATTATTTATAAATTTTTGTTATGATTAAAATTTTGAATTAAATATGAAAATTATAATATATATCAAATTAATCTTGTGTCTATTGTAAAATTTATAATTTGTTGTGTTTACATGATCGTGTTTATTTAATTATTGAGATTCTACCAGATTTTACAAAGGTTTTAAAAATCGTATCTGAGATCGACCTTGAGTTTGGTCGACCGGCTTGAAAATCCTTATTTTGGAAATGCAAACCTATTTATTTTATATCCAATCCGATTTCTTTGTTGTTTTGAGAAATCTAATTTGTGATACGGAAAAGTTCTAGATTCCCATTCCTATCACTGATCGAACAACATTTTTTGAAATCTTAAATTTTGCGGCTCATGATTTTTTCCTAACCGTCTCAAATCATACATACAAATTAATAAAATTTCACATACAAATTATTATTATTTCTCAAACAAAACAGTATTAAAAAATTAACAACACTTCACATACAAATTACTATTACTTCACAAACAAAACGATATTATATAATTAATAACACTTTACATACAGATTATTATTACTTCACAAACAAAATAGTATTAAAAAATTATGATAGTTTCACATGCAAAATAATATATTTTATCAATATTAATTGAGTAAATTATTTTGACATAGAACCATTATAATTTTATCCCTTTTGTTAATTAGAATATCATGGAATATTCTGGCTAGGAACATTTGAAAAGACAAAAGTACCCCCAATGAAAAAAATCCTTCCTTCCCCTTGTCCACAAGGTCATCAATGAAGAAGCAGAAGCAGACAATTGGGAGTTCCGGGGGTTGGTAACGGAAGAGGACGCCGACGAGGAGGGACACGACGTCGGTGGAGACGGAGACGGCTCGATCGAGTTCTGTGGAGGGTTAGGAACGGTTAGTGCGATTAGGTTAAGCGGTTCGGACCACTAACTGTTGTAGAGGGAGGTGATGGCTGAAACGTCGCCGTTGTCTTCATCTCGACCGCCGGATTCTCCGTCATCGTCGGCGGTTTTTGGGATGATAATTGAGGAGCTGTGAGGGTGGAGATCGGGGCCTTCACCGAGCTGAGCATTAGAAGGTTTGCTCTCGTTGGGAAGCTACTCTACTCCATTCCCCAAGGGATAGGGGGAAGGAAGTAGAGGCAGGGGTATTTTAGTAAAATGCATATTCCCCAAGGAGGTAGGAGAAACAAATATATTCCCAATATAATAACCTAAAAAGTTAAAAAATAAAAAATCAATTTTGTTACACAAATATGAAAATCATAATTTTTTATAAGTAGAGGACAGATGTCAAATTAATATATTTATAATTAATTTGATTCAGAAGTCCCAACAAAACTGGGACACGCAACATGTTTCCAACCCAAGTTCCACATGTAGGAGAAGCATCTCCACCCGCACACGTGTCGCCTCCTGGACCCTCTCCTATCTATAAATACCCCAAAACCCCACCCCACGCCAAATCTCAAAACCACAACCACCCCACATCGAAAAAAAAGCCGCCTCTCTGCACATCGGAAACCCTAGATCCCGCCTCCTCCTCGTCCTCAGATCTCCTTCCGTTTTTTTCTCCAAGGTACGATTTTTATTTATTTAATTAATTAATTATATTCTGCACTAATTAATTGCTGTCTTCAATAGTTGAAGTTAGTTAGTGAATCTGATCGGGTTTAGACGTCCCGTAGGAAGGATGGTGTCGGACGCGAGCAAGAAGAAGGCGGCACAGAAGAAGGCGGCTGCGGCTGCCAAGCGTGGAGGGAAGGCGGTGGCTGCCGCGACCTCGAAGTCTGCCGAGCCGCAAAACGAGAGCGTGGATAGCCTGTCCAACGGTGTCGGGTCGATGGTGATATCGGATCGGAATTGTACCGGCGTCCTCTGCTCCCATCCTCTCTCGCGAGATATTCGGGTATGTCTCTCACTTTCTCGTGCTGTATGGAATTTTTATTGAGCTTTTGATTAGGTTTCGGAATTATGTAGTGTAATTGAGATTTGGGGAACTTTTGATTTGGTTGCAGATTGAGTCTCTGTCAGTTACTTTTCACGGCCATGACCTCATCGTTGATTCGATGCTGGAGCTTAACTATGGCAGGTTTGGCATCGGTTCTTATGTTAATTAGGGTTTCTATTGTGGTTTCGGGTTTGCCCCATGATCAAGTTTGTGTATTGTGTTTTTTAGACGATATGGGTTGCTTGGATTGAACGGGTGCGGGAAGTCGACCCTTCTGACTGCTATTGGTTGCCGGGAGATTCCGATTCCAGAGCACATGGATATCTATCATCTCTCTAGAGAAATTGAAGCTTCTGATATGTCGTCTCTTGAAGCTGTGATGAGTTGTGATGAAGAGAGGATAAGGTTGGAGAAAGAAGTTGAAATCTTGTCAACACAGGTATTGTCTGCAGTACAGTTCCCAGTACTTGAGTTTTGTTCCGTCATATTTTTTTTTTGGGTGACTGAAGTGTCTTACTTGATTGCTTGTCATTGTGTCTGCTGTAGGAGGATGGAGGTGGCGAGACTCTGGAGCGTATATATGAGCGGTTGGATGCTCTTGATGCGGGAACTGCGGAAAAGCGTGCTGCTGAAATCTTGTTCGGTCTTGGCTTTGACAAACAAATGCAGGCAAAGAAGACCAAAGATTTTTCTGGGGGTTGGAGAATGAGGATTGCGTTAGCTCGTGCCTTGTTTATTAACCCTACCATTCTGTTGCTTGATGAACCTACCAACCATCTTGGTAAGGACCGACAGACCATGATTATTTGCTTGAATGGAATGGGAGATTAAAATTTTCACATTAAATGGATTTTAGGATCATTGATGTTGGTGGTTGCTCTTGGATGTTGAAAAGGCTGATCAAATAATCTCTTTAATTTCTACCAAAAAAAAAAATAATCTCTTTAATTTTTCCTGGAACAGATTTGGAGGCTTGTGTCTGGTTGGAGGAGACCTTGAAGAAATTTGAGCGTATCCTTGTTGTCATCTCACACTCCCAGGATTTCTTGAATGGTGTTTGTACAAACATTATTCACATGCAAAACAAGCAACTCAAGACTTATACTGGCAACTATGATCAATATGTCCAGACCCGTTCTGAGCTGGAGGAGAATCAGATGAAACAATACAAGTGGGAGCAGGATCAGATATCTGCAATGAAGGAATATATTGCCCGGTTTGGACACGGATCTGCCAAATTAGCTCGCCAGGCACAGAGTAAGGAGAAAACTCTTGCTAAGATGGAGAGAGGTGGACTTGCAGAGAAGGTGGTCAGAGATAAGGTTCTCGTGTTTCGCTTTGTTGATGTGGGAAAACTTCCGCCACCGGTCCTTCAGTTTGTTGAAGTTTCTTTTGGCTACACTCCTGATAATCTGATCTACAAGAACATCGACTTCGGAGTTGATTTAGACTCTAGGATTGCTCTGGTTGGGCCCAATGGAGCTGGCAAAAGTACACTGCTGAAGCTTATGACAGGGGAGGTGTCTCCTCTTGATGGCATGGTCCGACGACACAACCATTTGAGGATTGCTCAATTTCATCAGCACTTGGCAGATAAACTGGACTTGGAAGTGTCAGCCCTGCAGTACATGATTAATGAATATCCTGGGAATGAGGAAGAGAAAATGAGGGGAGCTATAGGAAAGTTTGGACTGACAGGAAAGGCTCAAGTGATGCCGATGAAGAATTTGTCCGATGGCCAGAGGAGCAGGGTTGTTTTCGCTTGGCTCGCGTTTAGGCAGCCCCAGTTATTACTATTGGATGAACCCACCAATCATTTGGATATTGAAACAATTGACTCCTTGGCTGAGGCGTTGAAGGAGTGGGATGGCGGGTTGGTGCTCGTTAGCCACGACTTCAGGCTCATCAACCAGGTAGCAGAAGAGATTTGGGTGTGCAAAGATCTAACTATTACAAGGTGGGAGGGCGACATCATGGATTTCAAGGCACACCTCAAGCAGAGTGCTGGCCTCTGAGCCATAATTTTGGATGTGATGACACATTTGCTTTTGAGCACGGGTCTTTGGTTGCGGTTGTGCATTGAGGCACATAGTCCGAACTGGACCTCTCTCTGGCTGGGCATCGTTGCTCCCCGAGGTAGTGGCCAAGGTGTGTAAGCATGTGCTTAGTTCTTCGTCTAAGCTGGTGTTTGTCCCACTGCCTTGGTTGATCTCCGTCGGAAAGCTTTTACTATCTAATATTTATTATTATGCTCTGCCTCCCATTACGATGGTTGGACGGGTATTATACGCTTTTTTAGGTAATCTAGGTTGGGTGGTGAATCTCTTGAATGAAACCTCCTTCGGATGTGTCGTTACGTAGTAGTATCATGTACCGGATTTAAGTTTGAATTACTGTATGATGATGTAACATCACTTTTTTGCGAAAACTTATTACCATATTGAAGAATTATTGATATTGTCTATCCTTGTCTTAAAATGTTTTCCTGACTCAGCAGATGAGCTGAGGAAAGCATCCTCTCCATTTGCAGGTGCTAGTAGATGTTTAATACATGGTGAGTCGCTGTTTATTCTAGTACTGTTCTAGGTGGCACCTAATGGTACTGGGGATATTATATTTTTGTTACATCTTAACTAGTGGGTTGGAATCCGAACATCGCAAATGGAATGGTAGAAGTAATTTTACCATGTTACTAGTCATGTTGTATGGTAGATGTTTTAAGTTATATGATGGTTTGGTAAAAATAAATTAAAAGAATACGACTTAGAGTACACATGTCGAAGACTTTTGACTTTTCATAGTTGCTATATTCTTGGTTGACGGCTGAAGCAGCCCTGACAGTTGAATAGTAAGTCAACCAACATTCAATTCAATGGCACCCAGATGAACAACGACAATAATGACAACGGCGAGCTAACTTTTTTCGTTAGCAACGACATTTGGCAAACTATATGTTACATGGACAATTTACAGGAGCATTCATATTCAACGGTTGTGGAACGGATTAGTCTAAAACGCAGAGGATGCAGCTATGCTAAGGGTGTTCGTCATGCGATGGAACTGGTAGTTGTCGACAAAAGGGTGGCGAGTGTCGGGGCAAAGAAGCAAGCACCAACGGTCGTTCTCATGTCGCGCAAAAGAAAGGAGATGCACGCGACAAGTACGAGTGGCAGACTTGGAAACCACTAGTGCTTGTGATCAACTTGAGTCGAGAACCATGATGGAAGGATGCCGAACAGTAGAAGCGCACGCAGGCAACGTTTTGTGATGGTTGTTTTATTAAAATGTCGGGCCTCGCCTTGCCTTGTCTTGTTTTATTAAAATTAGACAATGTACTTGGTCTAGTTTTGTTAGATGTGAAAACGGAGCCCGTAAGTGGTCACATATTTGTGTAAGAAAACAAGACAAGACCGACGGTTATGAACACCAAGACAGATTGATTTCTAGAGTTGCTCTAGAAAAGTTTAGTTGGCTCTCTTCTTCTGCTATTTTTCTTCCATCTTGGTTAGCACGAAATCACTTAGTAATTTTGGTGATCTTGTTCTTCGAGGTGAACCTCCTGGAACTAATTATACACATCATGATACTAGCATAGCAACGCATCAGTATCCAGAAAGAATTTATCTTAAATAACAAAAGGCTGAGGTGACGGGAGTTCAAAATGGAGTAAAAATTTACCTCAATGCATAAATAGCGGCCATTCAAAATTAACAATAGCAAGAGCTACAACAGAAGCAACATGAAAAGTAACTATATTTTTTAGATGGAACTGCGGCTAGTTTGACTAGTTGATTCCGAATGGAAGAGATAAGACTGCAGCTCAAACACACTCGATGTCATACATTATGACCAACAACACACTGCATAGTAGACCAAATATAACATTTACTCCAAACAGGAACAATCAACAAATAAAGACCACCACCAATAAACAACACGACGATAAACGTCAATTCCACTGTGACGTATCACGTGCTACTTGCAAGATATTTAACGTCGGTGCAAGAGCGTATTGAAGTAATTACTTGACTCGACTACGAACTAGAGTCGTAGTCTTATCATTATTTTTTTCTTTTTCATTTTTCATATATCATTGTCAAATATTCTGATCCTTTTTAGTATTTACTGGTTTTTCACATTATTAATGTCATTTATTTTTTTAATCTATGATATTTAGAATTAAGCACTCTTGGATCTTATTTAATATATTATTTTTTTAATAGTGTATTTCACATTAGTAAAAACTAAAATCTAAGACTTCTTAAATGAATTAACCGAATTCATTCAAACCACAAGGTTAAGGGCAACTTTTCATGGGGCAGCAAATGGCCAAATTTGCCGTTCCGGTTTTTTTTTTTTTTTTTTTTTTTTTTGCAATGTTGGAATACAACAGATATTATTCTTGTTAAATGCCAAGATCCTAACGACCAACAGTTGTTATTAGTCATATTTATGATGGTTATATTTAAACAATTTAATTAAGATTTTCCCGTTTGCTTATAACATTAAGATCAGAATTGTTGGTGAACATATTCGTTTTAACATTTATAGTTAGCTCAAATAACCATAATGCAGATGATCATATAGTATGATTGTACCATGTGTAGCAAGTATGAATCTTCTGATTAAACCAAGTGTTCGAAGGATCGTTAATATTTCTTATCTGTTCTTTGAAACTAAAGTTGGTGCAATTGGTCTGTAGCCATATGCTACGAATTTACTGATTAAGTTTATAACCGAATTGGTAGTCAAGTATATTAAGGCATGTTTATGCTAGTGTCTGATGCAGAATTGGATACTCATATATGCATAGTACGTGTACGCTAAGGTTAAAATTCTCCCAAATAACGAAATTGCAGTTGTAGGCTTTATTGAAATTTACTATAAAAAATTCAGTACAAAGAAGTCGTAATAGTAAAATGATTACCGCGTTGGTGTTGCGACAACTCAATTCCAGACATCAGGCCCATTTGTACTAGCAGAATTGTTTACATTTGGAGTTATATCAGAGATAGAATTTTCGGGATGGGGCTTTCGACCAACTATTGTGTTCCAATTTTGTTGGTGTTCTTACTTTTTTTTTTTGGGGTTCTCGTAGTACAAAATGCTCTCCTTACTCTTTTTACTTTGTATATCAGCTATTGATAATATTTACACATAGAAAAGGGCATCCTGAATTTCTAATCTAATTTTACACAAAAATATATATTTGAAATATGATCATCAAAATCTGTACTACGTACTGTAAACAAGTGCCAAAGGTAATTTCTCTAAAAACACATATCACTGGCCAAATAACGAAGTTTAATGTTAGAATCAGAATGTTTGCTATTTTTTTGAAGTAGCTGAGTAGAATGTTTCCAAGTAAACAAGAGATTAAAGAGAGTGCCAGTATGGATTTACAATATATACCGATGCAATAATACTTTCGAAGTAAAGTTCCCTAGGTAAATGAACAGATTGATCATTTACAAAGAGATTATGTTACATTGGATAATAAAAACATTGAGTCAACCTAACTCAAAAATGGAACAAAAAACAAATGTGTAGAAACATAAATCTACAACATATCCATTGCCTTAACGTCCTCCGTACTATTACCAATAAGTCCACCACATTTTGCTTTGATAGAAGCGTTATTGGAATAGAAAAAAAGTGGGTAAAATAGAGAGGGTATTAACCAAATTAATTTGATTTCAAAAGCTTCTAACCATGGTTTTAGAAAAAAAACCCACTTCTGCTCCCATTGCTCAAGCCAAAACCCTCTCTAGCTCGCTTGGGCTGCAAGGTATCGTCAATGCACCTTCATGGTCATACCCAAACTCGTCAGCAGCTTGCTCCAATAGTCTCAAGAAGGTAGGGTGAGTAAGGCAGCTCAAAGGGGCAACAAACCTCTTGGGCTTCTCCCCATCCAAGGCCACCACCACGAAGTGTCCTTCCTTGACATCTTCGGGGACTGAGCCTTTCTTCTCTCGTAACAGTCTTTTCTGCAACTTCTTCGCCGCGAACTTCAACTGAACAATGCTGATCTTCTTCTTGTTGGCAGTGATAAGCTTAGCCATTTTGAGAACTACAAATATTGTTCTTAGGCTGATTGTGTTGGTAGCTTGCATGAGGGTTCTTGCCCTAATTTATAGGGATGGTGGAGATTTACATGTACCGTCAAGTACTCAAGGTGCTATGTGGTCAAGCGAGAGATAAGAATAACGATAGGAGGGTACTATTTAGAGGAGCAAGAACATGGAAACACTGACATTGAAGTTAATTGGGAGACCGGTGCATGTGGTTGATTGTCTACTGTACTATGAGACGTCCCTTTAGGGCTGGCTAGTCATGTCTTCCTTCTAATAATTGACCGTTCATAGTAGTTCTGGTGATTCAGCTACTAGCACCTGGCCGAGTCCTCCACTTTTGCCGAGAAACTGTATTCACAGGTGCTTCTAAAAGAATATAAACATTCTACCGTGTTATTAGAATCGGTTGAGTTTATTGAATTTGCGTTACTTTTGTTTGATTGCATGCAATACAAAGTTGTTCCAGAAAATTCAAGTCCGATTAGAATTTTGAAATTCGTTTAAGAGAGTCATGGTCTCACATTAGAAATAGAGATTTTGAGATCTACATCGATTCTAATATAAGGTAAAAACAAACTTAAATTATTTTAAATTTATACTATTTAAATTGTTTAAATAATCAGATAATTTTTTTAGATATACATCTCCAAACAAAATTGTGATTGACCCAGTGTAAAAATAAACCCACCCAAAATTTCATAGAATAACAAATATCAGAAAAGAATAATCAAGATGCTGGTAAGGGTTTATGGAATCAACTGGCGCACCTTTATAGCGTTGAACAGGATAACCAAGGGCGTGTAAACTTTTCGTATTGGAAGCGATTCCTTGTCATCTATAATTACAAACACTTGCACCCAAAAAAATAATTATACTAGGTTACTCATATTATTACTATTTTTGTCCAAGCACATTTAATTTCGAAGTTAGTGATTTGATACATTAATGTTGGTATGATCACATCAGGTTCGTCTCTTACTTGCCCTCTACTACAACGAACACATGGTGATATACGAAAAATTGAGGAATAATCAAATACTATCAAGTAGTATAGCAAAAAAATAAAGTTTGTAACTCACGATTAAAATATGAAAACTAAACAATCATGCAAAAAGAATGGAAAAATTTGTGGTTGTAATAAAAGTAAAATTAAAAAGAAAGAGTTGTAAATCAATGGAGATAAAACGAATATGATATCATTATGAATTGACTATCTATATCAAGATTATGGTTCTTATAAAGTTTTAATTAATATCCGATATTTTTTTAATACATATACCTAATACTTTTACTCATTAGATTGATTAAATTAAGATAGTAAATGCTAAGTTACTAAATAATGATTTTTCTCATTAATTAAATTTCAAAACTAAACTAACTTCAATTATGAAGATACCACCTAGTAGGTCATTTATCACAAAATCAATACGTCTTAAGAATATGTCAATTAATTTTTTATTAATTTGAGTGTTTTTTATCTACTCTCATCAATTCTAACCATAATCTAAGTGGCCAATTTAGATTAATCATTAAAATTAATAATTAACAACTATTATGAATTTTTTTTAATCATAAATTAACATAAATAATCAATCACATAAGCAGGGTATCACACTCATAAGAAAATTACTCACCATGCATATTCAATAAGCACTAGAACATAATTAAAAATATAATAACATATAATAACACAAGAGATAGAGAAAGAGAAAATTTTAGTCTCTCGATCAAGCCATACCAAAGTCCACCACGATGTTGCCGGAGACCATTTGGTTTAGTGGCATTGGATGGGGTGGGGTGGGGTGAAGTAATGGGTTCAATCCCTACCTCTAACATGTAATAGATTAGGATTCTCAAAAAAAAGTCCACCACGAGGTTAACCAAAACTTAACATTTAATTAATAGTTTCAAAACTCACAAAAAGTTCTTAAAGTTACAGGAAAAGTATGGTTTAACTATGATGATTAATGATCCATATATATCCAAATGTCTAGCTAAAAAAAATTTAGATGAGATTATTTCTAATTAAAACTATTAAATGTCAATATAAGAGACCTAAAATAAGAAAAATAACTTAAAATAATATTCTAGTCAAAATAAAGTCCATAAGTATCATAGTCAATTTTCAAATTTTCTTGACTTCTTATTTTATCGAGTATTCAACTCATATCTTGTCAAACACTCATCCTAATGAATCCAAATTCTATGGGACCATGTAACTCAAGACTCACCACTTATTCATTGTACTTTATTCTCACATTTTGAACTTTCCACTCTCCTTTCATACTTACACTTGTTCTTTTCCAAACTTTCCATCTCATTTCACAACTTTTTCACTTTCTTTTTTTTCTTTTCTATTTTTTCTTCTTCTTTTTTCACATTTCTTCTCTTCTAACTTTCCTCCTTTTCTTTTGCACACATCCAAGGCAATCAGTTTTAGTTTCTTTATCGGTCTTAATTCTACCATTTCCCTCATTATTCAATCCTCTAAGATACCCTACCAAGTAAACTCTTACAATATTCCTTAAAAGATAAAATCCTAATGCATCCTCGAACTGAGTAATCAAATATGGGTAAGATTATAGATAGAAGACTTATACATTGGCTTATGTATATATTAATGAACATGATCAAGCTCAACGGGTTCAAGCAAGAGGTAATAAAGAGATTTTAGCTCTAAGGCTCTAAGTTGAATATCAAAGATAGTCTCCAATGTATAACTCATCTAGCACTACCAAGTCATACTAAGTATTAACTACCACTCTCATCACTCAGAATATGTAAGCAGCTCATGAATAAGTGAAGACAATTATCCCCTACTTCAGCTACAAAATTCTCACAAGGTTACTTATCAAATCGTTTAGTCTAATCTACCTACTAAGACTACTGGCATAAATAGTCGAGGGTGTTATTCTTATACATTCTTAGTTATCATACTCAAACTTAATTCCTAACATGGCATGGGTATAGCTTCAAACATGAGTTCAAAATTTTGAGGGGGAGTTCATCATTTGAAATGACACAACCATATCAAACACAGACATAAAGCATATTCCTAGACCTAGACTCAACCATACTCTCAAAAAGATATAAAAACATGACAAATATGCAAAAACTGAAAAATAGAAACATAAACAAAATACAAGTTTGACACACTCCCACACTTATTAAACACATTATCTTCAATGTGGGGAAAAACACACATTACATGAGAACAAAAACACTTAACATCATATAGGCAAAATAATAGAAAAAGAAAGGGAATAGGAGTCCCCTTTTGTCAATCGCGAGGAGGTGATAGGGAAGGGTGGTAAACTTTTAATTGTTGTTGTCTTAGTTTCACATTGATATTATTGAAGAAATTGATAAAATTCATTGTAGCTTGGTTCCTCTTCTCTCGAAACTTACTGCTAAGGCTGCTAAAATACTTGATCAAAATAATGATACTAACGCAAACAAAAAAATTACTAAACATGCTACGTCTAACTAGAAAATAGAAAAACCCAGAGGACGTTCTTCTTAATAAAAACTCCTAAAAGTCAATATGAGAGGACTAGAATAAGAAAAATAACTAAATATAACATTTTTAGGTCTAAATAGGAGCCAAAAGTCATCGTAGTCCAAAATAGGTCAAATGCTCGATAAAATAGGAAGCCAAATTTTTTGGAAATCACCCAATTGGCAGATGCTAGTTGGTTGGCATTCGCCATTAATTTGGGTTTGAGTGGTCTATTCAGGTTCGTTGAAGACCGCCAATTAATTTTCCATCACCAGTTCGGTTGTAAACTTAGTCACATTTTCGTATTTTTCATTTTGACTCTCTTTCGCTTTGAATTGGACCTCGACTATTGAGACACAAATGTAGATCTCTCTTAAAATTTTCCAACAAAATCTTATATGTGACTATCCAATGCTCGAGTAGAGATTTAAGAACCACAATTAACATCTTGAAATCACTCTTTCAACGATTTTCATTGACCTCCACTTCTTATCACAATATACACGATAAATAGTAAAAGTTCATTTCATGACTCAATTATATGAAAATGATATAAGACTCAATATAACATGATAAAAAATATAATTAAATACATACAAAATACACGACAAAACATAAACATTTACATACCCATACTCACTATTTCCAACTACCAAATGCTCTGGTCAGTATTTTATTATCGCTGGCAAAATATCAACGATTCTTCGGTGTCTCGGTACCGTAACTAGAAGGATCGTAGAATCGTACCGAAATTGATAACTCAAAACATAGAACAAGTGGTCCTCTTGGACATGGTGAGTAAGGTACATTTTGACAGAGAAATGAAACCAAAATCCACCTCATGTTTTTATCTTACCCTACATTGAATATACTACTCCTACGGCCAAGTGGCTACAATTCACCACGAACCTGTAGAGATTGCCCCCGTGTTTGTTGGCGTGTCGTTTTGCCTGAGCTACTTTGGAAAGTCGGCAGAATCAGCTAACAATTAACCCATGTGTTCTTAACTCTCTGGCTCCTACTCTAATTATTTTTTCATGTTATCGTTTTTGAGACAATCATTCTTATTCTATTCAATTTTCCATCAATAATGAACCCGTCTTCAGGTTCTCTCCTCAGTTTTTCCATTAACAATGGACCGTCCACAAGTTCTCTATTATTGACCGCTCCCAGCTCTAACTTTGCTAACTGGACATGCATTGATCTCAGTAAGATTTCACCAAGTTGTTAGGTTGGATGTACAAACGCTAAGATAATATGGAACTAGTACCAACAAGTATTCATGTCAATTCATAAAAAAGTTGTTCAACTAAGTTTCAGATATGGTCCTTGAGAATGTTGAGAAATTTGTCTTTTTAAGTCCTACTATACTAAATTTTAAATTAGTTAGTTTCGTGAGTTAGTTACGTATAAAAAATAATATCATAATAATTCAGTCCAAGAAACATTTGTTATAGGATGTGAAGTAATACAAAGCAAAAATGTGTAAACTCCTACCAGCGATAATACAGTCATTTAATTATGTCATTCGCTTTGAAAAAGTATATTCAATTTTGTCAACCTCCAAACTTGTCCAGCAATATCTGTACGTTTTTACCGCAACAGAAGTATCCCATGAACAGATATAAAAAATCAGAATGCCTTTGAAGTGTAGCTCAAGTAGCAAGTGTGGGATGTATGATATTGTATTCCGAAGTTATGGTTGAAATGTAAAATATAAATTAGATGTCCAGATGAGTAGTATATGTCAAACAACCCAAACATGACTTGAGTTTCTAGCTGTATCTTTAGTGACCTTGCGAATATAAAAGGGACAAGGTGTGCCCCCTGAACAGTAATTATCCCTGATGCAAGTACATAAACTGAATTTAGGATATTGATTCTTTATTAATTTGTCGGGCAGTTTACTCGATGATGTCTAATTTCCAATTATTGGATATTTACGCAAGATAACCAAACCTTGGTTGTCGGTTGCCACATGCATATATGTTTTTTTCCCGGCTTCGAGGTAGGATTTAGTACAAAACACACGTTTTCTATTCTTTGCAGTATTGACATGTAAGGGGCAAAAAAGTAACTGTCTCATTCCACGTGCATATTTTTTTTTTATCAGAGTGGTATATTTTTGTTAGTTAGAACGATATATTTTTGTTGGTCTAAAAGACGTGAAGTTAGTAATAATGACATTGTGTAATTATTATAATGATGTGTTGATGTTAATATGAATAACTGTTGGAAGTACAAAAACACTAACATGATCACAAGGATTCGATGGATCAAGCCTAGAAGACCCAGCTGTAGGCGAAGATCCTAATCGAAGTAATTGAGTAACTAATTGGAAACTATAGCTGACAATTGCGATAATGTCAGCTTCGATTGGTTGCTCGTTGTGGAAGGTTTGGATCAACCAGCTAGTGGTCCATAATCCTTGCCATGTTGAGTGTCGATCTATGAAAGGAAGAAGGTGTTACTCGAGTTACACATGGAAACACAAGGTCTGGAAGATGGCCAGTTGATACGCTGCGATTCTCTTCTCCACTTATGTAATTACCTTAGTTAGATTATTTAGATTCCTTAATTGGTTCGATTGTTCTAGTAATTAGTGTCTATATAATGTGTACATTGTAAATAGCTGTATCAATCAAGTAAATACAATCCCATCTTCTCAATTACTCGTTTCTTCATGGTATCAGAGCCTAGTTCTTAACAACCATGGCAGATCCTACACCCAACAATTCGATCCCAGAAATCTCAAACACATCCTCACCACAAATCTCCTCCGTTGGTCCAAGAAGGATCAATACTACAGATAATGACTGCAATATCAATCTTAAACTTACTCCCGTTCCATTAAATGGGCTAAATTATCTTTCCTAGGCTCGTACGGCTTCATACTCTCTCAATATCAAAGGAATGCTAAGCTACATCAATGGGAAGCTTCCCGCTCCTGAAGCCACAAGCCCAGATTTCGAAGTTTGGCAAGCAAATGATCAGCTGGTAAGCATATGGATCTACAATTCACTTGATGCGAAGGTCTATGCTTTGTTTTCTTTCTCCAACAGTTCTAAACAATTATGGGATGATCTTAAAGAACTATATGGACAACAAAACAATCAGTACAGAATCTTTGAGCTAAAGAAGAAATTGTCCAAAGTTAAGCAAGGGAATAAGATGATTACTGAATATTTAGGTGAATTGAAAGGGTTATGGGATGAACTTAGCATCTATAGACCCCCTACGACTGATTTGGCTACACTACAAAAATAGATTGAGCAGGAAAAGATATTTCAATTGCTGTCTAGATTACGAACTGAGTTTGAGTCAGCGCAGAGCCAATTCTTGATATGCAATGAGCTGCCCTCTTTGGCAAGCATTTGTTCTAAGTTGCAACAGGAAGAGACAAGGAAGAACACCACAATGAATAGCAAAGAAAGAGACTCAGCAGAAAGCAAGAATTATGCCTTCTTCTCATTTGGAGCAAGAGAAGGCTTCAATAACAGGAACAACACTAGAGGAAGAGGAACCTATTGAAATCTCAACAATCGAAGTCAACTTCTTTATGAGCACTACAAGAAACAAGGACACGTGAAAGAAAAATGTTGGTTCTTACATCTCACCTACAACCACAATGCGATCAACGAGAACCAGGGGTGTGCATTCAGTAATCCCGATCCCGAATATCCCGAATACCGAATATCCCGAATACCGAATAACAAAAAAAAGCCATCCCGATCCCGTACTGAAATAATTTCAGGATAATCCCGATCCCGAATTAAAATTTCGGGATTATCCCGAAATTCCCGAAATATCCCAAAATAGAAGAACAGAGAGTAAGGGGGTGAAAGAAGAGGATACTCCGGAGGTGATGACGACGCCGGTGACGACGGGGAGGAGGGTGAGGTAGGTGAGCCAGTACTCGCAGCGGAGGGTGATGAGGTAGGAGAAGATGGCGGTGAAGAAGGGGGTGGTGATGCCGACGGCCTGGTTGAAGGAGACGAGGAGGAACCTAAGGGAAACGTTGCCGAGGACGACGGAGAAGCATTAGACGAGGGAGAGGGAGGCGATCTTGAGGAACTGGAGCGGGAACGAAGGGTCTGGATGGGGAGTGATGAGTCGTGGAGTAAAGTGTTTAGTGGAGTCGTGGTCCAGTAAAATTTTTGTGGACTTGGGTAACAATTAATTGAGGCTGAGACTAATTTAATGGGCTGGTTTGTTTAGTGGAGTTGTGGAGTCGCTGGAGTGAGGCTGGGACTGGTTTAATGGGCTTGTTTGTTTATATATATATATATGGAAAATTACATCTTAGTACTCAGTATTTTGGTATTTCGGGATATTTCGGTAAAATCCCGAAATATCCCGAAATACCGAAATTCCCAAAATTTTTGGAAAAGCCCTGCCGAATAAAATCCTGATCCCGAAAATCCCGATCCCAAAATCCGAATACCGAAAAAAATTCAGAAATCCCGAAATACCAATCCCAAATGCTCACCCCTAACGAGAACAATTCAGTGTAAATCTGGCCGCAGGCAAATTCAAGGAGAACCCATAACAAGCAAATTCAATAGAAGCAATTGCACAACAACTACAACAAACCCAATAATTGCTTCAACAAATCAGTAAGAGAATGGATGACCCCAGAACAACAAGCAACACCTCTGAATTAGAGGACAAATCATCAGCCAATTCCTCTCAGGCCTTCACAGGTATGCAAAAAATCTCTGACTCATCTGCAATGAGTTGGATTATTGATTCAAGGGCAAACGACCACATGACTAATAAACATTCTCTCCTAAATCAATTACATAAAGTCAATATTAGTGAATCTGTATCAATTGCAGATGGTAAGAGTATACCTATCCACGGAAAAGAATGGACAAAGCTATTTAATACTGATATAGAATCTCTGTTCATACCTGATTTTGCTACTAATCTTCTGTCTATTAGCAAATTGACTAAGCAGCTTAATTACAAAGTGATATTCGATGCTAATCAAGTTGTGTTTCAGGATTTGAACTCTCAGACAACGATTGGTAAGGGGAGACTGAAGAATGGCCTATACGTTCTAGATTATTCTCCTTCTGCTTTAGTTTGCAAGACGACCCCGAGTCACGAATCGATACTCTGGCACTGCAGGCTTGGTCATCCATCTAATCAAGTTCTCAACTTAATAAAGCCAGGATGTAATCGATTTTCAAATAACTGTGAAAGTCGCATTTTTGCAAAGCAATGTAGACCTACATTTCAATCTTCAAATACTGATTATAATAATGCATTTGATTTGATTCACTCTGATTTATGGACTTCTCCCTGCATATCGTATGATAGTTTTAAATATTTTTTTAGCTTCATTGATCATGCCTCTAGAGCCACCTGGATTTACCTCTTAAAATCCAAAATTGAAGTCTTTAAAGTCTTCGAAGAGTTCCAAAAATTGATCAAAAATCAGTTCAATACGAGCATAAAAATTCTCTGAATTGATAATGGCACTAAATACCTTAAGGAATTCATGGCAAGCCTAAAAAATCAAGGCATTATTCACCAAACTTCGTGTACTTACACGCCTCAGCAAAATGGAGTTGCCGAGAGGAAAAATAGGCACATTCTAGAGGTAGCTTGTTCAATTAGGTTTCATATGAATGTTCCTAAATGTTTTTGGTCTGATGCGGTGCTTACTGCTTGCTTCCTAATCAATAGGATTCCAAGTAGAGTTTTAAAATCAAAAACTCCTTTTGAAGTGCTACGGAAGAGTACATGTGATCTATCATTCTTAAGAACTTTTGGATATGTATGCTATATACTTCTTCCATCACAAAAGAGAGACAAACATGATAAGAAGTCAATCAAATATGTGTTTCTTGGTTACTCTTCAGTATCAAAAGAATTTAAGTATTATGATCCTGTATCAAGGAAGAAATTGATCTCACGAGATGTTCACTTTTGTGAAGAAATCCCTTTTTTCTCTGATAAATTGAATGAGTAGATTGAAAGCGAGATTCTGGGGGAGAATTACAACCAAAATTAGTCAATTGATTGGGCATACTCCAACAAAAATAGCCAATTGAGGAATCCAAGGAAGTACAACCTAATCAAGAGCAATACTCCAATCAGCAGCAGCTGCAGCAAAATTTGCGATACCACCAGTTGGAGATAGATCAGGGAGACCAATTCCAAGACCATCCAGACCCAATTACACCTCCAATTAAAGGTATAAACTTCAACTCAATAGAGAATCTCGACTTACACATTGAATCTACTACAAGAGACCAAAGAGGAAGTGAAAATTCAACTAATCCAGAAAGGGAACGCGAAGACATTGAAACATCAAGTACAAAA
This sequence comes from Hypericum perforatum, assembly GCA_012979155.1. Taxonomy (NCBI): domain Eukaryota; kingdom Viridiplantae; phylum Streptophyta; class Magnoliopsida; order Malpighiales; family Hypericaceae; genus Hypericum; species Hypericum perforatum. Next base: position 146,584 of record SOPF01028357.1, on the reverse strand, counting down.
CTAGGGACACTTTTGATCTAGGAGAGAACATAAGCCTTCTTCCAGGTTCAAGGATTTTAAAGACATATGCACACCTTACATATGCAGTCAGCACCAACTGGCTGATATCTTCACCGAACCATTTCAATCACGATAATTCCAATTTATCCTCGACAAGCTTGGAATGTTGAATCTCCATTCACCAGCTTGAAGGGGAGTGTTGGAAGTACAAAAGCACTAACATAATCACAAGGATTCGATGGATCAAGCCTAGAAGACCCAGCTATATGCAGAGATCCTAATCGAAGTAATTGAGTAATTAATTAGAAACTACAACTGATAATTGCGATAATGTCAGCTCTGATTGGTTGCTCGTTATGGAAGGTTTGGATCAACCAGTTGGTGGTCCATAATCCTTGCCATGTTGAGTGTCGATCTATGAAAGGAAGGAGCTGGTACTCGAGTTACACATGGAAACACAAGGTTTGGAAGATGGCTAGTTGATACGCTGCGATTCTCTTCTCCACTTATGTAATTACCTTAGTTAGATTATTTAGATTCCTTAATTGGTTTGATTGTTCTAGTAATTAGCGTCTATATAATGTGTACATTGTAATTAGCAGTATCAATCAAGTAAATACAATCCCATCTTCTCAATTACTCGTTTCTTCAATAACATATTGATATTATTCTATAATGATATATTCATATTAGGTTGAAAATAGCATGTTTGCAATTCATATATAAATCAATTTACAATTCACACTGAGTTTGTCATTTAGATCTAATTCACTCTACAATTTGGTATAATTTAGTCAGTCAGTAGATGTCAGAACACATTATTGCGGTAAAGTAGAGATCAGAATTGGAATCTCATCAGTGAACTCACTAATCATCAAAACTAGATATGTTATTAAGATATAATTGAGTTTATCATTTTAATATAATTCATTATATTATTTAGATATAACTTAGTCTTTCATTTGTATATCAGGATAGGTCATTATTGTGGAGACACCAAGTCAGAAGAGAGAAGTAGAGATTAGAGTCACGCTCTCATCAGTAGACTTACCAGTCATCCTTGAGATCTTACCGGTCATCTCAGAGTCATGTTCCTACCAATGTCATTGACTCTAGAGCCCTATAACATAATATCTTCCCTTTTCGACCTTTCTCTTTGTCAGTATCAATTTTAATTGAGTTAGAAATAAAAAGAGTGAGAGTGAAAAAGAAAAATGGAAGAGAAGAGAAAAAGAGAGTAAAAAGATGAGAGAGAGAGAGAAGAAAAACGAGAGAGTGAAATGTAGGAGAAAACACGCTACGAACAAATGACATAAATACTCTTTTGAATCTCAACTATTGGATGTTCCTTACCAACTTTTCAAAAATTACCTTAATCGATCCAGGATCGGGATGGACCTATTAGTTTGAGGACTTAATCTGGCATCGTTTTCCTCATAAAATATAACTATCTTATATTCTATTCCTAAATCCGTATCTCACATTTTCTTTAATAACAGAATATAATTTTGAAAATCTCGTAGTTCCTTTTGCAAAAAGGAATAGCATAAGACGTATTACATCTTCACTCGAATTTACTATGAGCAGTTCCAAACATTCTGTGACAAACAAGAAAACCGCACCAAGTTCCAACATACTTGTGTAGCCAAAGAGGAGATGAGAGTTGTATCGAAAGGGCCAGCTAGGGCCAAAGCGTCAGGAAAGTTGGAAAAAAGCCAGATCCACTTCATTAAAAGAGCGTCATTTTGGATATCGAGCTGAGTTAAGCCAAGAACTTAATTCGACTACAATAAGCAATAAATATGACGAAAACAAGTTGTCTTGCCGAATACAACTAGATATGAATTTGGATTCTATGGGGACTTTATACGGAGTGTCCCCATATGGGGACTCAAATCTAGACCATCTGATTAGCATCCTTTTAAAAATATTCTGATCTAATGGTGTAAATAACTCAAGGGCATTTTTGACCTATTACCCAAACCTAAAAAGTCAAACAATTAATGACTTCCTCTTTTTTCTCAGTTTATCAATATTAAAAAACTCAAGTATTTAATGCATTCCTTCTTTTTAGTCTCATTATCATAAATATCCCTCTTTTTAAGCAAATTTAAAATTAAACACTAACCTTTGATATTCTTTCCCATAAAAACCGAGACATTTAATACCTCCTCTTTTTAAATAAATCCTGCGATATTTAATACCTCCATTTTCACAATATTGACTTACCTTTTATTAGTTTATTAGTTTATTGATTTATTGATTTATTGGTTTATTAATACTGGTTTATTAATTTATTTATTAGTTTGTTAGTTTATTGATTTATTGGTTTATTAGTTTATTGATACTGTTTTATTGATTTTTTAGTTTATTGATTTATTGGTTTATTAGTTTATTGATTTATTGATATTGATTTATTAATTTATTAATTTATTGGTTTATTGGTTTATTGGTTTATTAGTTTATTGATTTATTGGTTTATTGATTTATTGGTTTATTAATTTATTAGTTTATTGATTTATTGGTTTATTGATACTAGTTTATTGATTTATTAGTTTGTTGATTTATTGGTTTGTTAGTTTATTCGTTTATTGGTTTATTAATTTATTGATACTGGTTTATTAATTTTTTAGTTTATTGATTTATTAATTTATTAGTTTATTGATTTATTGATACTGGTTTATTGATTTATTGGTTTACTGGTTTATTGATTTATTAGTTTATTGACTAATTAGGTAGGAGGTTAATTAATGGGAGAGAGAAATCAACCAATTCAAAAAAGATAGTAGTTGTAGAAATTATGGAGAGAGAATTTCATTAATAGAATTTTACCAAATTACTCTAGTCCCCATATGGGGACTCATAAAGCGTCCCCAACAAATCCACTCCCAACTAGATATACAAGGGCGCCACCGAAGCCCAAAGCCTATATCAAGAAGTATGTCCTCCAAATAATCCCGAATCACATAATTTTCATTTTTATTAGGTACGAAAAATCACCTCATCAGAGATCATAAGAGTCGACCTGATTCGTCCGTCTCAAATATATCACACACCATCAATATATAGCTGTCCGATTGAGGACCCATAACAAGATTCCCCCTCAAAAGAAGAAAATAAAATTAAGGACACATATATCCCATGCCCACGTTTAGATATTTTCCCTAAAAAAATTTTAAATATCAAATAATTGTTAGATATTTGACAATTCATCTCCAGTCTGAGTCAGCCTCCCATCCATTTATTATAAAAGGTTGCAGAAATCACGGTCAAGGCTGAGCTGGAAAAGCATCTAGGAAAAGTGCATAAAGTGCTAAACAAGTTGATGATTGGGTCACTCGACGTGGATAGCTCCTACACATTTTGGGCAGCCATGGCCCATCGACATTCACTGGCTGCTTGCTCGTGGGATATTTTAATTTTTTGGGCAGCATATGCTCCAGGTTCCTAAATGGGGTACCATGTTTTTGTCATTCGGTTCACTTTTATTTATAGATCCCTACATGGTGTAATTGACATCGGTGTAAAAATATATCTACCTATGAAAAATATTGTACCTATGAGCAATTGCTGGTCAATTATTGTTTCTTACTTTTTGATTCTCTCGTAGTTACAATTGATACAGGAGAAGGGAAGTTTTGTGTATTTTAATCGTTGGAATATTTTCTAGGATACAAGAATAATGTTATGGTGATTTCGATGTACCATATGATGATATTTTGAACAATTGAAAGTTAATCGTGTAGAATGAAACCATGTGCAAATTCAATTTTTAATGCACATATTATGTGTTCAATTATATTGTGCTTTATATATTTCAGGTTTTTCTAAGACATTTTTCAAGGTTTGAGACTTAGCTACCTCGCATTACGAGCTATGAGTTTTCGGTAGAGGGACAATTTATTAAATTCGTTATTTTTTATTATCTTACTTTCAGCGGGATCGGTGTTAATTTTTGGATATTCAAGTAAAATATAATCTAATTGTAAAGAAAAGTATATTAAATTTTTAGAAAATAATAATTTAAGTAGGTGAAGCTCCTTACACTTGCCTCCGCCACTGTATACATGAAAGATATGATATAATGACATTGTCTTACTGATATTAGACAATTTGCAATATTTATAGTTTTTCAAATAAAAAAATTAGTTCCACCTCTTGATTGATGAAGATTATACTAAGACAAGATACAGTACCAGTCTCTCTTCCTGATTATCTAATTGACTCTTGGCGGGGTTGGAATGTGGAGGTAATTTTTACGTACATCCTTTTGGTCCTATACCCCCGATCCCAATTTAGTGACAATATTAATTTTGTTGTATTATATTAACTAATTCAATTTTAAAGATGAGATTTTTTAAATGTGATAAAAAATTTTGAAGTCGACTGAAACTCAGTCTTTATGAATAAAATCTTTTGAGAAAACGAATCCTTGGAAGTTCATATCTTTCTTGGGTCTAAGTTTGATGGATCTTTATAGTTTTTTATCCTATAACGATAAGTTTTAGGATAGTACATATCGAAGAAGCGGTTGGGATGCATTTCGAATTTCAAATATTCACTTGCAGCATATCATACTTCAACGGATTGTCGTAATTTTTTTTATTGCGTGTACATTTTCATAACGATAGTAGTTTTAGGATGTACAATTAAATCTAAATTGGGTTTATACACTATTGTTTAATTACTTAAATTTAAATTTTGTTTAATTAAATTACATTATACATTATAAATTGATCGAAGTATTTATAGATAATTAACTAACTTTAAAGATGCCACTGTCTCCTGGTGATGGGCTTTCAATATGGATCTACGTCGCATTAAATGTAGCTCAAAAACGTAATTCTACCAATATAGATAGAGATATGCGATTCTAACAAGGGTGCATAAGCTCTTGTTTTTTTAGAAAGTGAATATGATTTTGTTAGGTCCTAAATTATTAGGCGAACTTTCCATCTCCAAATAAATACAAAGGTAGGTAAAAAGTTATTTTTACACCTCCACAAAATACAAATTTAGGTAAAAATTTGATTTGGACTAAATTAACATAAAGCAAAAAGTTGAGATGAGTTGGCCTAATTGAACAAATATTTTTCCCCTATAAAAGGGAACCAATGTGACCATTTTGTAAGAAGCCACCCAGAAAATAGACTGAAAAATGAGATTCTGAGTTTAGTATTGATAATTTCGATAGATATACATTCAAGGACATTTGTGAGAATTAAGCATTGATCCATTCTAATCGTGATCGAGTTTCGACCAACACCTTTTCCACTTCGATCCGGGACCTTGCACAATCACGCTTCAAGAGGTAACTTCATTTTTATCTCTTTAATTTGTGTTTAATTGTGCATAAGATTTATTGCATAATAATTGATAATTATACAATTAAATTCCAATAACTGGTATGAGAGCATGGTTTTACTTTTTCTTGATGTTGTTTGTTGATTTACTACAAATATTTGAGTTTAAAATCGTTTTAATAATGCTTAAAATCAAACTCAGATTATTTTGGGGCTTATTTGTAAACTTTATTTTTTAATTAAGCACCAATTAAGATATTTTTATTCGTTCAGACCAATTTGTTTTCACGCGGAAGTTTAGTGACTAAACTATAATTTTCCACCCCAATTTTTCCCTGATTCATTCAAACCCAAAATCCGGCCAACTCCGGCCATTTCAACACCGGAGACCTATTTTAAATTGTTCCCCTCACCTTTCTGAACACATCGATACCAAGTTTTGACGTTGTCGTTGTTGGAATCATGAGTTATGAGCTTTGGGAGCTCAAAACACGTTTGAATGGAGAAGACCACCGCGAGGCCTCACCGGAGCATGATGGAGGCCGTAAGTGGTTGATGAGTGTCAAAAATACTCATTACTTGTGTTTATTTTGTATTAGTTTTCTAGTGTTTATAGTTGGTTTAGTTGCTTATTAGTTGTCAAAGTGTTAATTCTCGTTCATTGTGTGTTTTGGTTGAGTTTATCATTATTCATTGTGTTTTCTTGTTTTTAGGAGCATATTTGAGGAGAAATGGAGGACAATCGAGCTAGACGCATAGATGCATGGACGAGAGGGAAGCCACAAAGGCAAGATGTGCAAATCTGGCACAGTTGGCGCACGCCAATAAGCCTAGCGTACGCCAGGAAAGACCTTTTACAACTTAAATGATGATAACTTTTGCATCCTATGTCCAAATGAGACGCGTGAGGTGGCACTGGAAAGAAGACATCCAGGGCTACAATTTTGTCTCTAATAGGCATCTTCCAATTCGGAGTCTAAAAGGTCCAAAACACAAGAATGGCGCACGCCAATGGCTTCTAGCGCACGCCAATGAAGCAAAACAAAAGACCTGGCGTACGCCAGGAACAATTGGTGTACACCAGCCCCCAACAGAGACAGAATTAGGCCAACCCACTTGCCCATTTCAATGGCAAACATTGGAGGGGGCCAAGGCATGCAGATTTTAACCATTTGTGAAGATGGCAGACACACTTGGGGAACATTTTAGGGTAGTTGTTAGGATATTTAGATTAAAAACCATTTCATTTACTTTTGACTTTGGACTTATGTAATAATGTGTGCATTTGTGTGTAAGTGTATTACATTAGACTTGGGGAGACTTGGACAGAGTGGGAGAGGCCACGAAATTGGAAGATAGTCTCTACCAAGAGAGAGGAACATGATGGAGGAGAAAGAAAAGCTTCAAGAACATCATTAAGCTTCCTTCTCCTTAACTCTTTCCTTTGTATTTATGCTTATGTTCATATTGTATATAAGTATGTTGTTGATTATAAGCATGTGTAATTAGTTTGTTTGTGAGTTTGGTGCCTTGAAACCAAATATGTAGCCACGGTTTAAGGGAGTTAAAATGATAAGGAACATGTTTTGATTAACGAACTTAAGGCTTAATCATGGTTTCACTTAGGTTATGATCATCATTAGTTTTAGTAACCATGCTTTGGTTTCAACAAGAGTCTAGTGGCCAAGTAAGTTCGGTTTTGACATAACCAACTTTGGTTTTGACAAAGTCATAGCAACCATGCAGTAGTTTAGACTAATTGGCTGTGATAAAATCTTTGTGAGTAACCTTGACTATGAACTTAGTTAATCCTTGAGGCTAAAAGGAGATAGGATTAGTAGAAAGGTTAATCAGATGATTTGTTGCTTTGTGTGAAGAGAAATCCTCCTTAGTAACTTGTTGTCCACTGAGTGATATGGATAGTTGGTCCTTAGCTAAGTGAAGTTGGTTTTTGGGGTCGAGAGAACATCTTGCCATTCTAAGCGTAGTTGAAGATCAATTTAGACCAATCTAGCGCGAGAGTATAGATTGGTCGCCTACGAAACACTCGGACCATGTTACATACTTAATAAACTCCCTAAACGTGTTGGTTACATTCATTTTAAGTGCACCTTACTCACTTTTGTATTTTAAGTTGTTAAATCTCAGTTTAGTTAGTTAAACCAGTAGACAGTTTTGCTTCTGCCCGACACCTGGCGTACGCTAAGTCCTATTGGCGTCTTGGCGTACGCCAACCAAGACAAAACGAGAGACTTGGCGTATGCCAGCCACACCTGGTGTACTCTAATCAAACTCAGACCGCAGAATTTCCCTCACAGAAGTGATCAATCATTTAGATTAAGTAAAACCTTTTCATTTATTTTATCCTAGACTAGCTAGCTAACCAAAAAAGTGCCCAAACTAGTTCCTCGTTGTTCGACACTCTACTTCACTATTATTACAATGGATGTTTGTTTGTTGGCATAAAAACTACCCTCGTCAATTGGCGCCGTTATCGGGGAACTAGGCAAAGGACATTTGAGTAGGTTAGCAAATTAGGATTAGGACATTTTTGTTTTTATTTTTTGTTAGTTTTAGTTTTTGTTGAGGTTGTAGAGATGAATTCCTTTGGGTACCATTGGTACAATGTAATTCAAAGTTCGTTTTATGACGATGAAGTTGAGGATATACATAACTTGGTGGAAGCAAATCGAAGAAAACTCAATCTCAACAAAGCTCAGCTTTAGACTTATGAATGGTGCGGGTGGTTAGGACATAACAAAAGTCAATGTGAAGAATATTGGTTCGATACCCCCCATGGAGCCTCCTCAGATCATAAGAATTTTGCGCTTAACAATGAGGGGCAACATGACACCATTAGTATTCCAACATGGAGTAGAAATCCTTATTCCTCATGGTGTAAAGAAGAAGTACAACCCTTAAAGTCTGATTCCCTAAATGATAGATTGGACTCAATGGAAGCAAGGATGGAGAAGATGATGGAAAATATTAAATTTAAGCTCAAAGATTTTGAGGAGTTGACTGCCTCACTTCAAACTTTTGAGAGAAGGCAAACTCACTCAGATGACATTTGCTTCAATGCATATGCAAAAGATGCTATCTCATTTAAACCATCTGAACTAGTCCATCATTTTTGAGAAGACAATAAAGTGCAAGTTGAGGATGGCAATATGCAAATGGACTTGGAAGTTGAGGAACGGTCATATCTTCCTCAACTATCATACATCTATCCAATGCCTTCTTAGAAGTTGTATCTAGTTTAGGAAATAAGGCTCATTTGTGGGATTTTGAAATAGAGGATTGGTACAAAGAAACCCCTACGAGTTTATTTACTCATACCAACGCACTTCAAACAGATGATGAAAAGAATGAGGAAAAGGAGGAAGAGAAAGAAGAGATAAGGTTTTTAAAGAGCACAAAAATGGAGGTTGACGAACCTATGACTAGTTCTCATTGCTTTTTGCATAACTCTAGCTCAACCAAGGATTTGGTGAATATTGAAGATTTGGAGCAAAAAGAAGAAGCCATATCTACGGAAGAGTCTAGTGTCATCCGCCATAATATTCACCCTCGACTTCTAGATCCAAGAAGGTTTGCTAAACCTTTAATCTTGGATTTGTTAATTGGTAAAACACCCGACCTTAATTTTGAACAACCTCCCACTCTTGGTTGGGATTGGTTAGTTTTGAGTGATGATAAATTACCTCTCAATCCTATGGTGAATATTAGTGCTATTAAACCTTTGGTTGATTGGCACTTGACTACATTTTTACGATTGATGAGGGATAAAAAATTACTCCTATATGATTGTTGTGCTCAACAATTTACATTGATGAGTGCCTAGGAGTAGAAAGTTAGAACACGAAGGTGACTATAGAAAAAATAGCACAAACTCGCAAAATGTGAATACCGTGGTACTATTTGGTGACTCGACTAGGCTTAGAGCCAAAAAGGCTGCTAGGAGAGGTAGTTCATCATGGTATGCCATTCGTGAGTTGTATGATCTGTGAAAGTCAAATTGCACTTGTGATCCATGAGAATGGGGCGTCTGGTTTTCAAGCTTTCCAGGAACGCAACGTAAATAAAAGCAACAAAAAAATTAGCATAGTCTGTATCATATGTATGTTATTTTTATTTTTATTTTATGTTTGTATCATTATTGTTCAGTTTGTGTTATTTTATTAAAGTTGGCGTACACCTATTTTGTCAATGCTGAAGACCTGGCGCACGCCACTAGAGCCAAGCATGCGCCACCTGCCAAACATGAAAATCTGGCACACTCCAGGTAAGGCTGGCGTACGCCAGGTAGGGCGGAATCCGAATCTATAAATTCAGACTTCCGCCGATTTTTGTCATAACTCACCCACATCCAAAATTTTCACCCACAAATCATAAGTCTAAGCTTACCCGACCTCTGGCACACATTACCGAATGCCCAGAACAACTTCTACGATGGTAGATGATGCAGGATCTAGCCAACACCATTACCGAACGAGTGACAAGGAGCTCCTTCTTCTTTCTTTTATTTTATTAATTTTCTATTTTCTGTTCTTTTATATATGTTATGTCATTCAATTTTGTTCTTTAGTTTATAGCTGTGACTTTGTGTGATATTGTATTTATCTATTTATTTTTGTGTTTGTTTGCTTATCTTTGTTCTGTGTATATTGAGATAAGTTTATTCATATCTTTGGTGATCTGGTACGGAAGTGTTCCAATTTGAGCTCTGTAGGGTTCGATCTCCTTGCTGCTTCTTACGTACTAGATCATCGAGATAAAACTATCTCAAATTTGTTTTCTTTTTGTAATTAGGTGTTTATTAGTATCTTAGACACCTTGAGGACAATGTGCCATTCAAGTGTGGGGAAGGATTCCCTTCAGGAATCTTCCTTGTATATTAATAATGCTTAGTTTGTTGTGTCTAGGTTTAGACTTGATATAAATTTTTTAAAATTTGACCCCCTTCAAAAATTTTCAACTTGTGTTAAAATATTATCACCTTATTAGTTAGGAATTTAACTTGAGCACAAAGCTTAGGAATATGTAGAAATCTCACACTTAGTTATTTAGACTAGTGGTTTTGCTGTTTAGACTAGACTAGAATGATAATGTGCGAACCTTGTGAGGTACTTTGAGCCGAAGGAGGAGACATCCATCTCTAAACCTTTTCATGAGGTGTATACTAACTCAGTTGATTAGGGTATCCTACTATTACTTATCATAATCTTAGTTATGAGGAAGTTAGTGGACGACGGGGGCATTTCTTTGACATTTGAGCCTAGAACTTTAGAGACAAAATCCTATAATTCCAACTGCTTTAAACCAATTTAAGCCTAGCCTTTTCTTGATTATAGACTAGGTAACCAACTTCTAGCCTAAATTACCGTTCTTCCTTACCTTTGATCATCATATTCGAGGATAATAGGATGAATTGTATGGGTTTAATTGGTAGCTTCATGGATACGGTTTAAGTTGTGGAAATTTTAGAAAAATGAGTGGCCAAGTGTAGAAGTCGAGTTTATGCCTCGAACATGCTAAGTTATTTTAGTTTGTTTATTTTATAAAAAAATGTGTATGTTGTAAATATTGTGTTAGTAAAAAAAAAGAAAACAAAAAGAAAACAATAAAAAAAAAGAAAAACAAAGAAAAGAAATGCAAAAAGAAAGTTGTGAATAAAGCATGAATTCTTAGCATAACCTCGAGCTTTAGAGTCATAGAATATTGGAAAAATGGGTGAGAGCTTAATTATTTTAAGTGAGGGTGTCTAGATTAGACGAGTGACTAGTTACTTTTGTAATGTTCTCGGATTGGGTGGTTTAGCCACTATCCAAATTTTTACCTCACCTTTACCTAAGCCCCATTATAACCCGATATAAAGACCCCCTGAGCATTAACAACTGTACGATCAAAGATATCGCTAAGTAGGATGTAGGATGCCTAGAAATATATTGGCTAAGTATACGAGTGATAGGAAGTTGCCTACTTATATAATAAGTGAGATAAATTTCTTACCACTGAGAGATTAACGTTCTAGTGTCTTTTACATAGTGTTAATATTAGTTTAAACAACTAAGTGTTAGAGGATTCTATTGATTCGTTCGTTTTGTGATTAAGTTATTAAACTATCTATGTAGAGATATTCTTTTGACTTAAGCTAATATTTTTTAGGGGAGTCATTTTACGAACTCTTTATGCCATGTCTTTTCCTTTTTGTGTGCTTTTCTTTTATATGTTTGTATGTGTCCGCGTTTGAGTTTTGCTTGAGGACAAGCAAATATTCAAGTGTGGGGGTGTGATGAGTGTCGAAAATACTTTTTACTTGTGTTTATTTTGTATTAGTTTTCTAGTGTTTATAGTTGGTTTAGTTGCTTATTAGTAGTCAAAGTGTTAATTCTCGTTCATTGTGTGTTTTGGTTGAGTTTATCATTATTCATTGTGTTTTCTTATTTTTAGGAGCATATTTGAGGAGAAATGGAGGAAGATCGAGCTAGATGCGTAGATGCATGGACGAGAGGGAAGCCACGAAGGCAAGATGTGCAAATCTGGCACAGTTGGTGCACGCCAATAAGCCTGGCATACGCCAGGAAAGACCTTTTACAACTCAAATGATGATAACTTTTGCATCCTATGTCCAAATGAGACGTGTGAGGTGGCATTGGAAAGAAGCCATCCAGGGCTACAATTTTGTCTCTAATAGGCATCTTCAAATTCGGAGTCTAAAAGGTCCAAAATGCAAGAATGGCGCACGCCAATGGCTTCTGGCGCACGCCAATGAAGCAAAACAAAAGACCTGGCGTACGCCAGGAACAATTGGCGTACGCCAACCCCCGACAGAGACAAAATTAGGCCAACCCACTTGCTCATTTCAATGGCAAACATTAGAGGGGGCCAAGGCATGCGGATTTCAACCATTTGTGAAGATGGCAGACACACTTGGGGAACATTTGAAGGTAGTTGTTAGGATATTTAGATTAAAAAGCATTTTATTTACTTTTGACTTTGGACTTATGTAATAATGTGTGCATTTGTGTGTAAGTGCATTACATTAGACTTGGGGAGACTTGGACAGAGTGGGAGAGGCCACGAAATTGTAAGATAGTCTCCGCCAAGAGAGAGGAACATGATGGAGGAGGAAGAAAAGCTTCAAGAACATCATTAAGCTTCCTTCTCCTTAACTCTTTCCATTGTATTTATGCTTGTGATCATATTGTATATAAGTATGTTGTTGATTATAAGCATGTGTAATTAGTTTGTTTGTGAGTTTTGTGCCTTGAAACCAAATATGTAGCCATGGTTTAAGGGAGTAAAAATGATAAGGAACATGTTTTGATTAACGAACTTAAGGCTTAATCATGGTTTCACTTAGGTTATGATAATCATTAGTCTTAGTAACTATGCTTTGGTTTTTACAAGAGTCTAGTGGCCAAGTATGTTCGATTTTGACACAACCAACTTTGGTTTTGACAAAGTCATAGCAACTATGCAGTGGTTTAGACTAATTAGCTGTGATAAAATCTTTGTGAGTAACCTTGACTATGAACTTAGTTAATCCTTGAGGCTAAAAGGAGATAGAGTTAGTAGAAAGGTTAATCAGATGATTTGTTGCTTTGTGTGAAGAGAAATCCTCCTTAGTAACTTGTTGTCCACTGAGTGATATGGATAGTTGGTCCTTAGCTAAGTGAAGTTGGCTTTTGGGATCGAGAGAACATCTTGCCATTCTAAGCGTAGTTGAAGATCAATTTAGACCAATCTAGCACGAGAGTGTAGATTGGTTGCCTTCGAAACACTCGGACCATGTCACATACTTAATAAACTCCCTAAACGTGTTGGTTATATTCGTTTTAAGTGCACCTTACTCACTTTTGTGTTTTAAGTTGTTAAATCTCAGTTTAGTTAGTTAAACCAGTAGACAGTTTTGCTTCTGCCCGACACCTGGCATACGCCACCCTATTGGCGTACGCCAACCAAGACAAAACGAGTGGCGCACGCCAATCAGACTCAGACCACAGAATTTCCCTCACAGAAGTGATCAATCATTTAGATTAAGTAAAACCTTTTTCATTCATTTTAGGGTTAATTACCCTCAGGTCCTTGAACTATTGACGATTTTGTAATAGGGTCCTTGTGTAATTTAAATAAGATTTAAGGTCCCTGTGTTATAACGAAATATTACTCTCAGGTCCCTGGCTTAACCTTCGCTGACATCATCAATTTTTTTTTATTTTTTTAACACTGAATTGACCAAAATACCCTTAAGCCAAAAATAAAAAAATCTAAAAAACAAAATAAAAATTAGGGAAAAGTACAAAAAAAGTCCTGTGGTTTCACTTTAGTCCTCCGAACCTAAATTCGTCCCGAACCTATGAAAAATTTCTTTTTCATCCCATTTTTTTTACATTTTAGTCCCAAATCTCAAATTTTTTTCAATTATTTTTATTATATCATAAATTCGTCCCGAACCTATGGAATTCCGGAAATACCCCTCACCCGCTTCCGAATTTCACCAAACGCTCAACATCAAAGTCGTAGATCTAGATCTTACGGATCCTCTCGTTTTGGAATCGCTCGATTCGGAGTATGTATACGAACGTTATGATATTTCTACCGAAAAATGACGAACTAAGCCTATCAATGCTAATACCAACCGAAATCACATGAAACTCAAAAACGCAAGGCTCAAATCACAAAACTCACAACACAAAAGTCGTAGACGAATGTGTTGCAAACCTACCCGACTTGAAATCATCTAAATCGGAGTTCACACGAAAAAGTTACACATATTTCCCCAAAAGGTGACGTGTTATGATTGATAGGCATAGTTCGTCAACTTTTGGTAGAAAAATCATAACTTTCGCATACATACTCCGAATCGAGTGATTCCAAAACGCGAGGATCCATAAGATCTAGATCTACGACTTTGATGTTGAGCGTTTGGTGAAATTCGGAAGCGGGTGAGGGGTATTTCCGAAATTCCATAGGTTCTGGACGAATTTATGATATAATAAAAATAATTGAAAAAAATTTGAGATTTGGGACTAAAATGTAAAAAAAACGGGATGAAAAAAAAAATTTCATAGGTTCGAGACGAATTTAGGTTCGGAGGACTAAAAGTGAAACCACAGGACTTTTTTGTACTTTTCCCTAATTTTTATTTTGTTTTTTAGATTTTTTTATTTTTGACTTAAGGGTATTTTGGTCAATTCAGTGTTAAAAAATAAAAAAAAATTGATGATGTCAGTGAAGGTTAAGCCAGGGACCTGAGAGTAATATTTCGTTATAACACAGGGACCTTAAATCTTATTCAAATTATACAAGGACCCTATTACAAAATCGTCAATAGTTCAAGGACCTGAGGGTAATTAACCCTTCATTTTATCCTAGACCAGCTAGCTAACCAAAAAAAGTGCCCAAACTAGTTCCTCGTTGTTCGATACTCTACTTCACTATTATTGCAACGGGTGTTTGTTTGTTGGCACAAAAACCACCCTCGTTAGTGGTATAGATATGACCATGAGGTCACGGAGAGTCGATCCCGACCAGTGCCTGCCGTTTGCTCCTGGTGGTCGAAGGCGGCTCGGTTGGATTTTTAAGGTTCGGGGAGAGAGAGAGAGAGAGAAAAGGGGAGAATGGCAAGGGATTGTGTCGGGGGCTTTTAGTCATATTACAAGTTTCTAAAAAAATCTTAAATATCCACGTGGTTTTTTACAAATTGGTCACTGTGGTGTTTGATGGGATTTTAATTTAATCCTTCTAGACATTGTTTTTAATTCAATATCATTCTGAACTTTGATTAAATGTCGTTTTTAGTCCTTATTTGGAACTGTTTTTTGAAATTTGTATTTTAAAAGTGTCCTTTGGACAATTTTTAAATTCAATTTAGTCCTAAATTCGATTTAAATTTGTTTTAAATCTTTTTTTGGTACTGATTTAATTTAATTAAATTTCAAATTGGTCCTTTTGGACTTTATTTAAATTTAATTAAATCCTAAATTTCGATTTAAATTCATTTTAAGTCTTTTTTTAGGTAAATTTATTTTTAATTGAATAATACAATTCAAAAATTATTTAGAGTTTTTAAAATATGTGATTGTTTTAAATGACATGAATAATTTTTGGAATGAGTTCTGAAAATTAAGAGATTTATCCATTTCATCTGAGTCGTGACATTGGAGATTTGGAAATTTGTTTTTCGAATCTTATTTTTTGGGAGATATGTGATATAACCCAAGAAATAATCTTGCATGTGTTGCAGATACAATGTCAAACAGTTGGAATCCTCATGAAGACACAGAGGCTCTTAGGAGCAACTTATTGCATAGGAGACTAAATCCGTTAAGACTCAATGAAGATATGTTAGCAGTAGTAAACTATATTGTATCGGTGCATAGAGACATGCAGGATGCAATATGGCAGGGAACCTATAATTACAGGCATAATTGGATTACAATATTTCGTGATTTACTTGCTACTTTAGATAATGGTGGTGAGTTATCCGAATTGTATAATCCACTTGTTTACTCCCACCTTGCTGCTATCTCGTTACTACTCCACCACCTCGAGACTAAGGGTATGCAGAGGGAAGTACGTGCTCCAAATGCTTAAGTGCTTAGAAATGATTTTGATGTAAATTGTTATATAAACCAAACGCTTGTGTATGTCTTTCCAACAGCACTAAGATTTTGGGTGTTTGACTCCATCCCCAGGCCAATAATAAATCTGGGAGGTCCTGGTGGGCCTTCGAGACCAGGTCTTAGAGGGTCTTCCAGGTATAAACCTAGAGAGACTTCTAGGCCTACTGCAAAGGGAACTTCTTGGTCTGAACCCGAGAATTCGTCTAGATCTATTCCTCGCAGTTCTCTTGCGGAGAAAGGATCAGTGGATGACCCGAAGGAGGATCCTGAAGAGGAGCCTGAGGAGGATGAGGACTATCAGATTGGTACACGTGAGCATCCAATTCTGGTGGACTGATTATATGGAATGGATATTTCTTCTGTTTTTGTTTTTCCTTGTTTTCGAAAACAAAACATTGTGAATATGTAATAAGTTTGTACTTGTTATGTATGTTAAAGTTTTGTATATACTTGTGATATGTGTATGAAACTTTCTTATATGAATAAATAAATCATGTGTGTTTATTTTATTTGTATTCTACTTGAGTTTGCTATATATGAACTTTGAATGATCATAGTTAGAGATTAACTCTTGAATAGTAATGGGAAGCACTCTAGCAACTCACTTCGATTTTGAGACTAATCAAAAATTATAAATCGTTGAAGTTGTAAGAATATAGTAAACTGTTTCATATTGCCAAAATTAAAATTCTAATATATGCTTATATTTCAAATATTCTCTATATACATGATAGTAGTATCTAGAACTATTATAGCTGAGTTGAACCTTGAGCTTAAGCTCAACGGGGACAACTATGACAACTGGAGCATCGAAATCCAGTATGTGCTTAAAGAACAGGAGGTTCTTGAGCAGATATGATTTGTCATGACTGAACCTAAACATGGTATAACTGCCCAACATAGGCATGATAATGAAGCCTATGCTAACTGGAAAAAGAAGAATTCTACTGCCCGTTTGATTATTCTAAGCTCAATGATAGATGACATCATGAGGCAATTTCGCTTTTATGAAAATGCAAAAGAGCTTTGGGATGCACTCAAGGCTAAGTTCGGGAAGCTTTCTGTATCAAAGCTATGTGCTTTGACAATAAGGTTTGACACCTTTAAGAAGTGTCCTGAAGTTACCATGAGGAAACATCTTCGGATGATGTCTAACATGATCAGTGATCTAGCTGAGGCTAGTCATGTGCTTAGTGATGAGCAGCAAATTCAAGCTGTCATTCATTCCCTACCTGCAAACTGGGAACAAATGAAGATGAATCTTACTCATTCTGATAACCTAGTGACATTTGAGGATGTTGCTAGACACCTCAAGCTAGAAGAAGATCGTCTTCTAGCAATGAGATCTTACCCTGAAGCTAATTTGATGAGTTTAAATAGCTCTAAGGGAAAGAAAAAGAGGAAAGAAAAAGGGAAAAACAAGAATTCTTCTGCTCCAAAGGTAGCTGACCAAGGAGTTAATGCAGAAAGCTCAGGTTGAAAAGGAAAATGCCATTTAACGTTGTTAAGGTGAAATATTATAACTGCCAAAAGAAGGGTCATTTTGCAAGAGATTGCAAGATGCTTAAGCAAGTACAAAAACTCATATCTGATTGAGATTAATGTATCTTCTTGTATCCTCCTTACTGAATCGCATTCTATGTGGGTGATTGATTCAGGAGCAACCGACCATGCAGCTAGAGACAGAGGTTCATTCGTGGAATTCTGGAAGTTGCTAAATGGAGTCATTTTTGTTGGCAATAATACATCTGTAGAAGTGAAAGGAATAGGTACTTATAGATTACACCTTAGTGGTGGACGTACTCTCCTTCTACATGATATTTTATATGCTCCGGATATTCATAGATATCTAGTCTCTGTATCTGCTTTAATGTTGTTGAGTTTTTCCTTGTTGTTCATACATGATTTTGTTAAACTATTTTTGGATGATGTATACTATGGTTCTGGTTTTAAATCAGAAGGTTTTATAATATTGCATATTGTCCCATATGATAGTTGTTCTTTTGTCATAAATTCTAATTTGTCGGAAGACGAAATTAAATTATAGCATTCTAGACTGGGGCACGTGGGCCAAGAATGCTTAAATCGTCTAGCTAATGTCAGATTGCTAGGCAAGATAGAAAAGTCTATCTTACCTAGATGTGTTGTATGTCTAGAAGGAAAGAGCACTAAAAAACCATTCGGTACTGGAACTAGGGCCAAATTTCTATTAGACTTAATTCATTCTGACATATGTGACCCAATGAATGTGAGGGCAAGACATGATGCTTATTATTTCATTACCTTTATTGATATTTGAGATATGGTCTGATATACCTGATTTCTGACAAGTTAAAAGCATTAAATTACTTCTAAAAATATATGAATTTTGTTGAGAATCAGAAGGAAAGAAAGATAAAGGCTTTACGAACTGATCATGGCCGTGAATATCTTTCAGATGATTTTAAAGCACTATGTGTTGAAAAAGGAATTGAACATCAGTTGTCCATTCCTTATACGCCTCAACAAAATAGGATAGCTGAGAGAAGGAATAGAATCCTTCTTGACATGGTTAGATCTATGATGGCAAAAACAAATTTGCCAATATTTTATTATGGAGATGTGCTTCTAACTGCTGCATATGTTCTTAATCGTGTTCCCTCAAAATCTGTTACTAACACTCCCTATGAAATATGGACAAATCAGAAACCTGATCTATCCTATTTTAAGCTGTGGGGTGTGCATCCTATTTCCATTCTACCTCAAGTACTTTTGGTAAATTAGAATTGAGAGGTAGAAAAAGTATCTTTATAAGATACTCTGAGGTATCTAAAGGATATGTGTTCATTAGTGAACTGGACAATAGACATGTAACAGAAATTGAGTCACGTAATGTCACTTTTTTGGAGAATGAGTTTTCTAAACTGAAAGAGGTTTGCAATAACCTTGATCTTTATGAAACTTTTGAATCAGAGCCTTCTGGACCTATTGTTCTGAGTGGGAGAATTGAGACAGAAAGTTATGACTTTCCATCTCAACATGGTCCAAAAGAAGTTTATTCTAATCCTGATAGGCTTATATGGTTCCCTATTTCAGTGGGAGTACAGAACTTCTGCCTAGTAGTAGTACGGTTCCCAGATACGATGAATATATGAGGGATATTTATCAAAATTGGGAATTCCATAGGTCTGGTAGAACTAGCATACCTCGCCGACGATTTGATGTCAAAGGTAAGACTAATACCTCTTTAATATCACTAAAGAAACTTGGTGATCCGGAAGAAATTCTATTGACCATACTTCAGGATGTAGATGAGCCCAAGAATATTTCTGCTGCTCTATCATCTCCACAAAGGATGAATGGATTAAAGCTATGGAGGAAGAAATGTCTTCCATGACCAAAAATCAGGTTTGGAACTTGGTTGATTTACCTAAAGGACGTAAGGCTATTGGGAATAAGTAGATTCTCAAAGTCAAATGCAAAGCAGATAGTAGTGTCGAAAGATACAAAGCTCATTTGGTTGCACAGGGATTCAAACAATAGGCTAGAATAGACTATAAAGAGACTTTTGCTCCTATTGTTTGATTCATGTCCATTAGGGTCATTCTGGCTATGGTTGCTAACATGAATCTAGAATTGCATGAGATGGATGTTAAGACTATTTTTCTCCACGGAGAATTGGATGAAAAAATCTATATGATTCAGCCTGAGGGCTACATCCAAAAAGGCCGTGAACATAAGGTTTACAAATTGAATAGACCAATTTATGCTCTTAAGCAATCAAATAGACAATGGTATATTATTCACTTTCATAATACTATCATGTCATATGGTTTTGTGATGATAGACGAATATACCATTGTCTAGAAGATTGCTTAAGGCCATAAATTGATCTATTCAATTTGCAAACCTTCTGTTCATGGCTTTTTGGATGTAGCCCTCAGGCTGAATCATATAGATTTCTTCATCCAATTCTCCGTGGAAAAAAGCAGTCTTAACATCTATCTGATGCAATTCTAGATTCATGTTAGCGACCATAACCAGAATGACTCTAATGGACATGAATCTAACAACAGGAGCAAAAGTCTCCTCATAGACTATTCCAGCCTGTTGTTTGAATCCCTGTGCAACCAAACGAGTTTTGTATCTTTTGACACTATCGTCTGCTTTGTATTTGACTTTGAGAATCCACTTATTCCCAATAACCTTACATCCTTTAGGTAAATCAACCAAGTTCCAAACCTGATTTTTGGTCATGGAAGATATTTCTTCCTCCATAGCTTTAATCCATTCATCCTTTTGTGGAGATGATGGAGCAGCAGAAACATTCTTGGGCTCATCTACATCCTGAAGTATGGTCAATAGAACTTCTCCCGGATCACCAAGTTTCTTTAGTGATATTAAGGAGGCATTAGTCTCACCTTCGACATCAAATCATCGGCGAGGTATGCTAGTTTTATCAGACCTACGAAATTCCCGATTTTGATAAATTTCTCTCATATACTCATTGTATCTGGGAACCGTACTACTACCAGGCGGAAGTTTTGTACTCCCACTGGAATAGGGAACCATAAGCCTATCAGGACTAGGATGAACTTATTCCGGACCATGTTGAGATGGAAAGTCATAACTATCTGTCTCAACATACTCGGAGTTAAGATTTCGAGAAATCATTCGAAGAGAATAGTGTCTCTTTCACAAGAGACATATATTGTTGATAGAATTTAATTGCATAATTAACAAATATTATGCAATAAATCTTATGCATAATTAAACACAAATTAAATAGATAAAAATGAAGTTACCTCTTGAAGCGTGATTGTGCAAGGTCCCAGATCGAAGTAGGCAAGGTCTTGGTCGAAACCCGATCACGATTAGAACGGATGAAGGCTTAATTCTCACAAATGCCATTGAATGTATTCTATCGAAATTATCAGTACTAAACTGAGAATCTCGTTTTTTTAGTGTATTTTCTGGGTGGCTTCTTACGAAATGGTCACATGGGTTCCCTTTTATAGGAGAAAAAATCCCTGTTCAATTAGGCCAACTCATCCCAACTTTTTGCTTTATGTCAATTTAGTCCAAATCAAATTTTTACCTAAATTTGTATTTTGTGGAGGTGCAAAAATAACTTTTTACCTACCTTTGTATTTATTTGGAGGTGGAAAGTTGGCCTAATAATTTTGGACCTAACAGATTTCATTATCAAAGCATTGTCAATACATCAGTTTCCAGAGCCTCTCTAACTTGGCAAGTAAGTGAGCTAGTCTATTGGCTGATCGTGGGGTGTATTTGAATTGAACGTCGCCAATCCCCGAGACCATATTGAGGCAGTCTTCAAGTAATAGCGAGAGATCACTTCTGTCCAGAGCTCATGTCCGTAAAGTCCGCACTAGTGGGAGACAGTCCGCACTAGGGTGCATAAGCTTTTTAGGTAGTAGAACTTTTGTTAAATAATGAATATTACGGTATTTATAATAATTGATCAAATATTAAATGAAGGAAAATTTACATGAATGACAAGTATTCTCACAATAATTAACTCTAATATCTATTATTTCATTAGGAACACAAATATCCTAACATATATTTTCCATTTGACCAAGAACTATGTACTAAATTAATTGGTCGGAGAAGACGAAATGAAATCAGGGGTCGGTGACAGGCTGCAACATCAGATAAAAATATCTTTTTACGTCTAGTCTTATTCTTAAAAAAATTTCTGGCAATGGATAAGGGAAAATTAATGATGCAAAAAGATGACATACGACTGAAAAAGGTGAGGATAATCATGATATTTCTGATCAATATCGGATAAACATGCTTACTTGTTTTTTTGGGTGATAAGAATCATGGTTAGCTATTGGTAGATAGTTTGGGTTTCCCATTATTTGTTGAAAAATTTTACTTTTCATGTTTTACATGAATAATTTGGTATAGTTAATGAATACAATTTAACTTTTCATATAGTAAACCCTACAATTTTTTATCATTGTTCTCAACATTACCATTTCATATATATTATGCAGAAAAATATACTAATTCAGAAATGAAAAATACACCATAACCACTTAATTACTTATTAATAACCATTAAATTTATTTTGTCCCTTTCAAAATATAAATTAGGTTTCTATCATTGGTGGACAACTTTATTTCACAGACCTTAGTCCCATTTTATTATAATTTTGATCAAAAAGTTATCTTTGATAGATTCTTCATAAAAGAGTTTACCAAGTTGTTCTTATAGTTATTCCTCTTTTGAGTAATTATTTTACTATCTAATATCGGAGACTTGCATGTCTCAAATTTTTATTATAAATTTTGTTAAAGACATTATAGATCATAGTTTGATTATCACAATTAATCAACACCATTAGGGATGGTTTCTTCTAAAGTGAGATCTCTATTAGTAAATTTATAAATATTCTACCCTGTAACTTAATGCGATCAACGCAAACAACATTGTCAAATCAGAAATATAAATCTACTTCTTGGATCCCTAACATAGTGCAGTATCTCCTAATGTAAAAATCTAACCAGTAGTAGATTTTAACATAGATTCTATATTATTCCAATTTGCATCCTTATATCTTTCCAGTTCAGTGAAGGTGAGGATAATGCTGATATTTCTGATCAATACCGGAGAAACAAGCTTAGTGTTTTTTTGGGTGATAAGAATCATGCTTAGTTGTTAGTAGATAGTTTTGAGCCTTCGATTATTTGTTGGAAAATTTTACTTTTCACGTTTTACATGAATAATTTGGTATAATTAATGATTACAATTTAATTTTTTATATACTAAACCCTACAATTTTTTATCATTGTTCTCAACATTATCATTTCATATATGTCATGCAGAAAAATATACTAATTCAGAAATGAAAAATACACCATAATTACTCTAATGACTTATTAGTAACTATTAATTTTGTTTGTCCCTTTCAAAATATAAATTGGGTTTCTATCATTGGTGGACAACTTTATTTCATAGACTTTAGTCCCATTTTATTATATTTTTGATCAAAAAGTTATCTTTGATAGATTCTTCATAAAAGAGATTGCCAAGTTCTTCTTCATTCCAATAAAATTGATTATATTTACTCCTCTTTTGAGTAATTATTTTACTATCTAATATCAGAGACTTGCATGTCTTAAATTTTCATTATAAATCTTGTTAAAGACGTTATAGATCGTAGTTTGATTATCACAATTAATCAACACCATTAGGGATGGCTTTTTCTAAAGTGAGATTTTTATTAGTAAATTTATGTATGTTCTACCTTGTTACTTGCGTCAGTTAATGCGATCAACTCTGATAATATTGTCAAATCAAAAATACAGATCTACTTCTTTGATCCCTAACATAGTGTAGTATCTCCTAATGTAAAATTCTAACCATTAGTAGACTTTAACTTAGATTTTATATTGTTCCAATTTGCATCGTTATATCTTTCCAATATAGTGGGAGAACCATTATAATGCAAACCATCATCTATAGTTCCTTTCAAGTACTGGAGTATCCTTATAATTGATATCTAATGTTCAACTTTGGAATTACTTGAGAAAGAACACAACAGTCTCATAGTTTGAGCTATATCTGATCTCGTATAGTGTATAGCATATATAAGACATCTTACTTAAGTTGTACATAAGTGTGTTTGATATTCTTCGTTCACTTAACACTTATATCTAAAGAAGTGGGAGCTGATTTGTCATCAAAGTTACCATACTTTATGAACAAATTCTCAATATAATATAATTGGCTAAAGCCAACTCATCTCTTTTCTTAAAATTTTGATTTTCAAGATCATGTTAACTTCTCCTAGATCTTTCATGTTGAAGTTAGAGCTAAGAAATTTCTTTATTTCCTTTATACAATTTATCTTAATTCAAAAAATAACTATGTCATCAATATATAAATATAGAATCACCTAATCCTAATTATCAAACTTATTATATATGCATTTATCGTCACTTTGGGTTATATACCAGGCAACAAAAGATTTTCAACAAGATCATTTCGAGGACTATGCCTATCTGAGTTCTCAAAGAATAGAATATAGATTTTATAATCTCTAAGGTAATCAAAGATTAAAAATTCGTAGGTTGTGTTATTTTGCGAATAGCCTACAAATGCACACTTATAAGCTCTATTTCCTAATTTAGGTCTCTTAGGATCAGGCTTACTAACGTAAGTTAAACAACCTCACAAGTCACACTTTCTTTAAACCATAATTCATAAGGAGAACTATTTTTCTTATTTGAAAAAATTAGGAAAAAGTACAAAATAAGTCATGTGGTTTCGCGCTTTTTAACATATGATCTTGTATTTCAAAAATGACTAAAAAAGTCCTGACGTTAGCTTCGGAGTATCACTTTGAATTTATGGAAAATTACTTTTTCATCCTTTTTTTTACATTTTAGTCCCAAATTCTAAATTATTTTTTAATTATATTTATTATATCAAAGTAGTATTAAGTTTGGGGTCCACTACTTCTAAATTTCACCAAACGCTCAACATCAAAGTCGTAGATCTAGGTCTCACGGATCCTCTCGTTTTAGAATCGCTTGATTCAGAGTATGTATGCGAAAGTTATGCTTTTTCTACCAAAATGCGACGAACTAAGCCTATCAATCGCAACTCTCCCGAAACTCACCCAAAAACCCAGAAACGCTAACTCAAACCACAAAACACATAACAATAAAGTCGTACGCAATCGTGTCGCAGACAAACACGATTTGAAATCATCCAAATCGGGGTCTACACGAAAAAGTTATACCTATTCCCTCAAAGGACGACGAATTCAATCAAATGGTTTTAAAACCAATCGACATAAATACAACCAATGGTCGGACCTAGCAGTCACGACCATGACGAAATTAACGAGGGATGTAACAGGGGAAATCGGTGAATGTAGGCTAGTCGCTCGAGGAGGGTGACGAGCAGGCGAGGAGGGAGTGGAGGGTGGGATCGTGGGATAGGGCGATGGAGAGCGCGTGGGAAACATGGAACGCGTGGGTTGCCTCGGCGCAAGGGAGAACGTTTTTGGGTGAGTTTTTGGAGAGTTGCGATCGATAGGCTTAGTTCATCGTATTTTGGTAGAAAAATCATAACTTTTGCATACGTACTCCGAATTGAGCGATTCCAAAACGAGAGGATCCGTCAGACCTAGATCTACGACTTTGATGTTTAGCATTTCATGAAATTCGGAAGTTGTGGACCCCAAACTTAATACTACTTTGATATAATAAATATAATTGAAAAAGAATTTGAGATTTGGGATTAAAATGTAAAAAAATGGGATGAAAAAGTAATTTTCCATAAGTTCGGGATGAATTTAGATTCGGAGGACTAAAAGTGATACTCCAAAGCTAACGTCAGGATTTTTTTAGTTATTTTTGAAGTACATGATCATATGTCAAAAAGCGCAAAACCACAGGACTTATTTTGTAGTTTTCCTAAAAAATTATGTCCAAGATATAGCAAGCACACAACATAGCTTTACCCTGCACAGAATTTGGCAAAGTAGAACTTATGATCATGGCATTAACCATTTCTACCAAAGATTTATTTTTCTTCTCAATAAGACTATTTTGTTGAGGTGTGTATGGTGTTGTTCTTTGATGGATTATACTATATTCTTGACAGACTAGTGTGAACTCATTTAAAAAGTATTCACTACTTTGTTAGAAGTGTGATTCTAATTTCTCTCCTAGTTATGTCTCTACTTCAAAATTTATCAAAAACCTTATTCTTAGACTTCATTAAATAAACATATGCATACTTAGTACAATCATCAATGAACGTCGTATAGTATTTATTTCTACCACGAGTCACATTTTTTTTAGATAACTCACATAAATATGCATTAATTTAAGTATAGTAGAATTTCTAACAGTGGAATTATGTGATGTTCTATGAATTTTTTTACTTGTCCACATATTTTGTATTTAGAAATATAATTAAAGTTGTAATAAAAAATTAATCTTAATTTTTTGATATTTATAAGAGAATTATAATTAATATGTTATAATCTAGCATGCCAAATATTAAAAAGTCAACAACACTAGATGAATCATTCTTCATTAAGTTGAGTTTAATTATCATATTATAAGAGTATCAATGTCCAACGAATATCTTGTTGTTGGACACTACAAACTTATCATACTCAAATGTAACCTTGAAATCCAAACACAACTCCCCGCACCACCATATCTCAATGAGA
This sequence comes from Hypericum perforatum, assembly GCA_012979155.1. Classification (NCBI taxonomy): domain Eukaryota; kingdom Viridiplantae; phylum Streptophyta; class Magnoliopsida; order Malpighiales; family Hypericaceae; genus Hypericum; species Hypericum perforatum. The sequence goes on along the minus strand of SOPF01028357.1, from coordinate 120,443 downwards.
GTCGACCCCCTCCACCTCCTCTGACTTGGGTTTTGTGCCTTTGTTATTTTCTTTCCTCCTTCTTTTGCTTCTTCTGTTCTTTCCTCCTTCCACAGTCTCTTCCTTGCCTTCACCTCCTTCTTCCTTCCCCTTTCTCTATCATTATCCTCTCTCGGAGTGGGAGCTTCACTTTCTCTTAATCTTTCCCCCTTTTTAGGGTTCTCCGTCATTCTCTATCGCTCCTAGGGCTTGTCTGGGCTTGTCTATGCCAGCCAGACTCTGTCTGTGCTCGCCCGAGCTTGTCTGTAGCCCTCTGTCGACCACCATTTCTACCGTGTATATTCAGAGCTTGCCTGAGCTTGTCCTGCCAGTCCGCAGCTCGCCACCGGTCACCATCGCCGTCTGTACCTGTCCTGAGCCCACAGCTGCTCGTCTGTGCTATTCCGTAGCCGACTTCCTCCATGTCGGCCTCCCTTTCACCTTTGGTCTCCCCTTGCCTTCGGTCTTCAAGCCAGCCTTGGCTCCTTTTGGTGGCTTGTCGATAGCCAATGTCGGAGCTCCAGGCCCCTACCTTCGCCGTCGTCTATTTCTATTGGTGTTTCTTTGTTAGTTGTTGCAGGTTTGGCTTGGAGTTGGCTTGGCTTCAAGTTGGCTGTTCGGCGCTTCCGATGTCATCGATTTGGCTCGGAGTTGGCTGGGCTTTGGGCCTGCTGGGCTTTGGGTTGGCTGTGTTGGTGGGGTTTCGGGTTGGTCTTTTGTTATAGGCTGCATTTTGGTTTTAGGTGTTGGCTGTGCCTTTCTTTTTCGTTGGTGTCTTGTTTGTTGCTCCGAGACTTACCTGTTTTGCAGTCTCGTTTTGTATCGGTTTAATTTCTGTTGCTTTCGTTTGTGTCTTTGTTGCTTTGTTTTGAGTTCCGATGAGATCTCGATGCGTGTCCTTAGCTTGCGTGTGGAGAATCTTGCATAGTAGGGATCCAAATAGTAGTTTTTAAACAGTAGGGACAAAAACGGTTGAATCCCCTAAGTACAAGGGCCTTAGCCTAATTTTCCCTTAATACTATCATCCTTGAGATGATTAATAATGAGTAAAATTTTGCTTACCTGGACAATAATTGACTTATTGTTAACTATCTTGAAAATCATGAATAATAAATCAAGATTACTTTCCTCCAAGATTTTATGAATTTTCTCTAGAGCGATTCACAACTCTTTCATTGTGAGAATACTTCAGTGATTATTACAGACCATTGTCTTTAGAACATCCAAAATATGACAATGGCACATGATCCTCTTCTTGACGGTTCTTCCATTTGACCTTCAATTCATCATTGTCATCATCTTTTGCTTTGTGAATAATCTCTAACCCATTTTCAAGTACGTACCACAATTTAACAGTAATGAGGAAAATTTTACCGTTTCTTGACAATGAGTAAAATTTTCATCATCAAAATGCTCAAGACTATTTAATATCGGGTTTAACAATTGTAAAGATTGAGTTGTCATAATCGGTGATTTACCCTCTATTGTGTCAAACAATAATTGTCTGAAATTTATTTAAAAAATCTATGGAGGTTTTGGAGAATGAACCATGATTGTGAATTTGGTGTTGCAAGACTTCAAGAATCTTGTAAATATTCTATTAGATAATTAGTTTGATCCTCCGATGATTTTGCAAGTATAACAAGTCTATCAAACTAGTACTATTAGGGTACCAAGAAACCCTCACATTATAATTGAGGTTCAAAGCATATGCAACCTTAACCTAACCTTATTGTGTTTGCTTGTATTTTAAGTGTCTTCGATGTAACTTGACTTTTATATATATAGGCTTCGCGCCAATTTCCCTAAAAAAATGTAACCTTGAAATTGTTTTTATTGCGAAGTACTCTAAAAACTAAGATATTTATATTATTAAGGACATGTAATACATTCTTAAGAGTAAAAGTCTTTATTAATGTAAATGAGAGTTCTATGGTGTCTTTACCAACAACTTTGTTATTTTAGTTATTGACAAAGATAACTTTGTTGTCTTAATTCTTAAGTAACTAGTTTATATGACTTGCAAATATTTTTATCTTTACAGATATGGATGTTAGCATCTATTTTGTTCCACCATCCACCACTTTGTTCATCAACCGCATTGTCACTTTGCACTATCATAATAAGGTTATCTTTTTCATTGACTATGTTTGCCTATTTCTTTATTTTTTTTTCTTTTAGTTTTGAGTATAATGATCGATATTTTGTAATAGTAGCAATCACATTTCTTCTTATCACTCTTTTCTTATTAAATTGAGAATCATTCTTAGGCTTTAAAACATCAACATTATTAACCTTTGAATGATTCTTGATTTGATGACTATCATTTCTCATTTTCAAGAGTTTTGTTCGATACAAAAATGATACTATAAACTTTCAAGGTCATAGTTAATCTCTATATGTTTGAGCTTCTTCTTGTAATCATTCTATAAGGGAGGTTAGCAAGAGATTATAATTTTAAATATGAAGATATCTAAAAGATTAATACTAGGGAAAATTAGGCTAAGGCCCCTGTACTTTGGGGATTCAACCGTTTTTGTCCCTACTGTTTAAAAACTACTCTTTGGATCCCTACTATGCAAAATAACCGAACTTTTTAGTCCCTAAAAATTATTATAATTTTTTTATAACCATTATACCCTTCGTTTGGATGTAATTGAATTTGTTTAATTTTAATTAGTTTGGTTTGTTTTATATGGGTTTGGTTTATTTGGATTTGGGTTGGGTCAATTTTTTAATGAAGGGTATAAGTGTTAATTTTTAGAGACTCAAAAGTTTGGTTATTTTGCATAGTAGGGATCCAAATAGTAGTTTTTAAACAGTAGGGACAAAAACGGTTGAATCCCCTAAGTACAAGAGCCTTAGCCTAATTTTTCCTTAATACTATCATCCTTGAGATGATTAATAATGAGTAAAATTTTGCTTACCTGGACAATAATTGACTTATTGTTAACTATCTTGAAAATCATGAATAATAAATCAAGATTACTTTCCTCCAAGATTTTATGAATTTTCTCTAGAGCGGTTCACAACTCTTTCATTGTGAGAATACTTCAGTGATTATTACAGACCATTGTCTTTAGAACATCCAAAATATGACAATGGCACATGATCCTCTTCTTGACGGTTCTTCCATTTGACCTTCAATTCATCATTGTCATCATCTTGCTTTGTGAATAATCTCTAACCCATTTTCAAGTACGTACCACAAT
>SOPF01028357.1:23945-117203 GCA_012979155.1 Hypericum perforatum | reverse complement strand
ACCATGATTGTGAATTTGGTGTTGCAAGACTTCAAGAATCTTGTAAAAATTCTATTAGATAATTAGTTTGATCCTCCGATGATTTTGCAAGTATAACAAGTCTATCGAACTAGTACTATTAGGGTACCAAGAAACCCTCACATTATAATTGAGGTTCAAAGCATATGCAACCTTAACCTAACCTTAAAAATATTTTAACATAAACTAATGATAATTTTAACAGAAAAGTGAGTGAATAATTTTGTGGTGCAAAATAGGAACCGTGATCCACCTTTTTTTGAAATTATTAGAGTATTTTCATCACCAAAAATATTTTAGGAACATTGAAAATGGTGGTCACTAGTAAGGGTTTCATCCAAAAGCTTACAAATAAAGGGGTGCATGTTGGCCCCCGCAAGGCTGGCACCCTCCAGTAGCTAGAGACCTACATGTAAGAGAGGAGGATTGAACCTAGTGTCCTCTAGGTACCTAGATGCCTCTATGTCTATGTGTTTTTATGCCGCATTGTACTCTCGCATCCAAATAGACACCTAAGACCATCCGCACCTCTGCCCCTGCTACAATCTGTGCCCTGGGCGTTACGTCAGCGTGACCCTGCTCTCTGTTTTTTAGTCCACACCCCTGCCCCTGTTACAGTGTTCGTGCCCCCAGCCACATCAGCTTTTTTTTCAGCTCAGCTTTTTAAAATACAGCTAACTGTATCAAACTCGAATTGCAAATTACATAACTAATTACCCCTACCAAACTTATTCCAAACGTGCTCAATTAAGTCATTACAGAGAGCGATATGAGCTTCTCTATTCCGAATTTGAGTATCAGCGGTCATGAATCCTAATAAAGATCCTATGCGCTGAGTAGAGTACTCATAGTTTGTAGAGGTGCTACTCTCAGGTCTGTCGTTGATGAATTCTTCTGGACAATTTGGACCACACGTTTGTTTTTTTACCGAAAAAAGCTCGTAATCTGGATTCAAAAAATTGTTAAAAATTATTAAAAAAATTAAAAAATTTTCATTTGGACAAAAAAATTGAAAATGTTGAAAAGAAATTTTATAAATTTTTTTCGATTTTTTTTTATTTTATAAAAAAAAATTTAAAAAAATTAAAAAAAAATTAACTCGACCTGGGTAACGTGGCCCAATCAGAGCGGGCCACGTCGCCCGGTCGAGGTCGCGCGTCTGGGGCGCCTCTCGCCCCCCTGACACGCGAGGGCGAGGCGCGTGTCAGGGAGGCGCCTCGCCTGGTCCAATGGGGGGGTGACACGTGGCCCGCCCAGGACGCACGGCCCCCCGTGCGGGTGGTCTAACTCTCTCTGAGTGCCCATTGCTCTCCAAGTTCAACCCATGCCCTCGTACATTGTGCCATCTGGGTGCCGGGGGCTCTATGTCCTTTGATTTCAAAGCTGAAACTCGAACTCATTTGCCCAGCAATCTATATCTTGTGGAAAAAAATATATAATAACACCATCTCATAAAACCTTGTAAATATATAATTTTTTTCAAAAATAGAATTAATATGAGTCACACCGGTATATTCTTGGAAGGCTTAGTTTTTTTAGCATTGCCATGCCTTTAAAGCATCTGTCTTCTTAAACAATTCTACAAGCAAAAATAGACAAGAATCAACGAATTGAATGAAAAATTAAGAGCTTCTGATTTGCCATTTTGTATAAGCCAAAAAACAAAATTTTATGTAAAACTAATATGCGGGAATTTTTTTTTTGTTAGAATGGAGGGGCAAATCCCGTAAAGATGATATTAATTAGAAAATCATAGTCTATTATAATGGATATCAAAAACTACACGTCCCAAGTATCACAAAGAGGAGGTTTTTATTAAATTTGCATGGCAAGCGGCTTGGAAAAACATAAACCTGCAAAGTAGTGGGCATATTGGTTGACGTATGGATTACCATCACTCTCCAACTATGCTTGATCTTTTGATGGATATAGTTTAAGAGGGATTTTGAAGGGTGATGTTGTCATCGCGGCTTGTTTAGGAAGTTGGTCAACGGCATGAGTGGTATGGCGTTGTGATTCTAGAGCACCCAAATTCTTCCCGAATGAACTTGCAATAAAGCTTTAACAATAGAAGAAAATCTTAAAACATTTACTAACAAATCAGCAAGCTAGGCGGAAATCCATGTTTCTAATAGAACTTGGATCTCTGGTTTGTGTTTGCCAGACAATTTGCTTAATACACGCTTTAAATTGATATTTGTTGCACCTTGAAAATTCCTTATAATGATAATACAAGATCTAAACTTTTGTCAAATTCAATGCTAACTACTGTAAATCTGGACGATTCAAAAAAGGTAGAAGTAATCATGACAGAGGTACCTACATCAGAGAGATCCTCACACCTCATGATTCTAATTATACAACTATGAAGAAAATATGGTTCGTCCTTCTGGTGCAACTATTTGGGTATTTTGTGTTGGAAAATTTGGTGGAATAAAAACAAAGGATTGATCTGAGTCGCATAGTGGATGTTGTCCTTAAAAACTATTTCACTGGTAGATGTATTTCTTTAGGATTAAACAGATCTTTCCGAGTTCAAATGAATACGGGTAATCGAATAACTAACAAGATCAAGTATCACTACTCGGAATCAGAAAATAGAGCAATATATTTAACCAAAATGGTACTTCACTGAGTGGATGATCTCTCTCATTTTTCTCAGATAAAGGATAACCTTCTTATATAGTAAATATCCAAAGGGAAAAATAAATACGGGCATTTACATAATTTAATTGTGTAACATGCGAATTATTTTATGCAATAAATATGGAATATCATGAATTTATAAATAAATCATGAAGGTTACTAAAGCTTAAAACAATGAATGATTTTTCTCAAATAAATGCTCATTTTTATTTGGAGTTTAATATGGATTATTACAATTTTGTAACATCTTACATTAATCATACAAATTATTTATGCTCATTAAAATACCCTTTAAATTATCATTTTACTCACACATAATTGCTCTATTTTTCCAACAATCTCCCACTATTTCAAATATTTTCCGAGTAGATATTTAGGTTTAAGTGCATCAGCTCTGGTGTCTCGCAGACTATGAACCAGACCTTAAACTTATAGAGAAGTTATACAAGTGTCATGATGAAATTATCTTCTATGAATCATGACCACTATTTTGTATACCTGAACTATATAAATCACACTTCACCCCTACAGTTCTCGTCGTTTGCACTGTTTCAAACTAAATCGGCCATGCTCGCAGCTTGGTAATTCTTGAGTGCTCTAGAGATTCAGCCACAATCTCATACGAGCGGCTCCACTCGACACTTATATAGGTGACTCATCAAGTGTATATTGCACTTTATACATCACCCTTCAACTTAGGGCTATAAGATTCATTAAAAAGCGTTAAGCTTAGCCTACCACAGTGCAATCTACTATTACACTCACATCATAGGAAAGAGATCATATTTTAGTACTACAGTGATTAACTCGTGACTTGTTGTTATCCATATGAACCTTCTTCATGGGGTCTCCAATCATAAAGGTAGGGTTCCCATCACTGTTAATCTAGCAATTTGGCTCAAGTCTCATTCCCCTCGATGTTTACATATCCTTTTTATAAGGGCTATGCCAATAAATTGATCACATGTACTTCAGTGTCACATCGGATATTAATCCATATTTTATAACAGCTATTTAACCACATGATACACTAACCAAATATATTGGTTTTGCTATCATAAGCTTTATTTAATCTATAATTATTGCATCTTAGCAATCTCACATCATCAACACTAATAGTGTCAGCTATATTCTTAAAAGAATATTCTCAAAAAAGTTATCAACCATAATAAACTTTCACTTTATTGTAGTTTTGGCTACTATGGATTATCTCCATATGTCAAACCACATCCAACAAGACTATACAACCATTGGTTATTCGTCTCATCAATTTTATCATCATCATTGTATTATTTTTTTTAATACAAAAGATATTCACAAATCATCCTAATATTTAATATCAGGGTCACAAGAACATAATCTCAAACTCAGCATTATTATAATATAATCATCACGTGGATCTATATTTTCAATAGAGTTTGTCTCAAATTACGATCATCACGTGAAATTCTCAAAAATAGTAATAATTATATTGCCAATAATGGATTTATTTAGTTCCCACTATTTTAACTCATTGATTAAAATTGACAATTCTCAAATAATAAATTTAACTCATCAAATCAGAGCTTCCATCAAGCATATAATATTTGACCAATATAATGGACAACAATATATCATCAAAAAGACATGTCACTCAATCTATAACGATAACAATATTTCACTAAATCTCATTGAATCTCAAATTTAATTTTCAAACCCAAATTAAATTCTCTGTTAGATACACCATCATGTAACCACTCACCTATGCACACATAAATATCATGGCACAGAGTGACGGTGGCAGTGGAAAGAGCAAAGGCAAAGTAGAAACACGCATCAAATCAACATAGTTTATTTGTACATCACTGGGCAAATAATTTACATCACATTCATTCTTATTAAAAACCATAAATGACTTTCATTCAATTTCTAACAACATAATCACAAATCTTATACTTCACTGTCACACGGTAGCAATTTATAATGCCGATATGAACATATTGCCATCTATTCTCAAGCATTTTTTTTTCAACGGTCACTAAGTGATCACCATTATATTATTATAGTATGTAAGATATTGCATACCTCGGCGACGATCGCTTTGAACCAAACCTCGACGTACTAGACTTTTGGATCATTCTATTAATTAATCTTCTCGAATGTCGATAAAACATCGTCCATGACAAATTAATCACCTTCTTACAATAATATCTCAAACACAATGCAAACGTTAATTTGATTAAATATACACTTAATTAAGCACCGATATTTATAATCATAAAAACATAAGTAATTAACCAAATAATTTTAACAAACATCATCCGGGATAGTATTGTACACTATATCATCTCAAAAATTATTCTTCGTTGTCATACATAAATAGCCACATAGATTCACGTTAAAAAAACATAAATAGTCTAAGCCGTTGCAAACAAACATTAATTCTCACACAAAAAACGTATAAATGACCTAAGCCGTTATCACTTAGCAACGGGAAAATGATGCCCACTAAGAAATAGTCGCAACATCGATTTCACATTTAATCAATAATAATTTCTAATATTTTATTGCAGCAGTTACCAACGTCGAGCATATTTTTCGCAAACTAATTATTTTTTATTATCTTTGTGCTAATATTAGAACTTCACTGCACACATTTTTTTTTCTTAATCTAGCAAGCCGAATAGGACAATCATCTTTTCATAGTTGTTAAGGAATGTGTAACAAGATAACAACACAAATTAAGCATACACCTCACATCCTTGTCGTACTAAAATTTTCTTGAAAGCAACAAAAAAATGGTACAAACAAGGAAAAAATTACCTTTTTTTCGGAAATAGAATATATTGAATAAAAGTGAAATTATATAAGTATCACGATAAACCTGCAAGGGTACATTATTTTCGATTTTTATCTCGTTCGTGTTCCTTTAGGTTGGCCATAAAATCCCATCCATGTTCATGCTAAGCTTGATCAGATTCTCTATTTTATCCTTGCACTCAATACCAAAATAAGAGCACCAAAACAAGAGAAAAATAGTTAATTTAATGGTTACTGATGCAAAAGAAATATAAACAACGAAAGAAGATTAGTCTCCCTCAATGACGAAAAGGTATCGAGACATGCCATTGTAGTAATCTTTCTTGAACTTGGTCGGCTTCTCACTCTGGTGACACTGTTATCATTGTTCTCAAAATTTACCACCGATCGTTCCACCACTTCGACGTCCTCAGCCATTCGATCTCCTTAATTTAGTGACTCATTCCACGAATTAGTATGAAGTGGGAAGGTATATTCTATATGTGGGGTAAACTAAATATTCCAACCAAAACTAGTTCTTAAGATTGTTGGAAAATTTGGTGGAATAAAAATAAAGGATTGATCTGAGTCGCGTAGTATACGCTGTCCTTAAGAACTATTTTACGGGTAGGTGTAGTTCTCTAAGATTAAACAGATCCTTCCGAGTTCAAATGAACAAGGATAATCGAATAATTAACGAGATCAAGTATAACTACTCGGAATCAAAAAATGGAGCAATATATTTAACCAAAATGGTACTTCACTTACGGGATGATCTCTCTCATTTTTCTCAAATGAAGAATAACATTCTTATACTTATATAGTAAATATCTAAAGGGCAAAATAAATATGGGCATTTACACAATTTAATTGTGTAACATATGAATTATTTCATGCAATGAATATGAAATGTCATGAATTTATAAATAAATCATGAAGCTTAAAGCAATGAATGATTTTTCTCAAATAAATGTTCATTTTTATTTAGAGTTTAATATGGATTGTTACAATTTTGTAACATCTCACATTAATCACACAAATTATGTCCATTAAAATACCATTTGAATTATCATTTTATTCACACATAATTGCTCCATTTTCCCATCATATTTGCTATTGTAAAATTGGGTAATTTTCTAAAGAAAAATGTAAAATGTGCAACCAAAAACTTCTCACCCATGCAATTCTCGTTCGTACTCATGAGTAGTTTCGGTGGTCAAACTTACTATCCAGATGAGGACCCACAAGATCTTTTCTTGTACTTGGATTCTCTTAGACCACCCGCAGCGGGTGAGTCCCGCGCCCCGGGCGTGCCACGTGGCAACCCGTGATTGGGCGCGGGACTGTGGTCGGGGCGCCCCTGGTGTTAGTCGGGGCGCGCCTCGCCCCGACAGGGGCACCTCATCCTGGGCGACGTGGCCCCTTCTGATTGGGCCACGTCGCCCGGGGTAATATAATATTTTTTTTTGTTTTTTTTTAAAATTTAAAAAATTAAAATAAATCAGAAAAATTAGAAAAAAAATTCTAAAAATTCCTTTTACTGTTTTTGACTTTTTTGTGCAATTAAATATTTTTTTATTGTTTTTTAGTAATTTTTATACAATTTTTTGAATCCAAATAATTAAACTTTAAAACCTTTAAACCCTTGATAACCCTAAACCTTTGCTATGTAATTTGATATAAAGTTTATATTTTAATATAATTTAATATAAATTATAGAATGTAGTATAATTTTATGTAAATTATAAACTCTAAACTCTAACCCTTACCTAACCATAACCCTAACTCTAACCCTAACCCTAATCCTAACCTTAAAGTTTTATGCACTTATATATTTAAATAACATATTATATTTAATTGAAAAACATATGTTATACATTTCGAATTCTATAAAATTTCTATTTCATAAATTTTCGTACTTCGAAATAAACACGAAAAAATACTCGAGTTTGATACAATTAGCTGAATTTTAAAAAAGCTGAGCTGAGAAAAAAACTGACGTGGCGCCCAGGGCGTGGCACTGTAGCAGAGGCACCACTGTGGGCTGAAAACTGAGAGCAGAGGTGCGGCTGACGTGGCGCCCAGGGCGCGCACTGTAGCAGGGGAACCAATACGGATGGTCTTAGATGATTGTGTTTTGATGTTCTGCTGCTGGGTTAGAAGCTTAAGGTTCTGTCTCAACTTTCTTTCCTCACCTTAGTACTTCTCACCTTTGTTTATTATAATCAATTTACTTATAAAAAAATAACGATGACAAGGGTTGGGAAAATTAAATTATCGACAAGGGTTAGGAAAACTGATTATGTCCCTGCAGCGTACCCATAGGAAATGCGAACTAATGCAATATGTATCAATGAGGCCAAATGCATATTGTATGAGATATGTCCTGATGCTTGTCAAGTGAGAGGATATCATTTCAACGCCTAAATCACAAGGTCCCATGATTGTTAGCTTTTCATGCGGTCAATTGGTCCCACAATAATCTCTGCTCTGATACATGTGGGTTAGCATAGACTAAATTGAGGCGACGGACTCGTCGTGAAAGACCAATTCGTGAATTTCTCGTGCATGTATATTCAAATTCATACAAGAAACAAACTCATATTAAAAAAATAGCCATATGCTAGTAGCATCTGATGACCTAGAGCTGAGACTTCATAGTTCAAACAGTCCGAGCTTTCAACCTACGTGATCTACAATTGTATCAAAGATATATGGTTAGAGTATCGCCAACACTTGAAGCATCTAACTTTACAAAAGAGTCATAATTTACAATAAGAAATTATAATTGTTAGCTCCATGGTAGTTTCAAAATAAAATTTGAATGTTAGGTATAATAATAATAGAACTAAGAAAATGATCAGATATCATATATTTTGCTCACACTTACTACACACGTCACCATTTATGACTTGTAATGATACATCCTCTAATTTGGTCCCGAACTGTCAAGAAAGTTTACTCGGAGTCGCTTTATTATTTAAATTTAAGAAATTGTCACGAAACGTTATGAAAATCAGGTCAGGTAGCTAAATTTCCTCACTAAAAAAATGTTAGCGCGAGTATTGCAGAAATAAATATCGGTATCACTAAAAAAGCAAGTATTGCATAAAAAAATATCGCAATGTTAACGCGATCTGCCCAAATTTTGTAACATACAAAATTACTTATTAAATTTGAACCCAATCAAAATTCATGTTATACTAGTAGAATAGTAAAGAAGACTTTTCTAATATATATATATATATATCGGCGCGAAATCTGAAAATTGAAATCCATGTTATACTAAATCTGAAATCGAATCCATGTTATACTAGGAGGCATTGTAAAAAAGCCTTAAAATAATTTACTCTTACTATATATGTCGGCGCGAAATGTGAATGGTGACACTCCGTAAAAGAGAAACAAAGGAGAGAAAAAGGAGGAAGGAAAAATCGTAAAAGAGAAAATTGTTCAAAAATATTTTGAAAATTGTAGTATTTCAAAATTAATTAAAATAGCATAAAAATGACTTGATATAAATTAAAATTAATTGAAATAGCATAAAAATGACTTGATATAAATCAAAATTAATTAAAATAGCATAAAAATGACTTGATATAAATCAAAATTAATTAAAATAGCATAAAATAGACGAAACGAATTAGTGACCATTAACTAAAAAAGTCAATAAAAAAGGAGTATTTTTACCCGGAATATCCACAAAACGCAGTCACTAAAACCCTAAAACCTTAAAAAAGATAACAAAAAAAAAAATTCCTAAACCTAAATGAGAATCCCAAGACCCAAACCCCAACCCAACCCAACTCCTTCTTCTTCCGCTAACCCCAATCAAACCCTTGGACCGTTGCTCCTGTCTTCCGCTAGGTAAGTCTCTCCCATCCCCAGTCCCTCTTTCTCTTTATTTTACTTTTGTGTTGCCGAGTGAAACTGATGTTTTATGCTAAAGAAATGATTGTCCGACCGACCAGACTGCAACCTGTCTTTTTTTTAAGAAATTTGGCTTAAAAAGCAACCCATCCTGTGTTTAGGTGGTGTGGGAGGAGAAGAGATGGCAGAGACGCAGAAAGAGGTGGCGAAGCTACTGATCAAGAAGCAAGTGCAACTCTTCTACTGTGTGGAGTGCGAAGACTTGGCCCGTAAAGTGGCCTCTAACTCTGACCTCATCACTCTCCAATCCATCAACTGGAGGTACCCCCTTTTTGCTTCTGTGTTGTATGTTTGTGGGTTTTTTTATTTTAGTGCTTGTGGGTGTTTTCTGTTCTATGAAATTGCTGGTTGGCGCGGAGAATCTTGTAAAGAGTTAAGATCGGAGCTTTTTATTTTCGGTTTGTCAACGAAGGTCAAAGATTTAGCAGTTTGGTCCAAGATTTCGACTGATCGTTCCGTTTGTTGTATCTTGGCGGGTATTTCATTTTTGTGCTTGTGGGTGTTTTTTGTTCTATGAATTGCTAGTTGCCAAGGAGAATTGTGTAAAGACTAAAGATCGGAGCTGTCTTTTCATTTTTCGATGAAGGTCTTCCCATTGTAGCTTGAAAGGGAACTTGGAAGTTATAGACTTGTGTTTTAGTGTTTGTTCGAGTTGGATGATGTTTCCGTTTTTCTTGTACATGAAATGGGGGAGCTAGGTAGTTGAAGACTGAGATTTAGCAGTTTAGTCGAAGATTTCAACTGCTCATGTTGGATGCTATTCTTTTTTTGTTTTGTGCGATTCTTCAATGGCATTCCTTTTTTGTTTGTTTTGTGCGATTCTTCAATGGCATTCCATTTGTTGTATGGCATTCTTTTTCTGTTTTGTGCGATTCTTCAATGGCATTCCATTTTTTGTTTTGTGTGATTCTTCAATGGCATTTCATTCCCATGCGTGTGGTGATTTCTGCTCTATGAATTGCTGGTTGGCTAGGAGAATTGTGTAAAGGCTAAAGATTGGAGATTTCTTTTCAATTTTTCGGTGAAGGCCGTGCCTTTCTTGCTTGAAAGGGAACTAGGAGATCGAAACTTTTTTTTGTCTTTGCTCAAGCTGGGTGATGTCTCAGTCTGTCTGGTACATGAAAGGGGGGACCTAGGTAGTAGCAGACTGACAGTTTGCAGTTTGGTTGAAGATTTCAACTGATCATGACATATTTTATTCCATGTCATTTTGTGCAATTCTTCAAAGCTAGTCAATTTAGCTGACTTGTGTATCCCACTGCTATCTTGCAGGTTCCTAGTTGATTTTTTTTTGACGGAGAGAGTAATGATTCGGTTCCTTGTGTTTCAGGAACTTTGCTGATGGTTTCCCTAATCTTTACATCAATAATGCACATGATATTCGAGGCCAACATGTGGCCTTTTTGGCATCGTTCAGCTCACCTGCAGTTATCTTCGAACAACTATCCGTCATATATGCACTGCCCCGCCTATTTGTTGCGTCTTTCACATTGGTCCTGCCATTCTTTCCAACTGGATCATTTGAGCGGATGGAAGAAGAAGGGGATGTGGCTACCGCATTTACCATGGCTAGGATATTGTCAAATATCCCAATATCACGAGGTGGCCCTACAAGTCTTGTCATCTACGATATACATGCTCTGCAGGTTTTTCTTTTCTCATTCTCTTGACTTTACTAGTCTGTTAAGTTTATGTGACTGGTCTTGTGTTCTAAGGGCATTTATCCTTTGAAAAAAAAAGGAAAATTATCTGTTTTGGTTAATTTGAGTGGAAGGGACAAAATATCTTGTAGAAAATTGAACTTATTGGGATTGTAGTCTGTGACAGATCTTTCCTGTTGCTGCTGTTTTTACTGAAGTGCCCACTGCAAGGGCTTCCCTCAAATTTTCCTAACACTGTAGCAAATCTTTTCACATTTTATCTATATGCAATTGTTCCTTGGTAGTCGTGTGAATTCTAAACTTCTTGTGCAGGAAAGATTTTACTTTGGGGATAATGTGTTGCCTTTATTCGAGACTGGGATTCCCTTGCTAAAGAACCGACTTCATCAGCTTTCAAACTCGGATAAGGTTAGCCCATTTTTCTCCTTGATTCCATGGTTTGATGGTCGTAGAGTTATCATCATCATGAATCCCACCCTTTATTGGGAAAATGTTTCTCCGTCGGAATTACTGTGTTTGGTTATTTGCAGAGGGGAGGTGCACTTCTTTATTGATCAGAGGACTGTAAATGTTACTTTGAGAGACCATCATCTACTCCTTTCTATGGGTTGTCTAGACAGTTCCAAGAGATGTACAAGGGGCTAAACATTATTGGTAGTATAGGTGGGGTTGCTAGAAAGGAAAAAAAAAAGGCACTTGGTCAAGATCTCACTCTATATGTAACTATTCTAATCTGTGTTGCAGCCTTTCTGATGATTCTCTTATCCAGAGCTTATACATACATACATATATATATATATATATATACAAGGTAGTCAATGGCGGATAGCGGCGCGTAGCGGCGACCCCCTTAAAATGGCATAGCGGGCCGCTATTTCCGCTATTGCGCCGCTATAGCGGGAAAAAAAGCATAGCGGGTGGGTCGGATTTCCGCTATAGCGGCCGCTATAGCGCGCTATTGACAACACTGTATATATATATATATTTTTTTTCTTTTTTTCTTTTTTTCTTTTTTTTCTTTTTTTTTTTTTTTTTGATTTGCCGCCATGTGTCTTCCTCACTTCCTAGCTTTCAGAATTCTTGACCGAACAAGAGTTTCCTGTGTCCTGTTTCTCTTCCCGCACTTTGCCACCTCTCTGGGCATGAGATTGACCTTTCTTTTCAATGGCATTTGGGAGGAGAGAAATATGGATATTTTCCTTGGATATTTATTAATTTTTTCCGATGCATGTGGATTGTAAAGCTAGATTATCTCTTGGCTTCTGTGGATCGGTAGAGGCTTTTGGAAATGATTATTTCGCCGATGCAGGTCGGATTTTATCTATTTCGCTTTGAAAACTTGACCATTTTCAGCTGTTCATTTCAGATCGTTGTTGCATTTCCTGATGACGGAGCCTGGAAGCGATTCCATAAGCTGTTAGATCATTTTCCTACGGTAGGTTTGGATTAGATATTTGCTAAAATGCTTATGTATATCACAGGCTTTGTATCTCAAATGTTTTACTGCCCATTCTGGCTTGTTGTCAGGTGGTGTGTGCAAAGGTTCGTGAAGGGGACAAGAGAATTGTGCGGATAAAGGAGGGGAATCCTGAAGGTTGTCATGTAATTATTGTTGATGATTTGGTGCAGTCAGGAGGCACCCTCATTGAGTGCCAGGTATTAGTTAACTTGCTTATCTATCTCCTTAGACCTTCGTTAGACGGACTCTGAATTTTGGCCCTTCTCCCGAGTATCTATATGTATTATTTCTGCAAAAATCTGTCTTGAAAGAACTACAAGAAACTTGAGATTACTGACTATTGCGAATGCACTTTTTCTTTCCATCCATTTTCAAACAAGAACTACGCTTTTTGTTATAAATGGTGACAAAGAAGAAACCTTGCTGTTGTAGTTGGCTTTTCTTGTCGATAGGTCCCGAATAGTTCTACAAAAAATAAGACCTATTGTTTATCCTGAATGTTCTAGCAGATTTAAGTAGGTACTTGGCTATTAGCTATTAGGAAGTTGTTGCTTATGTCAACCTTTTATTTGTGGTATTCGCACCTCTATTTTTGGATGTCAATCCCATGCATTTAGCTTGAGTATATTGCACCCGCTGACTGATTTAACGAGCTCGGGTACTCGGATGTTAAGCATCGTCTTTTCTTGTGTCTTTTCATGTGCAGAAAGTATTGGCCGCTCACGGCGCTGCTAAAGTGAGTGCTTATGTCACTCACGGTGTATTTCCTAAGCGCTCTTGGGAGCGATTCCTCCACCAAGAAGACAGTAAGCTTGCCGCATTCTATCATTCCTCTTCCGGATACACTTGTTCTTAATAGATCATTCATAATTATGTTCTTTTTTTTGGTACTCTGGAAGGCAAGGAAAAGGCTTTCACCTACTTCTGGATCACGGATTCGTGCCCTCTTACGGTCGAAGCAATAACGAATAAGGCTCCATTCGAAGTTTTGAGTCTAGCGGGGTCGATCGCTAATGCTCTACAAATATGACTACAAAAGGTTAGGCTTTTGTCCGGAGATTGCAGTTGAAGCAAGTCATGAGCTGCCGGATTTAGAATAAGGAGTGTTGTACTTTTTGCCTGGACTAAAGCTGTTGCCTAAGAAACTCATGCATCAGTGAATCTCTCAAGTCTGGAACTTGTAACATGGAAACTATCTGATGTAACTGTTGATTGAAAAGATCAGAGGTTTGCTATTTAAGTAATTTCGGAAATTTATCGTATCCATATACCCACTGTACTAGTTATTTAGATCAGAGTTGGGCAAAATTTGATAGCCACAAAATTTGATAAACAAGATTTAGTACGAACTGAACGTCTTGAAAACAATTCCAAAAGATTAAAAAATTAGTTCTGGGGGTTCCAAATGAGCAACACTTTTTGGTTCTTTTAGTTGGATTTTTTTTAGATGGTGTTACTATTCATAAAAAATGGTCAAAATGGTACTCCAAAAAATTAAATTGCAAAAGAGGTGTTCACGGAGAACTGTTTTGAAAAAATCTCGTGAGATTTTGCCCCGTGCATACCAATACACGATATTCTGCCTCGTTTCCTACACGGACCAAAATCACGTGTATTGGTCTGACTGGGATAAAATCTCGTGTACTGACCAATACAAGGGATTTTGCCCCGTGTTTTGGTTATCTAGGGCTCGCGACAAAAAATTGTGAATTCACGGACAAATTCGATTCTGAAATTTTCTATCTACCAATACACGGGAAAATATTACGTGTATTGGTCAAAACTTGGCTATAAGAATGTTGACATAGAAGAACGAGGGTAGTAAACCAAAAACTCATAGTTCTTGTTTGGCCAAAGGTTTGAAGAGCGGATTTGTGCACGTTTGAAGCTTCAAGTAGGTAAATTATTGTAATTTAACTTTTGTGATATAGTGTGTTTATAAATTTGTTAACCGTTGTTATTAATTTAGTGATTTAGGAAAGATTAGTGTAGTTAATTATCAATAATGTTGAACTTTGAAACTCGATAATTGATTAAGAAAGTTAGTTATCAGTTATGATTTGTTGAACCTTCGTTATTAAATCCGTAAATTAGGAAAGATAGGTGTAGTTAGTTATCGATAATGTTGAACTTAGAAACTCGAAAATTGATTAAGAATGTTGGTTTTTTTCCAGTTAATTTGCGAAAAATGTTATTTTGTAATTTAGAAAAGAGTTGAACCAATGTATAACTAGTTGGTCGAAATGGTGCTGTTGAATTAATTAGGGGTTAATTTTTTATGCGCCTTGTGTGAACATTTTTAGAATATTGTTGATATAGATCTATCTAAAATGTCTCGGCGAACTGTGTGAATTAAGAAAAATAGGCTAACCGGTTTTGAGTACGAAGGAGGATGTGAAGTCAGGTTAAAATTTCACGCAGATATGTTAACGTACGAGAGGTTACGGTGAAAAGTGGTTGAAAAAATTTCATTAGATGATAAATAAGAAATAAAATCTTTTATATTTAGATGTCCCGTAGCTTCAGGAAAGTTCTGAATAATTAGTATCGAAGATGAGGAAGATGTTGCGAATATGGTGCAAATCATGGTAGATATATACAGAGTAGAGGCAAGTGAAATTTTGCTAAATCTAATTGTGGAGAAGAGCACATTGGAGGAATATGACCCAAATCCCATCCAAGAAAGATAATCGTACGAAGAAGCTAACGTGGGCTTGGACTCAAGTACTATATATGCAACCAATAACTTGGACTCGAAAAATGACGAAGAAGAAAAGGAGGTAGAAGAAGAACCTAGCGAGAAAGAAGAAAAGAACGACGAGGAAAGTGAAGAAGAAAAAGGATTTCAGCTCGACCAGATTCAAGAATTCAAATCCACATACTCAATCAAATTCACATTCAAAAATTCAAATCCAGATACTCAATCAAATTCAACAACCAATTCTAATTCACAATCAAGAATAACATTTCAATTACAACTTCTAATCAAATTCTAATTCAAGAATTGAAATTTAGGGTTTAGGGTGGACCTCAAAGAAGCTAACTCGGCGGCGGTGGATGATTGCTGGGCTGGGCGGCGGTGCCCTTGGACGGACGATGGCTGGGCTCGATGGGCGGTAGAAGGTGGCAGCGGTGGCGGGCTGACTGTGATGCTCTCAGTCAGATTTTTAGGGTATAACTTTTGGTCTGTTTCTGGGACAAAATCCCGTGTTGGGGATTTAAAGTCTCGGTTCACCAAAACACGGGATAAAATCCCGTGTATTGGTCCAGTACACGAGATTTTATCCTGGTCAACCAATACATGGGATTTTGGTCTGTACACTAAAAATGGGGCAAAATCTTGTGTATTGGTAAGCACTGGGTAAAATCCTGTGTACTGGTTCAGTACTAAGGATTTTTTCAAAACAGTCCCCCGTGGACACCTCTTTTGCAATTTAGTTTTTTGTGGTACCATTTTGACAATTTTCATGAATAGTAACACCACCTAAAAAAATCCTTTTAGTTTTGGGGGTTCCTCACTCGCCGGCTGGTGGCGGCTACGATAAGGCTAACGGTTATGGCGGGAGCCTGTCTGGAGCTAAGAGTGAGCAAAATATCTGGTATACTTTGTCCAAATTCGAATTTTTTTTGGATTTGGATAATTATGATTTTGAATTGAATCGAATTATCCAAATTTTTAAAGTCGGATTCAGATTTAATTATTAAAAACAATTGGTTCGGATATCCGAACTGTTCGATTCTATTTACCATTTAAAAATTAGGGAAAAGTCCTTCTAGGGCCCTTGTGGTTTGACCTGTTCTTAAATAGGTCCCTGAGGTTTAAAACGGTGATAACCGATCCCCGTGCTTTCAATTTTCACATCTGAGTCCTCCCGATCCGGTTCAATTCGAAAATCCAAAATTCAATCTCGCAATTTAGGTGACGAAAACATGTGAAACTGGTATCTACATGCCGGAGACACTTTGGTGAGTCACCTGGAGTCGATAATCGTCATTTTTATTACCGGAATTGCGAGATTGAACTTTGGATTTTCGAATCGAACCAGATTGGGGGGACTCAGATGTGAAAATTAGAAGCACGGGGACCAGTTATCACCGTTTTAAACCTCAAGGACCTATCTGGGAACGGGTCAAACCACAAGAGCCCTATGAGGACTTTTTCCTAAAAATTAAGTATACGTAGGTATGGGTATGGCCATATGGATTGGTCACGTAATTGAGTTGTTTTATTAGTGTTTTTATTCGTTAAAGATTTTTTCTTCCTCCCCGTAAATTGTTTCTTTGCTTTATCCATGAAACCCTAAAAGAAATTGAAATAACCAACCCTTATCTGAGAGCGGCCCGACCATCTCCAAATTTCTATTGTTCCAGCAGGCTTCACTTTCTACATTTCTAATGATATTTCTTTGCTTTATCCATCTGAATTTTTGGTTGTCTCTTGACATGGATGTGGGTCTATTTAGATCTACATAGTAGAGATGTTTAAGAGGTATCTGTAATTGCTGCAGTGACTAGGACATTGAGTTAAGAGGCCAAACATTGGCGATAAAAGTTCATTTTATTTTTAGGATAGTTCAGATTATTCGAATCCAAAAAAAAATTAGATATTCAAATTCAGATAATTTAGTATTCGGATCCGAACTCAGATAGTAAAATATGATTCAAATAATTCGTATAAATCAGAATTCAGATAATTCGCTCTCACTTGTTGAAAAGTGTTCTATGGTCGTCGCAAAACATGTTTGTTTTTATGTTAAATAATTATGTTCTCGAGCTTGAGGTCTTATTTCTTTCCCGTAGTTCTTTTGTTTGACTAATCACTACATTATTTTAGGGAAAATTAGATTAAAGTCCTTCTAGTTTAGTGATTCAATCTTTTTAGTCCTTGCTGTTCTAAAACTACTATTTTAATCTCTACTGTTCAAAATAACCCAACTTTTTAGTCCTTAAAAGTCAACAGGAATTTTTCTATGACCATTATACCCTTCTTTTGACCAAATCTAACCTAACCAAACCTAAATTCAATTAAAACCAAACTCAAATTCAATTAAAACCCAAAGTGAACAAAATAATCGAGATTAAATCTAACCAAACTCAAATTCAATTAAAATCAAAGTGCAACCCCAAAGCAGAAGCTGAACGGGTTCCTCGCCAGAGCCTTGAAGTCCCTGATGTCGGTGACCAGCTCATTAGGATTCTTGCCAGTAACCGTATAGTACCGGTGCTAGACGGTATCCCTATATTCTGACGAGATCCTATCCCGAAGCGTGGAGAAGCTCTTCATGGAGTCCTTGAGCTTCTTCCTCAAGCCGTTTACAATGAAGGTCTACGTCTGGTCGGAGGAGGACCACGGGCCACTGCTTGGGAGGCCATAGTTGGCGGCGTTGGCCCGGTCCAACGCCTTGAGCCGAACCTTAACAAGTTTTGCCTTCTTCAATGTGAATGCCATGTCAGCATCCATATGGGATCGGAGGTCACGGACGGTGGCGGCATGGTGGATCGTCTTCCTCTGCTCGTTGGATGCGTGGAGGCTGGAGTTGAGCCAATCAAGGTCTCGGAGGTCATCCCTGATGGACTCGACATCATTGAAGAACTTTTTGAGGTTGACCCCGTCGGTGGAGGACGGTGCCGTTTCAGACATCTAGATGACGTGGTGGTGGCGGTTGTCCAGGGAGAAGGACATGTCATCACTTTTGAAGCGGGAGAAAGAGCCCAAGAAGAGGTCGTTCATGGTCGTTGACTTGGCGTTTGTTTTTGGTATGTGTGTGGGAAGAACGATGGTCGATGAGGATGGTGGAGAACGACGGTCGATGGAAGAACAGTTGTCTGGTTTGGTCTGGAGGGAGGAAGAACCAAAGTGATGATGATTTGGTTTGGTTTAGTTTTATTTGAGTTTGGGTTTAGTTTCGGGTTTGGTTTTGGGTTTAGTTTTGGGTATGATTTGGTTTATTATGATTTGGTTTTGGGTTAATTTTTAAAAGAAGAGTATAATGGGAATTAAAAAAAATTATGTTGACTTTTAGGGACTAAATTATACATGTTATTTTGAACAGTATGGATTAAAAAAAGCAGTTTTAGAACAGTAAGGATTAAAAAAGTTGAATCACCAAAGTAGAGGGACTTTAGCTTAATTTTCCTATTGTTTTGTTAAAACATTGATTCTAACCATCATTTGTTGCTTCAGGAAGTAATTGTTAACAAAAATTTAGATCAATTAATGAGTATGTTGCCAAAGTATTAAATATTTATTTTGGAGAAAAATTGAAATTGTGTACAATTGGGATTGAAAATCTTATTAAGATAGATTTCTAAGTTGAAGTATAATTATCATCCATATGATGGGACTATTCGCCCGAGTTGTATGGACATCGCATCGCCCGTCGAACAACCCACCAACCGTAACCTTCCGTGGCATCCGACGGCTGACGAAAACACGTCATTCCGCGTTACCCCCTAACCAACGGAAAATTTTATTCAAAGTCGCCCGTCGCTCCAATCTCTTACCCCGTCCAATCCCAAAACACATGATAAACAAAACAAAACGGCAAAAAAAAAAAATTCCCGCGAAAACTCCGCACAATAAACAAAATATATCCCCAAAATTTCCAATTCCCGATGCGGTCTCCTAATCCCCTCCACCAAATTTCCTAATTCAGTCCCTTAAGACGGCGGCGTTTTGGCGGCGATGGCCGTGGCGTCGTTGTTCAACGGGGAAAGGGCGGTGGTTGCGCTCTTCCTGGTGCGTGTCCTTTACTCCCTCCCGCCGCAGCTTCTCCTCCCGCACGGCGCCGTTTTGTCCCTCCTCGCCGTCTCCGCTCTCGCCCTCGAGATCCTCATCGAGGCCTCCCCTCCCTCCCGCCGCCTCCCCTTCAACACCAGGTCAGAAATAAGAAGATGAAGCTAGTAGTTAATTACGAATTAAATTTGAATGATCATCGAGTGGCATTTTCGTAAAATGTGAAGACGACTCGGGGCATTTTTTTTGCAGGCCGGGCGCTTCGTCGGGGATTCTCCTAGGGACGGTTACTCTACCCGCCGTGATGCTCTCCAAGCTTGTGCAGCTGGGGAGGGCATTTTCGTCCAACGAAATTGGATTCCAAGGTTTCCTTTTCTTACCTTTAGAATTAGCTTCTTTTTTTACCGTTAGAACTTAGAATTAGCTTTTTACCGTGTGGTTGTTACAGAAGTCAACTACCAAGGGGTTCAGTACTGGGCGGTGGCTGCCGGTTGCTTCACTCTGATTATATTTCTCTGCTTGGTTCTGTTGTGCTCGTCGAGCAAGTCGCCTTCACACGTTCTCTGGGAAGCTCGGACCGGTTTAGGCTGCCTTGCTGCTTGTTCTCTGCTGCTCACATTATCTTATAGTGGTAAGTATTGGAATCTTTGTCCGGGTGTCTAGTCAATGGTATGAGAGACCAATGAGCTTTTAATTCCACTTATCTTTTTTTTTCTAAGACTCTGTAGCTACTGGTCACACTAAGTTGGATATTTCTTCTTCTTTTCCACAGGGATGCACATCTCATTGACGTTACTCTGGTTGCTGTTCCATGGATTTGGTGCCGTGCTACTATTGCAGCATCTACTTAATACTTTCCCATCATGCGCCTCATTCGGTAGGTTTGCCGGTTTGACGAATCCCCCACTAGAACTTTGTAGGTCACATGCATTGACCATCAATTAGTTTAACTGTCAAAAATATTCATTGTGCAAGCAAATAAGACACACCAATGGGCCACTGTGGTTTGGCAGTTTGGCTGAGCGTTGCACTTGAGAGTTATCTGGTACAATTCTTTAGTTATTGAGACTGAACTGCAAGAACTGCATTTTGGGAATTCTTCTCTTTATTAGGGAAGTACGTTTTAAGATGGGCCATCTTTCATTGCTAACATCTGGTTTTTACTTTTTTTGTCATTGATAGTTCCTCTGTATTTTTCAGGGGAAGCACTTTTGGTGACTTTGGGTCTTGTTCTCTACTCTGGTGACATGCTGGCCTGTACCCTTTCAAAGGCTAGTGCTATTCTGCTGAAGATTTCTTTCAAAGCTGTGTGAGCTCTTAATTCTAATTCTTCTTTGTCAATGGATCCTGTCTGAACAGCTCAATGGATTTGGAGGCTCTCCAGGGGAATTTGTTCTGCAATATGAAATCAAAAGAAGTGAGATCAGTATTATCATTCAGGTATGGTTGTATTATTCTAAGAGATGATGCATCTTCATTTTATTTGAATGAGGATTCAGAAGTTGAGTTCAATGATAAGTTTCATCTCCTTGCAGGGAATGCTTATTGGTCTTCTTGTATTCCCCATTATTTTAAAGGTTTTGTTCCACCTGTGGGACTGGCTTTCCAATACAGCTTACTTGAGAGCAACAACTTCCATTGAGAAATCGAGATGTCTAATATTTTTTGGGTCCCTTGGAGTTATCATGGTGGGCTTTGTTCCTTATTGGATGCAGCTGGTCCATGATTTTCAAATGCATCCATTATTGTGGTAAGATATCTTGATTCTTCTGATGATGTAAAACATTGTGCTTTTTTGGTTTATTTAAAGCTATGATAAGAATGTTACCAGTTAGATATTCGATACTACCTTGATTGCCATTAGATTTTAGTCAGCTGGTGCGCTTAGTGGAAATAATTTGTCTTGTTATGAAATTGCTGGTGATTAGAAGATATCTTGATTCTTCTGAGATGTAAAACATTGTACGTTCCACAATGAGTTTCCTAATCTTGCTGGAAATTCTTGGCTAAGAGACTTGAAATTAGAACTGATGTAGCTTTAACCAAAAGTTGGGAAAATTAAAATAATTATTGAAGTTAAACTTACTCGTCACATTTCTTTGTAAAACAAGTTTCTCTGTGTTCTTAGTGTCTGGCTAATTGGCAACTTCTTATGTATTGGTGTACTTACACACTGCAACATTAGTGTTCCTGTGATGTGGTGACTGCTCTCGTCTTGCTCTAATGTTCAGCAAGCTGATGCTAGGTCTTGAAGCTAATTCTTTTCTTTTCCTTTGACAGGGTAGTTATGTTTGTCTTTTCTGAGCCACTTAAAAGACTATCTTTATGTATCTATTGGTTGGTCATAATATGTATAGCTGTTCAGCGGTTTTACCACATATCAAAACAGAGCAAGACAGAGAGGATCCTTCTACGGAAGTACTACCATCTGATGGCTGTCTTAATGTTTATGCCTGCTGTCATCTTTCAGGTAATTGAGAGTAATGATCATTGTCAGTTGGCCGTCTTCTGGTACTTTTGTTTATGTCCCCTTTAACTAATTTTTTACTGCATTTCTGTCCATTTCAGGCAAAGTTTCTTGATCTAGCATTTGGAGTAGCCTTGGCAGCTTTTATGGTACTAGAGATCATAAGAGTAAGTCAGTCAGATCCTTTTTGAATTAAAACTTTAATGTACGTTCGGGATTTGGAATGTGAGCACTGGAGCATCATGAGACCTGATGCTGTTACCTCATGGGATGTTCTACATCTAGAATTGGGCTGTGAAACCTTGGCTACTTTTCATCTGAACGAAAACATATATATCATATTGAGAGCAGTAAAATGCCAGCTATAAGCTCTAGATGGCCCACCATAAGCTATGGTGTTTTTGCTTCTTTCTCTCGCTTAGATCTTCAATTGATATATGCATCAATGTCGTGAGTGAGCGAAAGATATACAATTATTGGAAGCATACCGATTCAAGGGCTAGTTTTGTGGTTCCTATGAAGGTCCTCAAAACGGAAGGCTGATTTTTCCATATTTTTGCCTAGGCGTTGGCTGTTGAATTTACTCATTTTGAAGGGGGGCTGCTGAGTTTATGAGTTTACCCTTAGGTCATTCACCTCCACAATTGACGTGCATATAAACTGGGCTGATGCCTGATGGTTGTTCTGGATCACAGGTCTGGGGAATATGGCCCCTGGGACAACTTGTCCATCAGTTTATGAATGCTTTCACAGACCACCGTGATTCAGACCTCCTCATTGTCAGGTAGGGACTTAGTATATTACCCTTGGATTTTCTGTCAGCCATATGGGTGATGCAAAAAAATAATTCTCTACATTTCATGATTCACTCCTCAGCCACTTTTCGCTTTTGCTGGGTTGCGCTCTTCCCTTTTGGATGTCTTCTCAATACAATGATCGACCTCTCGCTGCTTTTGCTGGAATTTTGAGTCTTGGAATTGGAGATACAATGGTAAGAACGAAAGATTTGCATGATCTTTAATTCTTATAAACTTCTGCCTGCATCTCGTACTTATTTTTGTTCTGTTGATGCGTTTAATGATACCGATGTACAGCTAGCAAGAAAGTCCAAGTCACTTTTTAATTATTGTTGACTGCTGTCCGATACCAACTTCAGATGAAAAAAGATTTTGTCCACTTGATTTCCCTTGCGTAATACTTCATGAGGAATATTCTGTCTCTTCACGTGTTATTTAACATACCCTCTTGTTAGAAACTCCATATCCAATCCAAACCTTAAGGCAATGGGTAGGTGGATCACTTACAAATTTGCGTAACCCACCTGTTCTTTCCGATGTAGTATTTTATCCAACACCTCTCAGGTTTTTCATTCGGATACTCTTCTCTATGCAAACTCAAAAAATTTCTTTCATTACAGGCATCAATAGTTGGCCACAAGTATGGTGTCCTTCGGTGGAGCAAATCTGGAAGTAAGAGCTTTATTATAGTTATTGATTTCTATAGGATAGCTTGTGAGGTCAAATATGGGAGTCTTTTTAAATTTTATTTTTGTTTATAAATATCACCATTTTGCACTCTCCTACCGACAGAGAAAACAATTGAAGGGACTGCCGCTGGTATAACATCTGTTCTAGCTGCTTGCTCAGTTTTGCTTCCAGTTCTGGCGTCCGCTGGATATATTTTCACTCAGGTAACCCTCTCTTTCCAGTTTTGCGTATTAGATCATCGGTGTGAAATGTATTCTATGGCAGAATCATATTCACCATCTAAACAAGGAAGAAAGTGGCGGAATAGTTTCAAATATTTGTCATATCGCTCACTTTGGTCTTTTAGTTTTCGGTACAACCGTTTATGGTTTCAAACTCTGTTTCATGCAGCACTGGGTCTCTCTTCTCCTAGCAGTGGTCGTGAGTGGTCTATTGGAAGCTTACACAGCACAGTTAGATAATGCTTTCATACCACTTGTCTTCTACAGCCTTCTCTGTTTGTAGATGATACTCCCAACAGAAAATTGATTAACTCACCGAGGAATTGACGATGGTCTAGAGTCGTTGATTATCATTTTGTAGGTACAGGTACAGAATCTCTGTCTAAAGTCGCGAGTTCACTTCTTGTATGGGAAATTTAACATATACCCACAATAGGATGAAATAGTTATTGGTTAAATTTAGATATCTTCTCCATTTATTGTACGTAATTAGATAGATTATGAGAATAAACAATGTGGATGTTTTTTTAGATCAGTACAGAACAGAATAGTCAAAATAAATCATGGATTTTTGCGTCCATGTAAAAGTTGTAAACAAAGAGAAGTCTTGGAGACATGGTATGTTCGGTGGATTATTTATCTTTTAATTTAAGATCACACATATCAAATAGACGCCAGCTGTTGGTCATTTCTTGGAAACGCTCGATTTTGCAGCAAACTTTCAATCTCTTCTTTAGCCACCTTTTATCTACCACCAAGAATTAAGAACTTCTCAAAACAAACCTTGCATCCCAAAGCTCCTCCATCAACACCGAAGAGTGCTCACCGTGCTGGAAAGGGATGTGGTCGGGTTCGGGTTCGGGTTCCACCAGTTGTTGCACGTCTTCTCGACACATGTTGAGGAACTGGTTAAAGAAATCATGAATTCGGGTGAGGACGTCCGTTGTCTGATTGGTGATAAATTCTTCGTGTGGCCAGCACAGACAGCAAACAAACAAGCGTTGATGCATGTATCTTCGCAACCTTTTATATGTCGATTTTCTGATGTTAAGTTGTTAATTTAATGAAGAAGGATCGTTAATTTTCAAAACAGAGCTTGCCGTGATTGTTAGTGTGTTACCATGTAAATCTTTTTAGAAAACATGATCATTTTGGTTGTTTTGAAACTTCATTTCCACAACTCCATAGGGAGGCAATCCTTCTAGCCTGCACCCTCAACAATCCTCTGGTATCGGAACCTAAAGATTTTGCTTTTGTTTTCAGGAAAGTATTTCGAGCATTTTTTATGTCTGAATTAAATACGAAGATAACATGATACTAGAGCCGACTCTATAAGTGCGGTTGAACCGTAACTCCACGCTAGAAAGCGCCAAGTGGATGGATAAGAGGCCCAGTGAGTCAGTTCTATATATGATATATCTCATTCGGCCCATGTTACCAAAGAGGAGCTGAATGAGATTGCTAATGGGCTTTTACTAATTGGGGTGAATTTTGTTTGGAAGCTTTCTTCGCCGGATATTGTGAGCTCCAATGATGCCAACCGAATACCGTCGGATCCGAGGGAGGCCTTTTCGGACTGTTCGATCATCATACCGTGGTGCAATCAGAATTTGGTCCCGGCCCACAAGGCGATCGGAGGGTCGTAACCATGCGGTGCTGAGTACCATTGACTTTTTTCCCTTTGTTGACTGATCAGTTTAGCAATAGGAAGTTAATGGTTGATGATTAGAAAGTTGGGTTCATTTGGGTGATTGGAAGATCAAGGAGGTGAAGATGACATTGGTTGGAGCACTGTTACCTAGCGGATCATCGCACTACAATATGGTTCAATTTGTCAACGACTTATCCAAAAAAATATGTATTCGTGCAATTCGTCAACGGTTTACGTCTTATTTAGACATTTCACCTAGGTTGACCAATGAAGTTCTAGAAATGTAACTGAAACATCTCTTTTGTAGAGTTTATCTTTATCTCTATCATGTATTTGAATACTAGTAGATCAATATATGTTATACTGCAGTGGAATTCAGGTGAAGAAGTTCTTACACTTATTGGTAATACATTCTTTTTCTAAGGAACGCCGTTTTCTTGATAGTATTGGATGATCTATTTAATAGTAATTTTATCATAATTGTGTAGATTATTTTATCATAATTGTGTAATCATTTATCATAAACGAACAACTTTTTTAATAATCCGCAAAATTATTTTATCATAATTTATAGAACATTTTAGCATGATAAGGTATACCAAAAAGTTTAGCACAAATTAATGTATTAAAATATTTTTTCAATTTTGTAAAATATGTAAAAATAAATGAATTTATTAAAAATATCAATTTGCCCAAAAATTAGGACAATAATTTATCGCTAGTTATTATAGTAGAGATATTTTTTTCTTCAGAAACACCGCATGTATGACTAGGAAGTTTTTTTAAAAGTTATCTTTGAAATCAATTAGAAAAAACTCATTTTTTTACTTTTAATATATTTTTATTTTAAAATTTCCATTTAACTATACTTAGGGTTATTTTGTCTAAAACAGTATTTAAACAGTAAAGTGTCAATTGAAAAGCGTGTCTGAGAAACTTTCAACGACAATCAACTACATAGCACGGAATTCAATAGCATTATATATCTTGGGAAAAAATTACACTTTGGTACCGTGTAGTTTCACCGATTCTCATTTGAGTACCCTATACTTTTTGGATCGTAGAATAGGTCCAAGTTATGAAAATTTTCACCACGGACCGGTCCCGATCTTTGGTCTGCATGTTTTTTACAAAACGATGTCATGGCGTTGTCGACGTGGACTACTCGATCTTTGGTCTGCATGTTTTACACTAATATTTTAATAATTTTTTAAAAAAAACCCTCTTCTTCCTTCTTCTTCTCTCTCCCCCTCTTCTTTCAAAACCCAATCTAAAAAATCCAAGAAATCACAATCTCAAAAAATCCAGAAAATCCTATTCTTTCTCCCAATTGTCTTTCCCATTCCCACTTCTAAAATAACTACAACGAAGAAGAGCTTTCAACTACACATTTTTAGACCTCAATCGATCTCTAAGGTTTGATGCTCTCCTCGCCCACAGTTTAAGAAGAGCTTTTCTCTCCCCAACAAAGAAGAGCCAAGACAAGGCCCCCGATGAGCTTCTCAACCATCTCCCTCATCCTCCGGTCGAACTCCTTCTAAGTGGGATGAACCCTAAAGTTTCAAAATTGGTGGACGTTGCCGCTCAGCCATGGATGAACCCTAATGTTTAGCAACTCGTGCACTCATGTGCACTGGTGTTTTCTATTTATTCAATGTCGGAGTTGGAATGGCATGGAAGCAAGCGTGTGGTTTAGGCTGAAGTATCAAGGAGATGGTAGTATTAGTGGTTCGTTGTTTTTTGTCGTGAGATGTGAGTTTCGTCCATGTTTTCCGAGACTAATCCACCAAAGTTATGTATATTAGTTTGGTCTTGAATCATATCAAGCCTCCTCTGGGTGAGGTTTCGATAAGAAGTCAAAGGCTAGGAACCCTTCTCCTTGCCTGATTTTCTTAACCCCTTGTGTTGTTGCAAGTGAGTTCTTGTGAGTTAGATTTTTTTGATTATTTCTGAAATTTGGCTGAAGAAGATGGAGGAGAAGTGTTTGGTTATTCCTGGAATTGGGTTGAAGACGATAGAGGAGATAGAGAGAGGAGGAGGAAGAGAGAGAAAGAGGGGAGAGAGAGAGGAGGAGGAGGAGGAAGGTGGGAAGGTTGAAGAGGGTGTTTTTAAAAAATAAAAAATAATCATGTATTAATTTGATAGTTTAGCCATCGCCATGTAAGCAATGACTTATCCAAGTCGTTTCCATGTAATGTTCCACGTGAGCAATAAAACGGCGTCATGGAAATTTTCATAACTTGGACATGTTCTACAGTCCAAAAATCACAGGGTACCCAAGTAAGAATCAGTAAAACTACAAGGTACCTAAATGTACTTTTCCATTATATCTTACTCAATGTACCTTTACTGCTACTTGACGATTTGTGAACTCCTAAAATATACTCAAATGCTCTGAAGCATTTTGTCGGTCGCTAGATGTTGCTGAGAAATCTTTGAACATAAATGCCTGGTCAATCACAGCTTCTTCTAGAACTTAAATTCTATGGTTTCGTCTCATCGGCCACGGGATGAATAAGACTGGAATCGATCCACACAGTCGAGTAATTTATAGATTTTGTGATTCATCTTATTCCAGAGTTAACTTATATACAATAATAATAAAAAATCGCTCACTCTATTTGTATCTCAATCTCTCCATAAAACTTGAAAACTATTTAACTCGCGTATCAATAACTCTTGGTTTAATTACTCTACCGAAACTCACTGTAATAAAACCAAGTCAAAGCCCGTGTCAGATATAATGAAGAAAAAAAAAACTCTAAATTTCTGGTATAATGAAGAAAAAAAAAATCAGATATTGCACCTATTCACACGCGACGCATTCGTGTCATATCGTGGCCGAAATGGAAAAGCCCGTGTTCAACCCAACTTACACTACTTTACATTTGACTTGCAGTTCGGTGCACAGTTGACAAACGCATTTGAAAATAATATCAAATCTGATCAAATATTTGCGGTTGCCGCCAAACCTAACGAGCTACAATTTCAACCTTCACATAAATGCGCCATTTTTTGTGAACAACGTGGCCTAGTAAGGCCAAGTCTTGATGGGACTCACGTCCCAACCGTTCATACCCATCCATTGCCTTTTTTTTTATTTAGGGAAAGCCATCCATTGCTTCGGTGTGACAAATTCTTGCACGGTGAGAACATGCAAAATTCTTCCACTTACCAAAAATATTATTTATTTACTAAATAAATTAAAAAAAATCTTAGGATTTTTTTTTATAAATGGTGTTCACCTTCTTTTGCAAATTTGTTATTGAAAAAAAATTATGTGAATCTTGTGTCTACGTGACAACAGTGTTATTTTTTCCGTGTTTGATTGTCAATACATGAAAAAAATACCTCTGTCACCTAGTTACGTGGAATTAAACTGTGAACTGGACATCAATTTTTTTCGTTTATTGTCAAAATACGGAGAAAAAAAATCCATGTCAACAAATAGGTTAGATGTTTATGATCGATCTAATTGAATCAAATCAGAAATTTTAGGTTTGGGTTATTGTAGTTCAGCCTTTCTTTCAAAATATACTTTCAAAATTATTATCTTTTATTCTCAAGTGAAAATTTCTTCTCTGAATATCGTAATACATACTAATATATAAGTCTGTTAAATTTTCTCCCGCAAATGTGTTTTTTTTTATCAACCTGCAAAAAAAGCTCC
This sequence comes from Hypericum perforatum, assembly GCA_012979155.1. Taxonomy (NCBI): domain Eukaryota; kingdom Viridiplantae; phylum Streptophyta; class Magnoliopsida; order Malpighiales; family Hypericaceae; genus Hypericum; species Hypericum perforatum. Next base: position 88,479 of record SOPF01028357.1, on the reverse strand, counting down.
TCAAACAGTGTAGAAGATAAAGTAGTAATAACTAACAACCCATAATTTTTTATATTTTTCAATTACAACGTAATTATTTATGCAAGAAATTACAAAAGACATTATTTAAAGTTGATATTTCAACTTTGTTTCCCTTTCACAATGGTAATCAAAACTACTTTGACTATTATTCTATCCATATTTTGTGATATTTCAACTTTATTTCCCTTTCACCATGGTAATCAACATTACTTTGACTATCATTGTATCCATATATTGTGATATTTCAATTTTGTTTCCCTTTCACCATGGCAATCAAAACTACTTTGACGATTATTGTAAGTTACTCAATTATAATTTTACATTTATTTTTACACCTCAATCCTACATTATTAACACTACAAAATAAATAAATATGTAATTAAATATTTATTGAATATGATATATCAAATGCGAAGATTCACAAAATATTAATTAAGGATTTAGTAAAAAACAAGCATGGACTTGTTCTAGTCATTAGTATGACCAATCCAATTTTTATATATTGCTGGATATCAAATCTAGGATATCAATTTTTAGATAATACCAATATACGAATTTTTTATATATGTTTTATCATTATACAGGTAAAAAGTTCGTGTATCAGTCACAAATAAAATTTTCATGTGTAGGAAACACGGGAAAATATTTTCGTGTATTGGTCACTAAACACGATATTTTTTTCCGTGTTGCTACATGGACATTGGTATCTACAAAATAAAAATTTTCAAATACTGAATTCAAAAAAACCATGCACAATAAAAAAATATACAATTCTTCCCGAATGGAGTACAAAGTGTTGTGTCAAAAACGGACTAAAACCACTGTTTTTAAATCGACGGTCCGACTAGTTGAACCGCGAATCGGCCATTCAACCGGCCAGAAATCCCTAATCAAATCGGTAACCTTACTAACCGGGGGTTTTAAGCCTGGCTGGCCAGCCCAACCGAAAAATCGGGATCAAATCGGCCGGTTCGATCGGAAATGATTACATATTTATTTTTTTATATTTTGATTCGAGATTAATCATTAGTATAAATACTTTATTTGATATATTTTATAAAAATTAGTATAACTATATGTTATTATTAATTTATTACATAAATATTTTATCTATATATTTATATATTTCAAAAAAATAGATTTTTTTATTAATATAAAATCCGGTCTGACCAGCTATCTGACCGGTCAGACCAGTCGGATCGGAGATTGGCCAGACGACCGGGTCGATTGAAGATGGCGAGATTTGAACAGGCCTCGGTCACCGGTTAGTGGAAAAAAAAAGTTCCAATATGCGCCTTCTAGTAACAAAAAAATGTCATTTTTTGAGTCCCTTTTTTCGAATAATACCAAGATGGGAATACTTTTTTGGACCCATTATAAGAAAACCTATTTTTTTTTTTTCACATGCCATGCAAGAATTTTACGCGGAATATTGCGCACCTATATAATTTTTCAGTACGAGCTGCAGCTTATCCTCCCAAGAAAAATAGAATGAAGCATGTAGTTGAAGTAATCTCAAAGGAGATCATAGAGCCAGCTTCTCCAATTCCTGATGATATACGCCGATACCAACTTTCTTTTCTTGATCAATTAGGTCCAGATGTTTATATCCCTTTGGTCCTTTTCTATCCCAAAGATCGCTCCGTCGATTCCAAAACCACAGAAGCCTACTCCAACCACCTAAAGATATCCTTGTCTCAGACCCTAGCCCTATACTACCCACTGTCCGGACGCCTCAGAGGAAACGACCACGTTGATTGCGACAACGACACGGGCGTTCCTTACGTGAAAACACGCGTAAAGTGCCAGCTTGCGGAGCTCGCCAGGAACCCAGTTCCCGACGAGCTCCGCAAGTTGCTCCCGTTCGAGCTTGACCACGAGGGCAACGATCTTCTCTTAGGCGTCCAGTTCAACGTGTTTGAGTGTGGCGGGGTCGCGTTAGGCCTGTGCTTATCCCACAAGGTCGCGGACGCTTCGTCGCTCTCCTGCTTCATCAGATCATGGAGTTCAATTGCACGCGGAGAAGGCGATGTTCAGCGGCCGGAGTTCGTCTCGGCTGCCCTTTTTCCCCCTGTAGACATCACCGGATTCTCACCGCGCACGGGGATCGACAAGGAGAACGTCGTCACGAAGAGGTTCTTGTTTCGAGCAGCTTCCATAGAGGCTTTAAGATCGAAGTTTGCCGCTAGTCCAAGCCTAAAGGATCAACCGGTACCGACCCGAATAGAAACCCTATCGGTTTTCGTAGGGAGACGCCTCATGGCCACAACCGAGATAGAACAAAGCCCAAGTAAAGTGTTCTTCATAGTTCATGCAGTTAACATCAGGACAAGAATGGACCCACCATTGTCGGAAAACACATTTGGCAACTTATATAGGCCAGTCCTAACATTTCCATCCACCCAAGTCGACGAGGACTACTGCGGGAGTCTTGTCAGCCAAGTTAGGGATTCTATTCGAAGAGTTGATAAAGAGGAAGTGAGGAGGCTCCAACAGGGGAAGGAGTACTTGGCTTTAATGAAGGAACAAGGTGGAAGGTTCAATAGGGGAGAAACTGTTTCTCTAAGCTTTAGTAGCTGGTGCAGGTTTCCACTTTATGATGCTGATCTTGGATGGGGAAAGCCCATTTGGGTAGGGGCTCCAAGCTTGACTTTCTGCAATCTTATAGTTTTCACGGACACTGCTTCTGGAGATGGTATTGAGGCATTGGTGCACTTGAAGGGAAAAGACATGAACAAGTTCGAGATGGACGAGGTGCTGCTTCAATATGCACAGAAATAGTTTCTCCTTTGTAATGGGGGATGAGATGGGTTTTTGTTTTACAGAAGTTCCTATGTGTTTGGTCATTTTTTAGGGGTTTTGTTTGACTTGTGTGTATGTCTATGATAAGTGTTGTTGTCTGTTTGGACCGATCCAATATGTGTCGTGATTGTTGTATTTTTCCTTCTTCAGCTGGCTATCAAATTTGTCTTAGATATAATTTGTCCGACTTTGTTTTTCATTACTTTGTATTATGTATATGGCACAATATTTATTAGCACAAATTTGAGTCTCGAGTGCAATTTAGTGCTCGTTAAGTGACAATTTGATCAATAGTTATATGGTTAATCCTACTCCTATAAATTTAGTGCTCCTTAGGTGACAATTTGATCAACAATTATATGGTTAAGCCAACTTTCAATTATAGGGTTTTGCAATATCTCGTAAATAATTTATATTGTTTAAAATAATTAAATAATTTAATTAATATTATTTAGGGAAAAGTACACATAAGTACCATGTGGTTTGACATGTTGCAAAAAAGACCGTGTAGTTTTTTTCTTCCAAATTTAGTACCTGTAATTTTATTTTGGGACAATTTCAAGGCTGTCCGGCCACGTGGCATTGCCACGTGAGCGGCCACGTAAGCACCACGTGGCATTGTCTCCTCCTCCTCTTTTTCCTTCTCCACCTTCCTCCTCCTCCATCCTCTTCCTTTGCCCCCTCCTCCACTTTTTTCTTCTCCTCCCTCCTCCTCCTCCTCCCTCCTCCTCCTCCTCCCTCCTCCTCCTCTTCCACCCCTGCTCTTTTTCTTCCTCCTCCTCCACCCTCCTTCTCTTCATCCTCCTCCTCCGCCCCCTCCTCTTTTTTCTCCTCTGCCTTCCTCCTTCTCCGTCTTCTTCCTCCACCACCTCCATCTGTTTTTCCTCCTCCTCCTCTCCTCCTCGTGGCACTTACGTGGCGCTCATGTGCCGGGCAGCTTAGACTAAAATTGTCCCCAAAATAAAATTACAGGTACTAAATTTGGAAGAAAAAAATCACACGGTCTTTTTTTAGAACAGGACAAACCACAAGGTACTTATGTGTACTTTTTCCTATTATTTATATTAACAAATGTAACTTTTTGTTACTGATAATATCAATCACATCACTTAGATATTTCATACCGTTTAAATCATTTCTCACATATTAAAAGTTGGTTAGCTTTTAAAGATGACATCGGAGTTTAGGAAATTGCCTCACCTGGAGGCATGATTTTATTGCAATAGCGAGGTACACTGCGGGGCTTGATTGATACCGAATACCTCCATTTCAAATGGTTTGGAATAAAGGATACCTGAGTTGTTAAAAAAAATATGAAAACATAGAATTGAAAATGAAAAAAAAACTACGTAGACCAATATCATAAATGGAAAATGTCCTTTTCGGAAACTCGGAAAATACACTAATTAGTATGACATAATGAGGCATGGTAATATAACATAATAAAACATGTCAGAGTGATCTTCTTTATTCTAAATTGTGCAAAATAATTTCCTTCACTATGTACATAATCCAAATGTGTCCATCCTTAAGTCTTACTTTTCTAGAAAATAAATGAGTGCAATCACACTTTCTATTTTAAAAAACTGTATCGTCATTGTTCTGAGCAAAACTCCTATTAATTTTTATGTAATTTCTAATATTACGGACTGAATAAGGAATAAGATTGCGTTTATATTGACAGGGTTGAGCAGGGAGCTACAAACTAGACACGGACGACGCATTCTAAGGGAACCCGGGATTGGCGGGCATTGGAGGTGTCTTCCGCGACTCACAGGGCAACTGGAACGTAGTTTTTGTGCAAAATTTGGAGGACTCCAACTCGCGTACGAGTTGAACCTCAAGCGTCTTGTAATTTGAAGTGGATTCTCAGGTAGCATGGAAGCACCTAGTCGAGGAGGTGACGCAAGGAAATTAACTTGCTCTCCTCATGAGTAAATGTTAGGACCTCATCCACCTTCATGGACAAATAGAGGTGACCTTTTGAAATCGTCTTTGTCACAAAGTAGGAGATTGGTTTGCTAGCTATGCCCTCTACTTCTCGAGAGGCTTTCATATTTTGGCAGAACTCCCAACTGGATGTTCTGCCTTTACTGGGGCGACTCCACTGACTTTATGTTTTGATTATATTTTAATGCAAGAGTGCTAGATGCTCACCAATTTCAAAAAGAAAAAGGGAATAAGATTGCGTTAGTGTTCGTTTTGTACAACATGGTCCTGCCTGCATAGGGAGTGTATTTTTAGTTTTTTGGCCGTCCTATTCCCTAATCCAAATCTTAACAAAAATCCCGAGATGATGAAGTTGTACACGCATTCTATTATTGACTTGGATTGGAGCTGCAATCTTACCAAAACAATTTTTTGTTGTTCTCGGTAAGGCACTCTAAACGTTTTCCTCCTTCAAGAAATTGACTTGCATGAAAGTATACCCATATACGTGGGACCCTTTTAATTTGAAATCGTCGTTTTACTAACCAAATAAAATGCACGTCACACTAGAAAAATACCCACCATAACATTAGTGTTCGGTAAAGTGTTAACTATTGATAGCAATCATAAAAATTTTCCGATAAAAACCCAAATTAATAAAAAATTTAATAATGGCTCCACAAGTATGACTTACATACGCAATAGAGTAATTTTTACGATAGTTCAAACGTAATTATTTTTTTGTCTAGTACATTGTATTAAAGGATCAATGAAATAATATTAATATCACAAGGATCACCGTATAAATATATCCATTTCATAGCTGTAGAATATTGCAAGTGCCTCAACAATACAATCAATTTTCATAATTGAGTAGATCAAACACAATGAAGCTTGTAGTTGAAGTAGTCTCCAAGGAGACCATCAACCCTGGTTCTCCAATTCCTGATCATCTTAACCCATACCAACTCTCCTTTCTTGATCAATTAGCTCCATCGGTCTTTAGCCCACTAGTCCTTTTCTTTCCAAGAGACTGCACCACCGAACCCAAAAACACAACACCCTACTCCGACCAACTAAAGAAATCGTTGTCTCAAACCCTAACCATATACTACCCGTTATCCGGACACCTCAGAGGAAACAACTATGTCGATTGCAGCCGCGAGACGGGCGTTCCTTATGTGGTAACACAAGTGAAGTGCCACCTTGCCGAGCTCGTCGAGAACGCAGTTCCCGACGAGCTCCACAAGTTGCTCCCATTCGAACTTGATCACGAGGGCAACGATCATCTCCTAGGCGTCCAGTACAATCTTTTCGAGTGCGGCGGGATCGTGTTGGGTATCTGTTTATCCCACAAGGTCGGAGATGCCTCGTCCCTCTTCAGCTTCATAAAAACGTGGGGTGCAATTGCACGCGGAGAAGGAGAAGTTCCGCCTCTAGAATTCGTCTCGGCCGCCCTCTTCCCGCCTGTAGACATCTCCGGATTCTCTCCGCGCACCGGCATCACCAAAGAGAACGTCGTCGCGAAGAGGTTAGTGTTCGACGCGGACTCCATAGAGTCGCTAAGATCAAAGCTCGCCACTAGTCCAGCCCTCAGGGATCAACCTGCACCGACCCGGGTCGAGACCCTCTCAGCTTTCATGTGGACAAGGTTCGTAGCTGCAACCAAAGTAGAATCAAGCACAACCAAGACCTACTTCATACTCCACGCGGTGAACTTTCGGACAAGAATGAACCCGCCGTTGCCGGAGAACGCGTTCGGAAACTTCTACAGGGTGGCCACTACATTCCCATCCACCGAACCCTACGAGGACCATCTCGGGGATATAGTCTCCCAAGTGAGGAATTCGATAAGAAAAGTTGATGGAGAGGAAGTGAAGAAGCTCCAAAAGGGAAAAGAGTACTTGGGTTTTATGAAGGAACAGAGTGGAAGGTTCGTTAGAGGTGAGACTGTTGCGTTAAACTTCACTAGCTTGTGCAGGTTTCCTCTGTACGATGCAGATTTTGGTTGGGGGAAGCCACTGTTGGTAGGGACTCCGAGCTTAAGTTTCTGCAATTTGGTCATTTTCATGGACACTGCTTCTGGTGATGGAGTCGAGGCATTGGTGCACTTGAAGGAAGAAGACATGGACAAGATGATGGAGGACCAGGAGTTGCTACAGTATGTTCAAGCTCTTAAATAAACAGACGGTTGGTGTTCTTTGTATGAGGATTTTCAATTTTAATAAAAGTGTTTCACCTTTCAAAATAAATAAATTTTGAATCTTTTGAATGTATTTACAAAATTTGACCTCATTCAACTTATATAACTCTAGCGGTTGCTTGTATTTACACTAGTGTCATGAAAAATTGAACTATGGACTACTCATCAATTTATGTCTTGTGATACTTGGACGAATGATTGTTTTTTACCATGTGCAAACTTAATGCTGGCTTTTGTTAATTCAACTAAATATATTTAGAAAAACATTACTTTTAGTACTTTTGTATTTTTTAAATTTTATCATATAATTTTATAGTTTAAAATACATAAAACAAGTATATGTAATTTTATTGACTAGTTATTCAGAGTTCGGTGCAGCTAATCGCCTCTTTTCTCTATGAAACGAAGTTGTTTTGAAGGTGATATAAGACACACTTTTTTTTTTGAGAAAGTGAACATAATATATAAGACGACATTAAGTCGGAAAGTCATTACACAACAGCATACGTAACTCTAAGGGCGGATGTTGCACCCAATTAGGCGAACCAAGTCTCTCCCTAGACCGAGTCGCAACCCAATTGGCCACTTCATTCGCCCTACGCGGAGTAAACGCAATATTACATAAAGGAGCAACCTTCAAGTCCCTAATGATAAGAGAGGCTAAATTCTCCACTCGCCAGTCAATGCTTCTAGAATAGCCATTGATAAAATCGACAGCTATTTTACAATCCGACCGTATAGCAGTCGGGGTACTCAAATAACACAATTTCACAAGCTTGATAGCCATTTCAATGGCAAGTAACTCCGCCTCCAAAGGTGAAGCAGCATGTGTTCTGGTATCCTGACCATCCTTGAGATGGCCTAAATGGTTTCGGACAACTGCTGCAAGTCCCGCATCGAGGTTCACAGGGGACCATGACGCGTCGCAGTTGATGACGTATTCTTGTGGCCTCGGGGCCAGCCACTTCGCAGTACAGGGTTCGTCTATCCTGGGATTTGTATCTTCATTCTTTGAGAGGAGCCATTCTTGCCAACCATTGATTGCTTTTTGAATCGTCCGAGCAGGAGAGGGAGGAACACCCTCGAAAACTACTTCATTCCTAGCTTTCCACACCTGCCAACACATAAAGACCGCAAGTGAGGGCAAATCTGAAACATTTTTAATCATTGGATCACAAGCAATATCGAGCAGCCAAGCTTTAAAGCAAATAATAGAATCATTTCTAATATTGAGACCAAACGGACAAGCAAACCAAGACGCTCTAGCATGAGGACAATAAAAAATCATATGAATCACAGACTCAGATCCAAGATTACAAAGCAAACAGTCATCACTAATGCCTAGATTTCTATTGTACATAGAAGCAGCAATAGGCAAAGAGTTAGTCGATAAGCGCCATAAGAAACTTTTTAACTTAGGAGGAACATCAAGCTTCCATAACAAGGTCCAAAACTTAACGACACCCTCCCCTGGAACCGAAGTAAGACCAAAGCTATCACTGTAATTTACTAAATGCAGATAACCCAATTTAGCTGTATAAGTCCCATTGAGAGCTTTTGTCCAGATTTGCCTATCCTTGGTTAAAGGGTGTGGCTGATTTATGCTGAGAATCGCCTCTTTTTCCTGTGAAGAAAGAATTTCAGAAATTAGCTCAATATTCCAGGAGTTAGAATCAGAGTCAACAAGATCATGAACACAATTAACAACGCATAAATCAGGTTTAACAGTAAATAAACAATTCTGAGGCAATCCTGGCAGCCAGTGATCAGTCCAAGGGTTAATGCTATTTCCATCTCCAATCTTCCAAAGCATATCATCCTTGAATAGCTCCTTGGCAGAGTAGAGACTCTGCCACATCCATGATCCATTTCTCCCTTTTGCAGCCTGCAAGAAATTAGTTCGAGGAAAGTACAAACTCTTCAACACTTTAGCACAAAGAAGGTTAGGATTAGTAAACATTCTCCAGGCATTCTTGCCAAGGAGAGCATTGTTGAAAACCTCCATGTCCCTAAAGCCGAGACCACCAATCGACTTAGGCCGAGCAACTCTACTCCATTTCATCCAATGTAACCCTCTTTTTTCTGCATCTCCATTCCACCAAAATCTAGCAAGAATACCATTTAGTTTAGAACAAAAAGATTTGGGGAACTTGACACATTGCATTGAGAAAGTCGGAATAGCAGAGAGCACGGCTTTTATCATCGTTTCTCTCCCTGCCAGGGAGAGCATCTTTTGTTTCCAAGAGAGAGCTTTGTTAGTAACCCTTTCCAAAACAAAGTTCAAAGCAGCAGATTTAGATCTCCCCCAGAAAGAAGGCAAACCCAAATAAATATCCTCATCTTGCATTTCAACCATCCCAAGCACATTCAAAATATTATCCCTAATTATCCTCGGAACCCACTTGCCAAACACAATACTAGACTTATTCCAATTGAAAAGTTGACCAGAAACCTTAGAAAAGGTATCCAACATCTCCTTTAACACGATAGCCTCACCAAGAGAAGCCTTACCAAAAACCAGAGTATCATCAGCAAAAAGAACATGAGTAAGAACAGGGCAGAAATTATTCAATTTAAGGCCAGAAATCACCTGTCTTTGCTGAGCACCTAAAAAGAATCTGGAAAAAGCTTCCGCAATTAATAAAAACAGAAAGGGAGAGATTGGATCACCTTGACGGAGACCCCTAGTTGGCTTAAACCACTTAAGAGGATTCCCATTCAGTAAAACAGCATAAGAAACTGAAGAAATACAGGACACAACACAATTGATCCACTTATCAGGAAACCCCATCTTACGCATCACATTCTCAAGGAATGACCAATTTACCAGGTCATAAGCCTTTTTTAAATCAAGCTTAAGAGCCATGGGGGCATGCTTCTTCTTTCTACCAATTCTCAAAAAGTGGAACACCTCATGAGCAATAACAATATTATCTTGAATAGCTCTGCCACCCACAAAGGCACCTTGATTTTCACTAACAATAGTACCCATCCAAACTTTAAGGCGATTAGCAAGAACTTTCGAATAGACTTTATAAGCAAAATTACAAAGACTAATCGGCCTAAAGTGAGCGATATGAACAGGAAGTTTCACTTTCGGAATGAGGGCAACATAGGTTTTATTAAGCTCAGTGGGAACAGAATGAGAGTTGAAAAGCTCCACCACTGTTTCAGATAGCTCAGGCCCTACCACTTCCCAAAACTTATGGAAAAACATACCTGAGAAGCCATCTGGACCTGGAGATTTGTTTCCACCCATTTGAAATGCCGCCACCTTGATTTCTTTCATACAAATAGGTTTGATAAGGTCGTTCTTCATCTCCTCAGATACCAGTGTCGGAATGTCATCAAGTATAACCCCTGCATCACAAATATCAGAGGAAGAGTAAATATCCTTAAAATAATTGGTAACCAGAGCCGCCACCTCCTCCTCGGACTCAACCCAGATCCCATTGTCATCTTTCAATCTATGGATCTGGTTTCTCTGCTTGCGTTGAGTAGCTGTAGTATGGAAGAACTTAGTGTTCTTATCCCCCAGTTGTAGCCAGTTTAATCTAGAACGTTGGTGCCAATATTGCTCTTCTTTCTCACGTAGAGCATCCAAAGACTGCCTCAGAAGCACCTCCCTCGCTCTACTTTGTTCAGTTTCGACACCAGCTTGAATTCTATTAATTTCTCCAAGAATGTTATCACCCTGATTAACTCGTCTCCAATAACAACTCTTACTCCACCTGGCCAAATTTTGACTACATTTATCGCTATGCTTCTGCCATCTTTCAGTAAACTTCCCATAACAAACTTTATTCCAAGCATCTTTTATAATGTTCCGGCAATCATCTTCTGCTAACCAAGAGGATTCAAATCTGAAAAGACGTCTTCTTTTCTCTTTAGGCCTTGTATCCAACAACAAGTAAGCATGATCAGAACCATCAAACGGCCCATGAAAGACTAATGCACTCGGAAAAAGATTCCTCCACTGCGCATTAGCAGTAGCCTTATCTAGTCTCTCCATGATACGACGACTGCCATGCTGTTTGTTTGTCCAGGTGAAATGATTCCCCTGATACCCCAAATCCATGAGCTCTGCATCGTTTAAAAAGTTATTCAGTCCCTGCAATTGACTAACACAGGGGGGGTTACCACCCAACTTCTCCTTACTGCAACAGATAGAATTCAAGTCTCCAATGAATAACCACGGGTAGACTTGAGCCCTAAAGTGATTTGACATAAAGTTCCAAAACAATCTTCTTCTAGTCTGGTCGGGTTCACCATAAACCAACGTGGTGGACCAACCTTTACAAGTCGCTAACTCCCAACAATCCACATCAATAAAATTCACACAAGAATCATTGACAGAGACTTCAATCCTATCATCCCACCAGAGAGCTAAACCTCCGCTCCTACCGATGGGATCCACATACCAGCTATTTGTAAAACCACAATTCCTCCGTAACTTATCAATCTTATGTCTTCTTTGTTTGGTCTCCATAAGAAAAACCATTGATGGCCTGTGCTTTCTGATGAGCCCCTTAAGGGCTCGTATCGTCAGGGACTGGCCAAGTCCCTGACAATTCCAGGAGATCGCAATCATTCTCCAGTAGGTGGCCTTGGGGCTGCCACCTTTGCCCTAACATTTTGGATAATGGGGGAAACTGAACTTACCTCAACCTCTGGAGTTGTCTAAAGAGTTTGAATTTGAATAAATAAATGTCGGGTATTGAATCTTGTGAATGGAACACTCTTGGCATCGCATTTATTTACAAAACTCATCTTATTCAACTTACATTATCCTAGCATTTCCTGATTGCACCTAGGGGTAGCATTTGCTGATTACACGTAGGGGAAAGCAAAAATCCACTAAACTGAAAATTTGATCAAAATCGGAAGCAAAAAATTGATTAAATCTCAATGATTAAAATAATTTTACAGTTCGGTTTAAAACCAAAATTGATTCATTTACACCAATGTTATGTTTGTTAACATAAAACTTTATTAATTTATAGACCTTTTTTATCATTCTCCTTACTATTTCAAAATTAAATATTGAATTTCTGTGTAATTGTTGGAGAATCGAAGGAGCGAGCTGTTCAATTTAGGCGACAAAGATTCCGAACAATCTAAAATTGGAAAACAATCGACACAATCCGGAAAGCAATAGAAACAATTAAGTGTGTCCAGAAGGAAATCCGACAAGGAATCGAAGAAATTAAAGCAGCATCAACCCCAATTGATAACAGATCAAGAGGAAGGTCGAGACAAGGCAACAATCGAAACAATGTATGCGTAATCCCATAATTGAAGAAATTACCTGTCCAATCTGTACAGCTAATCGTGTAATTAGTAATTGTAATTGATCTAGTTGATGTAATTAGTCACAATCACAGGTGTATATATAGGAGCTCTATACTCAATCGTTGTACACACTTCAATCAATAGAATCTATCAATTTTTTCATGATATCAGAGCTTCTTCCAATGGAAGACTCGAACCAAAACTCTGCTCTTTCCATAGCCACCATATCTCAATCATCCACCCTTTCAAAGAAAATAACTACTGCTGAAAATGACAGCAACATCGGTTGAAATTGACCCTAATACCTCTCGATGGCCACAATTACCTCTCTTGGGCCACAGCTGTATCAAGAAACCTTAATACCAAGGGCATGGCAGGCTACATCAATAATAAGATAGTTCAGCCAGAACCACTTGATGAAGGTTACGAGAATTGGGAGAAAAACGATAAACTGGTAACAATATGAATCTTAAACTCTCTTGATCAAAAGCTGTATAACATGTTTCGTTCACAAGCAATGCTAAAAATTATGTGGGAACCATTAGAGATTTGTTTGGGCAACAAAACAATCTCTATAAGATTTTTGAATTGAAAAAGAAAAGCATAGCTCAAACCAAGTTAGGTGATTTAACATTTACTGAGTCCTTGTGAAAAATGAAAAGCATGTGGGATGAACTCATTTTATTTTGTCCTCTTAGCTACTACTGACATTGTGACACTACAAAAGATAATTGAACACGATAAGATGTTCGAACTCTTGTCCGGTTTGAATCCCAACTATAAAGCTATCCTATCGCAACTGCTGCTCAATTCCGAGGCTCTCTCTCTAGCCAATATTTTCTCTAAAATTATGCAAGAGGAGACCCGAAAGAAGGTCATGACCAATACCAAAAGGGAAGATATCTCTGATTCTAGTACTTTCTTTACTAAATATGAATCTAAGGACCAATCCTCCTTCTTCAGAAATGCATCGAGGGGAAGAGGAGGACTTTGTCCCACTGGAAACAGAAATTAGTTTGTGTGTGATCATTGTGAAAAAATAAATCATACTAAGGACTGATGTTGGTTCCTAAATCCTCATCTCAGACTAGCTAAAGACAAGGCTGCTAGAGGAGAAGAAAGAGGTCAATTTCAAGCCAACTCTACTCCTAGTGGGACTGCAATTCAAAAGGACAATCCAAATGAAGCCCTAGCACATCAACTACTTTAACACTTGAATAAGGGAAACAGTGAAAATCAAGGTCCCAACCGGGTGAATGCTCCAATTCTAGTTCCCCTATTAGGTTCCCTTCAATTTAGCTCCTTTTTTGCTACTCATTATAATAAATCCCTTGTTAAAGTAGCAAACGGGTCAAACACCAATGTGTATACAAATGGATTAAAAGTGTTCTTAAACAACCAACTGCCTGTTGAAACTCTTGTGGTCTCCAACTTTGCTACAAAACTTATGTCTGTTAGTCAAATAATTAAGCAATTCAATTTTTGTGCTATTTTTTATGCTAACAAAGTGAGATTTCAGGACATGAAAACCTTGAAGCCGATTGGTAGAGGTACCCAAAAAGATGGACTTTATATTCTAGATGATTTGTCGATTGCATATACAAATGATACCATCTCTCTTGAGCCTGAAAAGCTATGGCACTTTAGACTTGGTCACCCTGTAGATTCTGTTCTTTAAACTGTAGCTGGAGTTAAATTCAATAATGTGTGTGAAAGTTGCTAGTTGACAAAACAATGTCAAATTCATTTTAATAACCATACTACTACTTATGATGAATTATTTGCTCTTGTGCATTCTGAACTCTGGACATCACCTATACTTTTGCGTGAGGGGTATAAGTATTTTATAAGTTTTATTGATCATTATTCTAAGGCAACTTGGTTATATTTGCTTAAGAACAAAACTGATGTCCCTAATGTCTTTTAAGAATTCAAAAACATGGTAGAAAACCAATACAATCAGAAGATAAAAGTGTTTAGAACAGATAATAGGACCGAATACTTGAAGGAGTTCATAACAAGTATTAAATCAGTTGGAATAAGCCACCAAACTTCTTACACTTACACGCCCCAACAAAATAGGGTTGCAGAGCGCAAGAATCGACACTTGTTAGAGGTAACTCGAGTCATAAGATTCTATATGAACATACCTAAATGTTATTGCTCTTATGCTTTCTTAACTGCATGGTACTTAATCAATCGAATGCCAACTAAAATTTTTGCATGAAAGCACCTCTCGAGTTACTTTTGAACAAGCCATTAAATCTATCACATTTGAGGGTATTTGGATGCACGTGTTATGTTCATATACCATCTCAAAAATGTGCTAATATGACCCCAAAGTAGAACGCTATATTTTTTTGGGATACTCTGTTGTCTCTAAAGGTTATAAGTGCCTTAATCCGAAGACGAAGAAAAAATTCACATTACAAGACGTCCAATTTCTAGAGCACGTTCCTTATTATCCCAAGCCTATGCACCAAGAAGATCAGATTGAGACTCAGGAGGAGAAATTGAGATGCAATCAAGTCGCACAATCAAATCCCCAACAAGTCACTGCGATCGAAAATCAAATTGAAGAAATCAATTTGAGAAAGGTACAGACTAATTCCCAAACTCAATGTGATTCTAATTCACGCAATTGCCCATTACAGGAATAATTGGGTGATCAAAATAGCAGTCCAGATCCAAAAATTCAACCTGCAACAACCGAAGAAGTGAATTCAAGCGAGAGACCCAATAATTCCAGCGATGCCGAAAGCAGTGAGAGTGGAGCGAGAGAAGAAAATCTGGAACTGCGAAGATCACCCGAGATCACAAATGACCTGCAAGACTAAATGACTATAAAGTATATACATCTCAATTGTATCCGCTCTATAGGTACCTTTCCTATCTCTCAGTAACTCCATAATATTGTGTCTATTTGACAAAGATTAGTGAGGCCGTAGAACCTAGGACATATGAAGAAGCTAGACAACATCAGGTTTGGAAAAATGCTATGAAAGAAAAAATATGATGCTTTAGCTAAGAACAACACCTGGAAATTAACCAAATTATCCCAAAAAAAAAGTCAATCGGATGCAAGTGGGTATATAAGATCAAGTATAATAGCGATGGGACAATTGAAAGGCACAAAGCACGATTAGTAGCCAAAGGATTCACCCAAATTCCAAGAATAGACTTTCACGAAATCTTTGCACCTGTAGATAAGATGATCACTATTAGAATTCTTATTAGTGTTGATGTAAATAAGAAATGGACAATCCATCAGATGGATGTGAAGAATGCGTTTCTTCAAAGAGATTTAGAAGAAGATATTTACATGGATATTCTCCCAGGGTTAAAACATAGATACATTGGACAAGTCTGTAAACTAAATAAACCGATTTACGGATTGAAACAATCTCCTAGGACGTGGTATCATTGATTAAAGGAATCGAAGGAGCCAACTGTTCAATTGGACGACGAAGATTTCGAACAATCTACAATTGGAAAGCAAACGACACAATCCGAAAAGCAATCGAAACAATTAAGTATGTCCAGAAGGAAATCCGACAAGGAATCGAAAAAATTAAAGCAACATCAACCCCAATTGGAAACAGATCAAGAGGAAGGTCGAGACAAGGCAACGATCGAAGCTATAAATGCGTAATCCCATAATTGAAGAAATTGTATGTCCAATTTGTACAGCTAATCGTGTAGTTAGTAATTGTAATTGATTTAGTTGTTGTAATTAGTCACAATCGTAGGTGTATATGTAGGAGCTCTGTACTCAATCTTTGAATAATCTATCAATTATTTCAGTAATCAACTAAAATTGCTGTCTGGAACCGGTGACTTGTTGATTAGAGTGTTCCAAGTGAAAAGATGTTAAAGTCTCTTTGTTGAAGCGTGTCAACGTGGAATTGCATATAAAAAAAATCCACGCATAAGTGCATTTTTGGAGTCATTTGTTATAATTGTAATAAAAAATTAATAAAAAAATATTAAATATTTCTACACACGTATTTTTTGATCATCTTTTCTTTATCAGGTGGAGTGTTTACTGACCTTGTCCCGGAATTGCATGGGGGGAACACTTACGGAGTACACGGAAAATTTTCTTTTATTTTCAGGCATACAATTCTTTAATGCCATGGCCGGAATAGCACCGGTCGGACAGCAACCCAGTGCCAATATTCGGATCGACTGGTCCATATCAAATTCACAAAATAATATTTTTGAAAAAAAAACAAGTTTTATATTAAATAATTCTGTATATATAATATTTGTCAAATGTGAACATAAGAGTTCAATAAAAGACCGAATCTTTTTTGGATGCGTCTTCATAACGTGTTATGCTTTCTTGGAAAACATGCATTTGTTTCATAAATAATTTTTCAACGCATAAGCTACCCTTGGATTCCAAAGAAATTGCATGGAAAAAGGACTAGAAGCGTGTTTGAAAACTATTTCTTGATAAAAAGAAATAATTGGTTGCACCCTTGTCGTCGGAGGATGTGAGTGATTTGACCATTATCTTAATCTACAAACTTTTTAAATTAATTTTTTAAGTATTTGGTTGCAAATTAATAAATAGATTATCTAACTATTATTTAGCCCAAAATCCAAATACATATTGCCATCATATCAAGTTCATTTGGACTTGCACAACTAATATATCTGAAAATATTTGTTGCTATTGTCTGGATTTGTCAATGACAAATCTTGGACTTGACATCTTCTTCCTTAAGACAGGTTTAATCCTAAAAACTTGTACGCTAGTCCTTGAACATGGATAAGTACATATATCCCGCACTTTACTCTCACCAACTGATTAAAACCCTGCATATGCCAGAAATTTTTAGCATCCAAGGTTCCAGAAACAATTGGCTCAAGAGCTTCAAGGCAAGAACAATAAAGCCTCTAGTAACTTGGAATAAAGTTGATATATCAAGTAGAATACAGGGCTGGTGCTGCTGCTACATTCGTTTCATCTCAGACTATCAGCATTGTGATTATAACAACAAATCTTGAGAATCGACTTGCTCTTCCCTACTCGGAAATGCAGTACGACAAACACCAAAATGCGATATCCGATTGACATGAGAAACAATACTAGCAGATTCTCCCATTTGGAACTACTATCATCAGATATATCGTATGCACTTTGGATAGCTTGATACCCAGAAATGGTCCGTACGCCAACTGCAAAAGAAGTTCCGAGGTACTCGTTCTCAAGAAGCCCCTGCACGTGAAGATTGAATAACGGATAAAAATACTGAACATTTAGTATAAAACAGATGAGAAGGAATCTGAAAGGAAAGATTTTGTACTTGCCTGAATAGAGTAAGTGTGGAAGGCTATGTAGGATACGGGATATGTCCACACAGGTCCCGGCAAAGCATTTCTAACCCTAAAAAATCCCGCTGAAAGCATCATTACGACCTACAGAACCAGGTAATTAGTCAAATGATCACTTGCGAACAGAATCGAATTTACACGTAAAGAGAAGACGAAACTGTGGAAACTATCGATTGTTGCCTAGGAACTTACGTGTATGCAAACTAGAGTCAGGACGCTCCAAAATACATGTTGCCAAAGGGAGGTGACGAGCAGCATCAGTCCTTCATTTACTAAGAGGCATAGGAAGAAGTTTAAGACGAAATACATCAGAAGGCTGAATTCGTCCCGTAAACCGACGAGGAAGTAGAAGACGAGGCTCGATGAAATGGATATCAGAAACAGGAACGGTATGCTGGAGAGAAGCTGCCCAAGTAAAAAGACCGATGCTCTGGAATGTCTGTTTGATTCTTCACTGGCATATATCTGTGGAATCAAAAAAGTATCAATAAGATATTAAAATTTTCCAAATTGATTAGGCTCATTACAGACAGCTTAATTGAAAGTCTGAAACTTTCATCTATAACTTATGTCCAAAGAGAATAAAATACTTTCAATCAATTTTAAGGAAAAGACTAAGAATACCTTGGTTTCCTTTAAAAGTGACGGTACTCCGGCGATGCTTAGAAGTGACGAAAAGGATACAAATGCAAAGATTGCAGCAACCCTTATCTGCAATTGTATCAATACACACACTATACAAATGAGAATAACAAAATAGTAGCAAGAGTCACACTTTGCGTTTTATGCATCTGAATGTTGGCATCCTAGTTTTGTTCGTTTATACTAATAAAAACTTGTAAATCAGTTTGATTGAATCAAACAAATACAAGCTATTGTCGTTATTTAGATCTTCATGACCCAAAAAGGGTATAATTCGTGGTTTTTTTTTTGTCTTGTAATTCTCATCATTAATCAGTGCTTCCTCTTGGGAGTTGGGAAACAATTAAAAGTCAAAACTCACCACAACTGAAGACAAAGAATGGCCCAAGCCAGAGAAGACTGTGCCAATAGAGACTGTAAGAAGCATGTTCAGAACAAGACGAAGCCAATAGTATTTCCATTCACGGGACATTATCAGTATCGATCTCCATGTCAATACTCCTATCCTTGTGCCCCAGCCAGCCTTCCCTTTGCTTTTAAGAGCTGGCCCTTCCTGCACAAATAATCATGTAAAACAAAATCAAAGATAAGGATTATCTGCACCACTAGAGCCAGGCAAGGTAAGGATTTATTCACACGAAGCAGAAGATGAACGGTACCCTTTCTGTAAGTTTTAAAATCATCGTTTCCACTGTAGCAGCATCGGCTGATGATTTATATGTTGCTTCCAGAGTGCGAATAGCAACTGCAGTATCCATGTTCACTGATGAAAAATCTCCATGGTCATCCTGTCATGAAGTCCGCATACATCAGCAATATGAATAGATCGGGATAAAAACTGGATTCGAAAAGAAGATATCCAGAGTACCAATTATTGTATTTCCCACATTTGAAGACTTGGGACATTTGTATCTATAAGACTATAACTTTGCGGCCAATCTTCGGTATTATCACTAAAGTATAGCAGTGTCCAAAGCAAGCTTGAGAATTACATTGAAGATTCTACCTGCCAATTTTTGCACATGGCAATAATCCTGTCGAAGTCTGTGTTGATTGCGCGCAAGAAATGATCTGAAGGACTTTGCATGATGGGGCAAGGGAAACCAGCATTTGAGAAGTGCTTCATGAACAAAAAAAAATTGTATCAGTAGGTAACATAAACCAAATACACTCCAACAAGTTGCTGGGAAGGCAAAAGGTATAGAAGGAAAAAGCATCACTAATTGCCAATTCATTCAGCATTTTGTGTTAGTTGAGGTGGCAAATGCTCGGTACTTGTCCAGGTTCCTAGCATGCGTGAAATTTCATGTCCATGGCAAATGATTGTTGAAGTAGATAGGAAAAACATGTTTTCATATTTATGAAAAATTAATAGACTCTTTTGTGGATGTTCAAAAAGGATAATCACATCAGAACAAGAATAGAAAAGCTTTTGGGATATGTTTATAAACATCCACTATGCACATGGGCTCAAATAGAAGCCACACCAATTCATTTACCTGCAAGCACGCCAACGTTTCTCCGAAAAACAAAGTGTTTCCATTTGAAAGCAGGCAGATTCGATCAAAGAGACCAAACACCTCAGTGCTACTCTGGTTAATGGTAAAAATCAGAGTGCACCCTGTACTAGCCAGTTTCCTCAATGTAACCATCATAAGGAGAGCAGAAACACTGCAAGGAGCAAACTTGTGATATCAGATAAAGAATCGTGTACTTACAATTGAATCAATGAGAGAGGAGGGAGAGGGGGAGGGCTTTCGAGAGTTAACCTGTCGAGATGATAAAGAGGCTCATCTATGAATAAAATATGGGGCCTCATGACAAGCTCTCTTGCAATGCTAACACGCCTTCTCTCACCCCGAGGAAGCCCCTTCATATAGCAGTGCCCTCCAATTAGCTTGTTGGCATAATCAGTCAGAGACATGGCGTGGATTGCATCTTCTACTACATTCTTTTTCTTGAAGAAGAAACCAGGCAGTTGAAGAAGTGCAGAGTAGTATAAAAATTCTCGGACAGTGAGAGACGCTATTAAAGTAGTTTCCCTTTCAACAAATCCCTACACAAGAAACAAAGCATATGAATCAAAAGGATTCAAGTGATAAGATCATAAGACCAAAGTTATACAAATGCAAGAGAGTTTATGCCCCTTCTAATCTAAGATAGGACCAGGAAAGGTACAAACTATATCAAGATAATTAGAAATCAGTGGATAACATAAAAAACAAGAGGACATCAATACTATCTCAAATCTATGACATATTAGGTATTCCCTGTTACCTACTTAAGAGCGACTTAAACGCAACTTCACATCAAATAAAGGATGGTATGGCCCACTTGAGCTCACAATGCATTACTTGTTTCCATTTGTTTCATGATTCAACAAGTCTATCCATACAAAACATCTACGACAGTAGTTCTAAGAAATTACATGAGATTCATTTTAGTCTGGACATAAAGTTTCCATGAACACATGTAATGCAGTACTAGGAAAGTAGACCACATCGAAGTAGAAAGTACGGCTTGGATCATGCAATCCTCCTAAAAATGCCAAAATGCCCTATTGAAAACACGTATACAATATACAGCAACCAAAAAACTACAGCATATATATACTCCGGACTTACATAGGAGCCATAAGGCATATGTGATTTTGCCCCATTAACAAAGACTTCCCCATACACTTTGGCTGGAGCATGCAATCTTCCTAAAAGGAGGAATACCACAATTTGTTTCAATATACAAACATATTTAGAGGTATACATTGAGAAGTTGAAGATTAGAGATGCCGACAAACCCGAAATAGCCCTTAACAATGTGGATTTCCCAGATTTTGCAGGACCCATTATAACAGTCATAGTCCCTGGCAATGCATAACCAGTCGAGCTCTTCACAACTCGATCAGAGTACTTTCTCTTTCCCTTGATCGTAACTGTCAAGTCTTTCCACACAACAGAAGCCCCGGCAATCTTTCTAGCAATGACAGCGCTTTCCGGAATAGGTGGTGAAGGCAGTGACCCGCTGTTAAGCTTTGACAGTGAAGGGGAAGCTGGTGTGGTGGCTGCATTGATTCCGTCAACCCCTTCTTCCATCCTAACATCCACATCAGTATCCTCCCATTCCGGTGAATCCTCGAACGAGATTGGTTGCCTAAGTGACCCGGGCTTCCGCAAGTAGAAGAAGTTACTAGAGGGAACCCTGCTGGCCGGACTACTGGCAGAAGACGACGATGACCTATAATTATCTGATTGAGACTGTATCTCTTCCATCTTCCAACTTTCCCGTGGGTCCGGTCCAAAGAAATTATCGTATTGCTCTCTGACCAAACCTACCACATAATGCGAATTCGTCCCATCTTCAACCCGCTGCAACAGCTGACACACCTCCGGATAAAAAGGCCTGCATTTTCATGTACCAATCAAAAATTAAATTCAGTAACTGACTAATTTTCCAGTTGAAATACAGCCATGTTCGACAAATCACAAGGAGGAACAAAAAAGCCAGCTTCCCAAAAGACATCACAGTTAAATCCATGACAATGCCTTCTCCTATTACATCAAACAATGTCCACCCAAATTATCATTAAAAAAAAGAAACTGCAAGAAAGAAAAGGTACCAAGGTTCTTGGGTTCAAACCCTGACCTAAATAGGGCCAAAGTGCCTCGACTCTAAATACCATACATCAAAAAAAAATCTTTCTATGCTCCTCAGCTACTTCAAAGATGAAATTTACTCTCTGTAAAGACTAAACTAAACTAAACTAACAAATGACTACAAAATAAACTTAACTACCAAAGGTCACACGTAGCAGCAACAACATAAAAATGAAGAACAAACCAAGCTCACTAAAGATAAGAACAAACCCAACGAGCAAATGGGTACTTTAAAACCTCGGAGGTAGATAATGGAAAGGAGTACAAACCTGGATCTAATTAGGACGAGGGTTTGGCTTGGAGAAGGTGTTCGGTGATGGGAGAGAGAGAGAGAGAGAGAGAGAGAGAGAGAGAGAGAAAGAGTCACTTGTTTAAGACGGAGAAGTGGGAAAGTGTGTTAATAGAAACCAAAAAGGAGACAGTGGCAAGTGTGAAGTGGACAAGAAAAGAAACGTGGCCCGGTTAGTATGGGTTCTTTTGAATTGTCTTGTCTTAGCTTTATTTTCTATTAAACACAGAGTTGAGTGTTATCAATTTTTGGTAAAATTTGAACCAAAAATATGTTTAAGCTCAAACTAACTCTAGTTTTGGTAAAATTTCAATTGGTCTGTCTTATCTCTTTTTTGGTACGTCTTAACTTGGTTTCACAATCTTACTTTCAGATTTGTTTTTTCTTTTCAATTTAGTGTTGGGCTTGGGGAAGATTTTTGCTCTTCTTCCCTTTTTTATCAGTCCTTGTCCTTTGCTTTTAATTTTTGGGTTTAATGTTGTTTATTAGTACTATTATTGCTTTATGGGTACTTTAGGATTGATAGACCGGTGGTAACAATGTTTTTCTGCGTATGCTGGAATTTTAGGTGATGTAAAGTTTGCAAAATTCAGGAAGTGTCTTAAAATATTGTCACACCCCCCAATCCATGCTATTATTTAGGGTTTTTGGATTGATTAAATTAATGACAATTATACTAATAATCAATTAGATTAGATTTTTGTTCTAATATAACCAAAATGTATCAAAATTGAGTTTTCGAAATGCATAAATGTCAAAATTTTGTTAAAACACTTTCCTATTTTTTTAAAAATATACATAATTCAAACATTAATTATTTAATTTAGTGAATATTGGAATATTAAGAAAACTGAAAAAAATTATTTTTTTAGAAGGTAAAACCAATTAATAGGTATCTAATCTATGCGATGAGTATTGTTCGGACCAACGACTGGTATATTTGAGATAACAATATATAGTGAGGTGATAGTGTTAGACATAATGAAGTGATATCAATGACTCTTACTCTAATGATAACACATACTCTAATGATAACACAGAATGTTAGGATGAGAAGTGCGGAGTTTAAATTTTAGTTATGATAAAAATAAATTAATAATTTACTAACAAAAAAATTATGTAAAATAACTTGATGATGATATAATGTGAACTCATAATGGCATAATGATTCACACTTTTATTGTGAAATTATTCTAATTATTAAAAAAATATATGTTAAAGATGTTTAGAGTAGAAAGAGACTCCATTATCTTTCTAATTATATCATTGAATTCATCTCTTACTAATTAACTTTTGTTTTACAAGGTACTTCTTAGTGCCTTTCGTATTTTAGGTATACAAGAAATCAATAACACAAAGACATGATAGATTATGTAGTTCGACTAATTTTTTATGTCTTTTGAGAGAAAAAAAATATTTTCATTAATAAGATTTGGAGCTACAAAGTCATGCGACTGATAATAAAATGTCGTTATAGTATAGACAAACTCGAGCGCGCCACGACATCTATGTAGGTCATCTAGAAGTTAAATAAACAAGAGTTTTCAGCATAATGAAAAATATCTAATACATGGGACACGGCTAGCATCAAGTTCCTGGTTGTCGATAGGCACCTGAATTTATAAGGAGATTTACTTTATTCAACTCATCTGTGTGCGCAAAACTTTTACTATAATTTTTACAAACCTCAATAATCTTTACATTGACGAGAACTCATCCTTAAAGAAACACAAAATCTCGCAAAATCAAACTAATTCCACCTTGAATCGTAGATCATTTATTCTCAATAAATCATCTTTCACATTGAGATATCTCATAAACTTTAGCATCTCTCGAGATTGCTTGATGTGTTCTATCTAACCTTAGTTCTCTTGTAGAAATAATTTTACGACTAATAGATATTCTTATATTTTCTCGGTCATCATCACACTTTGTAATCTCGAACTATTTCCTCGTTGGACCTTTCTCTTTGTCCAAACTAATGCGACAAGTCATAGTTTATATTGGGCATCCTTTTGTTCCACTTGTTAGAATTCTAGATAAGTCACAAACTCCACCATTCTACCTTTAGTGATATCAAACTTAATTCACCTATTATATTTTCAACGGATTTTACATTTCCAATATCAAATCTACCAAATATATTTTCTTTGCCTATACTTTTGGATAATAATAGTGAGGACCTAATAACCTTAAATTTGTGGATCCTCATTCCTAGAAGTCTCGTGGCTCTACTAAATTCATTCATATCAAACTCTTGGTTCTTCATGTGAGCTAACATCATATGCCAATTAATTTATTTTTTTACTTTATTGGATTCTACTAATATAACTCTACCTAAAATAATAAATTTCACTAATATGTATGTGTTTCAACATCCTTTTCATCTATTATTATTCAAGGCTTATATGAGAAATAAAAAAAATTCTACCTTTAAAATATGTCTAACTCCATATAACTTTCTCACACACCATCCCATATCTTTATTTGCATCACTGTTATGTCAGTAATTTGAAAAGTTGATTTATTGCCCATAATTATCATACATGATTCAACAGATTTATAAGTATCAGATCAACCATTCTTGGGTGTCATGTGACATAACACATTGAATCCAAAATTTAGAAATTAGTAGGATGTTTTGGACTTGATAAGAGAAAGACACTCACCATCTATCCCATTCGAATATGTGTTCATGTTCATGGATTTCAATCATTTTTCTTCATTATCACAATTTTGTATCTACTAATATTGGATCACATTACTATTATTGTCAATCTTAAAATAATTATAAAAATGAAGGAACCAAAATTGATATTTTTCTATCGCCAACTTAGTAAGCCAAATATAAAACAAAATCATGATGTGGTGTGCCACATCAGCCAAAAATAGTACCTTTTTCTGGTTCAAAGTACTTTTTTGCAAAAAAATGCGTAACCTCATAACTAAATGCAATGTTTCCAGACCACAGAACTACATTACAAAAATGTTAAAATCTCAGGACTGGCTATGGACTTTTTCCTTTATAAAAAGAATAAAATGTCATACTGAATGCTATAGATATAGAATTTCGTAAGGCAATTTTCATATTGTATAACTCAAAAGCTAAATTTTTATTACCTTCTAAACAAAAGTAAAAATCATAATATCTCATTTTCAAGGACAATGGTTGTCATGACGAGTTCGTCCATGCATTTAATATAGAACCTCACAAATTAAACAAAGAGTATGACTTAGCTGATTACAAATAATAAGACAAATACTCGAGGTAGTTTGTTTATGATAAATTTTAGTGCAACTAATTCTTAGGTTCTTAGAATTTATCTCTCTATTTCTCGGGTCCCTAGGTTCATAAAATTAATTTGACACCTCCTATTTTTGTTTTCATTATACTATCATATCTCTAGTTGATATTTTTTGAGATTTTTTTAGAATTGCTATCATCAATGGCTTTATTCAATTTTAGTCATAAAATAACAATTATACCCATAAAAATGCATTTTGGTCATGCTAGCTCCCTTCTGGTGACTCGTCATGTTCTTTGACATTGTCATCTCCTACATCTCAATTATGCTCGTCATCTCCTACATCTCAGTTCTGCTTTGTCATCTTCTACATCTCCATTCAGTGATGTCACTTTTTTCATCTCATATGTCGTCATTCTATAATGTCACTCTTTGTCATTTCCTTCATCCTCGTTATGTGATGTCACTCTTCGTCATTTATTACATCTCTATGTTGTTTAGTCTTCGTAACCAATTCACCGAGCTGGAGAAGATGAACATCCATAGTATGAGCTACCATTAATTTTATATTCAATTGATGAAGGTTTTTTCAAACTAATCATTATTCCTCGTTGGTGGGTATTTCGGGCTTTGTCTATATCCAATTTTCTATGGAGGAAGAGCTGGTGACGGTCAAAAACCCTAGATGCACGCGGATAAGCCCTCCCCTTTAATGTTCACCACCAATAGGACAAGATGGATTTCTCTCTCTTAGAGGTGATAAATCCTCAATGATGGAGCTCCATGCATTTATATCCTTACTGGTGGACTTAAGATTTGCTCGGAGCTCATTGCCTCAAGATCCTTAATGCCATCCCTTCCATCCTCCCATTTTCTCCCGTTGGCATAGTTTCTCTACTAAGATAGATGATACATCACCAAATAGAATGGTACTTCTGACATGCTCCTACCATCGGGTCCAATATGCTCAGCATTAGTGGCGTAGCCACACGAATTACCCATTTAGTATTTTTTGTTTGACTACTATGTATATTTTTTAATATATGACTCCACTAAAATTAGAGACTTTACTAAAAAAATTAATCAACCCGTAAATTAAAATCATATCTTAAGAAAATAAAAAACTGAATTCACTCTCCAATTTTCTAGCTCCACTCCTTATCAACATCATGATTTCTTGGAACAAACGTGGCTACCTAAAGCCAACTCATCATTTTTTGCATTTTATTTTTTTTTTAAATTACATAGAGGTCATTTCAATGACAAAAATGAAAAAAAAGTTAATGTTGTTAGCGAGCAATCGGAAAATACAATAAATTTAAATACAAGGGATGTCATAATAATTTTTGGAAACTTAGGGATCCAAAGGGTTTGGGCATAATTTACCCTCAATTTTATGTAAGAATTTGATCGTACTTCTGTTATTATCGGCGATATGATATTACAAGTTATAGGATTTGCATGAAGTTAAACAATTTCACAAGCCGATTATTATGTGGGTGTTTGGTTTGGCAGGTAGGAATTAATGGTTGGTTGATAAGTATCCATCAACTAATGTTTTGGTGTTTGGTGAATTAAAATAGTTGTTGAAAATCCAAAAGCCATTTTTTTCAACAGTTAGAATTTATAACTGATCAATTCAGTTGTTAATTTTAAATTATCAAATTACCATAATACCCTCTTTTATAATTCACAAATCTATTTGAAATCTTATCTTAAATTGGTTTTCACTATTATTTTGAATTTAGTATTTTTTTTTATTTCTATTTATCTAATTGAAAAATCTAGAAAATTGGATCAGAATAAAGATCAGGTAAATTTAATTTATTGAGTTAAATATTTTTTTAACAATTCCTCGATTGAAGAAAGTTGTTAAGATTTTAAACATTAATGAGGATGAGGACCAACCAAAATTAATTTGTTGAGTAAAAATTATTTTTTTATATTTTTGTTAATATTTTGTTAAGTTGAAATAAAAAATTTATAAATAGTGAATTGAAATTTGTTGTTATATTATTTTTCATTAAAAGAATGAAATTCACTACTGTAATAACCTTATAAATAATTTTACAATTTAACAGTAACAGCCAATTATAATTTACCAAACACTTTTTAAAAATTGAATATCAACTATCTACTCACAACTAATCAAGTTATCATGATCCTAGCAATTTGCAACGATATATATTAACTGGTGAAAAATATTTTATTTAATTAAAATATCACAGTACTTACGGATAACATTGTTTATATCTCCTTTAATCTACCTTTGTTATTTCTTATACTCTTTTTAATCTTCCTAATTATATACTAAATTAATATATATATATATTCTATATATATATTGTAACAACAATATTTAGAGGCCAAGAACGTCTGATCCTAATTTAAATGTCTAATAACAATAATGTCATAAACTCTCATTAGAATTCCTCTCCGACTTCACCACAATTTTTTTAGAATTACTAATTGGTGACACTATTACCTTATGTAAAGAACCCTTCCTCTCCCAACTCTAATTATTTTCTTAATAATAAGTAATTTTCTACCTATTTTAGGAATATATACAAAATTCCAGAATATTCCATGGATTATAACTAAAAATATGGTTTTACCTCCCAAATTTATAATCCTATTACTCAGAGTCAAATATTATTGAATCATTATATTCATATTTTTTTCATAAACTCCGATTAGAATTCCTATATTACAACACTTCATCACTAATTAGGACACTAACAATCTATATAAAGAACCCCACCTCCCTCCTCTCCCAAAACACCAAACCCTTCCTCTACCCTTCTTCTTCTTCTGGGCTCCACCTTTCTCTCTCCTCTCTCTAGACGTGATAACTATGGCTGACCAAGCGGAGTCTTCCTCGTGAGTTCACTATCGTCGTTGCTTTTGATTTCGTTTGTTGATTTGGGGTATAGGGTTGTAAACTCTGCTATTTTGTTTGGGTTTTTCAGGAAAGCTTCGGGGGAGAAGAAGGACTTCTCGACGGCGATTCTCGAGCGGAAGAAGTCCCCGAACCGGCTCATCGTCGACGAGGCCGTTAATGATGACAATTCTGTTGTCTCTATGCACCCCGAGACCATGGAGAAGCTCCAGCTCTTCCGTGGCGATACCGTCCTCGTCAAGGTATCTGCTTTCTGTGTTTTTCTATCTGGGTTCTGTGGAATTCGCTTGTTTTGTGTTAAAGTTTCAGTGTTGGGTTGATCTTGGTTTTGTTGGAAGGCTGTTTTGTCTAAACTTGCATGATGCACTGAAGTTGTTTGATCTTTGTCTGGAATTTCTTTGTGCTAATGTCCTTGTCGGGTCTTTGATGTATTAGTTCCGTGTAGTTTGATTGCTTTTGTGCTTCTTTTAGGGTTGGTTTTCTGTTAAGGTTTCAATGTTAGGGACTTAGGGTTGGGGTTGGGGAATCATTGTTAATTTGGCCCATGTTGATGTTGGTTTTGGTTGGAAGGGCTGTTTTGTGTAATTACATGATGCACTGAAGTTGTTTGATCTCTGTCCGGAATTGTTCCTTGAACTAATTCTGGTGTTGGGTTCTTTGTTATATGTTGGTTCTTTTCTGAAGATTGGATGTTGCTTGGTTTTTTTCCAGGGTAAGAAAAGGAAGGACACGATATGTATTGCACTGGCTGATGATGAATGCGAGGTTGCTAAGATTAGGATGAATAAGGTTGTTAGGTCAAACTTGAGGGTTCGGCTTGGCGATGTTATTTCCGTACACCAATGCCCAGATGTTAAGTATGGAAAGCGCGTGCACATATTGCCGCTTGATGATACCATAGAAGGCATTACTGGCAACCTGTTTGATGCATACTTGAAGCGTAAGTTGTCTTGCTGTTATCTAAAGTTTTCCGAGATCTTTCCCTGTTCTCCAGAAACTTTGTAGCTTTCTTTTACTATTATCGTTTGGTTTGCTTTTGCTTATCTTGATTCTATGGTTCCTTTCAGCTTACTTTTTGGAGGCATACCGCCCTGTCAGGAAAGGGGACCTTTTCCTTGTTAGGGGTGGTATGAGGAGCGTAGAGTTTAAGGTTATAGAGACTGATCCAGCCGAGTATTGTGTGGTTGCACCCGACACTGAGATCTTCTGTGAGGGTGAGCCTGTTAAGAGGGAAGATGAGGAGAGATTGAATGAGGTGGGGTATGATGATGTGGGCGGCGTTAGGAAACAGATGGCCCAGATTCGTGAACTGGTTGAGTTGCCTTTGAGGCATCCTCAACTGTTCAAGTCGATTGGTGTTAAACCACCCAAAGGGATATTGCTCTACGGACCACCTGGTTCTGGTAAGACCTTGATAGCCAGAGCAGTTGCGAATGAAACTGGCGCTTTCTTCTTTTGCATCAATGGGCCAGAGATAATGTCAAAGATGGCTGGAGAGAGTGAAAGTAATTTGAGAAAGGCATTTGAAGAGGCTGAAAAGAATGCACCGTCTATCATTTTCATTGACGAGATAGATTCTATTGCCCCTAAGAGGGAGAAAACACACGGTGAAGTTGAGAGGCGTATTGTTTCGCAACTTCTGACTTTGATGGATGGTCTCAAGGCTAGGGCACATGTCATTGTCATGGGTGCTACTAATCGTCCAAATAGCATTGACCCAGCTTTGAGGAGGTTTGGAAGGTTTGATAGGGAAATAGACATAGGAGTCCCCGATGAAGTAGGGCGTCTCGAAGTTCTCCGCATTCATACAAAAAATATGAAACTATCAGATGAGGTAAGATGATCTGATCTCATTGCTGTATCAAATTGTTATCCTGTCTCAAATGCATCATCAGTTCAGAGCTCCGTGATTCGAATCTATTGTCAAAGAGACGTCAATTAGTGTTTATGATCAAGAACGAACCCTTGAGCATCATATTTACTTGGGTTTTCTTTCTACTTGCAGGTTGATCTGGAAAGGATTTCGAAAGATACTCATGGGTATGTTGGTGCTGACCTTGCTGCTTTGTGCACTGAAGCTGCACTCCAGTGCATTAGAGAGAAGATGGATGTGATTGACTTGGAGGATGAAACCATTGATGCCGAGATTCTTAATTCTATGGCTGTTACAAATGAGCACTTCAAAACTGCTCTTGGAACAAGCAATCCATCTGCTTTGCGTGAAACTGTAATTGGATTTGTGTTTTCCCCCCTGTTTAAAAGCTTTTGGCCTCTGGTTTAGCATTCTTACACTTAGAGAGCCAAAATTCTCTGAGACATTCACTAACTGACTCCGTATGGTGTGGCAGGTTGTTGAAGTTCCTAATGTCAGCTGGGAAGACATTGGTGGCTTGGAAAATATCAAGCGGGAGCTTCAAGAGGTAATAACTCATAGCAGATTAGTTATTGGACGACCTCTAATTTTTTTGACATGCATATGTTATGTCTGTTTTCTTTTTTTATTTTGACAACAGACTGTTCAATATCCTGTCGAGCACCCCGAAAAGTTTGAGAAGTTTGGGATGTCACCGTCAAAGGGAGTTCTTTTCTATGGCCCTCCAGGTTGTGGTAAAACCCTTCTGGCTAAGGCAATTGCTAATGAATGTCAAGCAAACTTCATAAGTATCAAGGGTCCTGAGCTTCTAACCATGTGGTTTGGTGAGAGTGAAGCAAATGTCCGTGAAATCTTTGATAAGGCTCGTCAGTCTGCACCTTGTGTCCTCTTCTTTGACGAGCTTGACTCTATTGCTACTCAGGTTTGCCCCCAGAACATGTGCTTCTTATGTGCTCTTCAAGTCATTGAGCTTTGAAGTGTATCTCTATTATTTTTTTTCCTAGCCTTTCTTTTGATTCTGATATGTCGTTGATGTGCTTACTTTTATATTTCTGCAGAGGGGAAATAGTGTCGGAGATGCTGGTGGTGCAGCTGACCGAGTGCTGAACCAACTGCTTACTGAAATGGATGGCATGTCAGCTAAAAAGACTGTTTTCATCATTGGAGCAACTAACCGCCCTGACATCATTGACCCAGCACTTCTAAGACCTGGCCGTCTTGACCAGCTGATTTATATCCCTCTTCCAGATGAGGACTCCCGCCACCAAATCTTCAAAGCGTGCTTGAGGAAATCACCACTCGCTGAGGCTATTGACTTGAGGGCGTTGGCCAGGTACACTCAAGGCTTCAGTGGAGCTGACATCACTGAGATATGCCAGCGGGCTTGTAAATATGCTATAAGGGAAAACATCGAAAAGGTACATTTTAGATGTTTACGACTTGTTTTTCAAGTGTTCTTGTTTGTGCTTTAGGATTCTCCATTATGTTCTTGTAGGTGCTGTGTCATTAATCTAATGGATCTTCATGGAACATTTGCAGGATATTGAGAAGGAGAGGAGAAGAAGTGCAAATCCGGAGGCAATGGACGAGGATGGTGACGAGGAAGTGTCTGAGATCAAGCCAGCGCACTTCGAGGAGTCGATGAAATATGCTCGCAGGAGTGTCAGTGATGCCGACATACGTAAGTATCAGGCATTTGCTCAGACGCTGCAGCAGTCGAGGGGCTTCGGGACTGAATTTAGGTTCGCTGAAACCCCGGCTGGTGCTCCTGCTGCATCCAATCCAACAGCCCCTTCGGCCGCTGCAGCTGATGAAGATGACCTGTATAGTTAGATTCAGACAGTCCAATCTTTGTCGGCCTTTTAGCTTTTCGCATAGCGCAACTACTCAGCACTCTTTTTTTTTTGCCTTATTAGAGAATTGTTCTTTACTATTTATTAATGTTTTTGACTCGGTTGCTGTTGATTAATAAATCCTTTTCTGCGTATTATACATTTGATCTCTTGATATTTCACATTAAATCTTGTCCTTTATAAGAGGATGGGAAGTGATGGTGCCGAGTGACCTTTGGATCAACGGTAAAGGATGGGGAGGGGTTTGGTAAGTCCGGGTTAGATTTCTGGCACGTTATAATAGAATAGGTATTAGAATAGGATTAAAAAAAAATAAAAATGGAAGTGATGGTCTTGTTCGTTCCTAGAATGGTTCTCAAGTTTTGAGTTTAATATCTCTTTACAAAAAACTTGAGTTTTGGCAATGCTTGAACTTAATACCTCCTTTAAATATCACCAAAAAAAAAAAATACCTCCTTTAAAAATGCAAGTTTTTTAACATAAACTAATTCTATTTGGTTACTCCAATCCCCTATTTTTCCTTATTTCCTCTCAATTTTGCTTCAAATATTCGTAATTTTTTGTTTACTTCTTTTGTAGATCACCACGTTTATCATCCCTCTCTTTTTAGTTCATCTATAACAACTAAAAATTGCCGACTAGGATTTTTTTTTAAAATCACATAATTAAAAACCCAAAGGCACGAACAAGATTAACCGTATAGGAACAAAGCGGCCTCATTCTGAGAATTCTTAGCAATTCATATCGTGGTTCCTGTTCGTGACTTTTAGGTTCCTAATGACATTTTTTCACTTTCTTTATTTTTTTAATCCTAGTCATCAATTTTGAAAGGACGTGGAATATTAATAATCACGGTCATTGTTAAAAAATTAAGTGTTGTGAAAGGAGATAAACACATGATATTTTTTTAAGGTTTGTATAACATAAGATATAAAATGTCAACTTTCAATAATACAAGGTATTAACATGTCTTTATCTAAAAAAATAACTTAGTCAACTTCAATGGATTGGGGGAACGTAGTTTTTTCTTCTTCTTTAAACCACGATTAGATTTAAGTTAAGGGTTTAAATCTCCCTCACACATCAATAATACTTGAATCTAAACTTGAAATTTTTTCGAGACCATTTTATTAACTTGAAAATTAGTAACATATTTTGGCAACAAACTCATTCATTATTGTTGGGAAAGATGGACGCATGAGAGACCCGCCTCCAAACAATTTTTTGAAGGAATTTCAAGAACTTCGTGTCAGGTGACTATATATTAGTATCAGCTATTGAGGGCCAACAAACTTTAGGATAAGAGTTTTTCTTTTTAATGTGTGATATGATTGTGTCCTCTGGACTAATCGATCTTTATCTTCATCTTCAATTAACTACCAAGCATATAATGTATCAAGGCCTCTAACGAATTGATAAACGTTGTGACGGTTTACGAAGAAGTTGCTTCCTACAAGACCGGCAGAAGGTCTTTTTCAATAAAATTTTACATAGTTTAAATCCTGGACTTTTTGAATTTATACGAGTTCTATATAACTATTGAAAAAAAAAATCCCACGCACTCAACAACAGTTTTAAATCATTCGCTTTGCGCAAATATAACAACAAAT
This sequence comes from Hypericum perforatum, assembly GCA_012979155.1. Classification (NCBI taxonomy): domain Eukaryota; kingdom Viridiplantae; phylum Streptophyta; class Magnoliopsida; order Malpighiales; family Hypericaceae; genus Hypericum; species Hypericum perforatum. The sequence continues at coordinate 54,828 of SOPF01028357.1, read as the reverse complement.
ACGAACTAGCTTCACACACATGCTAATATCCGTATATGTAAAAATATAAAAATATGAAACAACAATAACAACAAGATAGGACTAATCAAGGCGACCTAGTAGAGTAAGCACTCTTTGCACAAGCCACACCAAGTGGCTGATAATTCACGTATCTACTTGGAGCCGAGGTACGCCTGAAACCTTTTGGCATGCAGTTTTTCACTTCGCTACCACCAAAAACCGGTCGCCTGTGGTCCCAACGAGGCGCCATCTTCACGTAGCCTTTCCGGTCGCCGTCCGAGGCCGACGCAGGCCTCATCATGCTCGGAGCACTAGAAGGGATTCCACGGCCATTTCCCATCTCCAAGAAGCTGGACCACACCAGGTACAACATAAGGGTGGCATGCAAATGTTTGTACCCTGACATGTTATAGAGTTAGTTTGTGTTATTTTGTTTTGTAATGCCTTGGTATATATGTAGATGGAGATTATTTAAGTATTGATGGAGATGTACTGAGTCGAATAATGTTGGGTTCTTGGGTGGTAGGATAATGAGATACTTAAATAGTTCTCGTGAATTGCCGGAGAAAACAGATTGGCACAGCTCATAGCTAGCTAGCTAGTAAACTTCCATTACTTTTTGGAGAGCGTGTGTGGTGGATTCGGTGACATTGAGTTGGTGAAATGGTCAATTAATTTTTCTTATTTTTTCTGAAATTAAAATTTTGTCTGTTTGATTCTGATATGTGAGATGATGCCCGTGAGATATTGTTATTGCACGAGCTCTTGTCAGGTTTGTAGTATAGAGTTGCATTATTTTTTTCTTTCCTTTCTTGGTGATTTGATAATATTTATAAGCACATTCAATGCATAACATACTAGAATCATTAATGTGATCTAAGTATTTGCAGGTAAAAATAAGTAAAGTATCAAATTTAAAAAATCTAAATTATAGGTGTTGATCAAGATAACTTCCACATACATCACAATGATGGTAGAGGCACGGAGGTTTGTGTTAAGTTATTTTACTGGCCTAATCTTAATCGAAAATCTGTTTGGATTTCGATATCCTTGCGAATGTGATAGGTATAGGTAGATAGATTTATTTTGGTCGGATTTTGTTCGACTTTGACTCTATTTAAGTGCATCTTGCGTTCAAATGCTCATTCTTATAATTGTTATTTGTTGGGTGACTCCGCTGTTTCTCACCTTAGATGTTTATTTTCCTAGTTTCTTGTCCGTTCTTTACTTTTGCCCATTCTATCGGATGCTTTCAGATTGGTTGTTGTTTTATGTCTCTTTATCTTCATTGTTTGTGTATGTGTCTAATTCTTCTGCCTTATAACTCGTATTTTTTATATAAATTTTGTGCCACCCTTCTTATTTATATTGGATTAATAAATTAGTGTGCATGGAACCTCTCATACGTTGGAGCTCCCATTTGATGCATGGTACAGCCAGCAAAATGGGCCAACAAATATACAGATTTTGGATGTCACTGCATGTGTCTGGACTATTTTTTTCACTTTTTCAAATTAAACTGATATCTAGATAATCTATTAGATAAATTAATTTATTTACTGGTAGAAACATTTCTTTCAACCAAGTTATTACACAAATGCGTACCAAATCTTGAGTTTTCGACAAATTTAGGTAAACTGTAAAATCTGTTTATGATAAATACTTGATAATTTTTCGAATTTAGATTAACTTATACATATATTTAGATAACCATGATTTCCGAGAATGAGAAGATATATAGGTCGGGATAAGCCTACATGTGTAGCTTATTATAGCGTAAAAAATTATTCTAATTTAACAACGAAACTTTTTCAGTAAAAAGTTAATAAATCTCAAGTTAATTAAGAACATATTATACATGTTTATTACAAGAACTTTATAACCATTAAAAAAATTTATCCGCACTAAAAAATCATAACCACCTTAAAAATTATATTCAACTGAAAGGTAGATTATTTGTATAAATAAAAATCATATCCGATTATGACTGAATTTCCTGCTTGCCGATGCCTGAACACGTGAGACTCGTTACTGCTCTCTCCCAATGTTCAGTACTCTTCCGCGCATTGAGCAGTACTATATTTTTTTTAATAGTTAAATTTTTGTATTCCACCAAAATAGTTTACTAAGAAAAATACATCAAATATATCTGCCTATCAACATAGAAATAAATGCTATTAACATATAACGTAATATGGACACTATCTCAACCAAGAGTGACTCCAAATTTAGTGATCTATCCTATTAACAATTAATAGGAAATTCAAACCATGAGAATGAATCACCGATTTCATTAACCAATCGGGGAAGACGAGAGACACTCATGAATTCAAGTAAAATCACGGAAGAGCCGTCGATTTGCTGTCTCAGTATAACAGTACATTTTTCTAAAACAGTACATTTTTTCCTTAAAACGATGGGCCTCACTCAGTTCTAAGCCGTGAAAAGTTTGCCAAGAAACTAGTCCAGCCCACTACAATTTGAAGCTACAAATAGGGTTTTAAAAAAGTTTGACCGGCGGTCGGACCAGTCAGATTGCGAATCGGAGTTCAGGTCTGGACGGGTCATTTTTATGTTAAAAACGGATTGGACAATTTCTGACCCGACCGGACAGTTTGCCCGAGAAATTCGATCAGACCGTATGGTTCGCCCGGATATTTGATATTTGTTTTAAATTTTTTATAAAATTTATAAATTATTTACCTATGTACCTATCTATATTTCAAAAAATTACTTAAAAATCAAAAGAAAAAAAATCCGATCTGACCGATAGTTGGATTAGTTAGACTAGCTGACCCAGAAATCAGACCCAATTCTGGGTTAACCTCCGGGTTGGTTTTTAAAACTCTGGCTACAAATCGAATTACAAATTTATTTTTGAGAAAATAGATTCTGTAAATAATTATGCGAGATTCTGTACGATGGACTTCATCATTTTCAAGTATTAATATGTATGAAAAATTAGAATAAAATCTCGGTAGTTTGGGTATTCCATCATTTCAGTTTTTACTATTTGAAAACTACTTTTTCAATTTCTATTGTGCAAAATAATCGAAATTTTTTAGTCACTTACGATCAACATAATTTTTTCATGACCATTATACCCTTCTTTTGGAAACTAACCCTAACTCAAACCCAAAAAAATCAAATCAAATCAATTAAAACCAAACATAAATAAAATATCAAGGGATTATTAATTAATTAATTAATGGGTTCCGGTTCCTCCAAAAATACTTCTCCCCATCTTCTTCTACCACCGTAGACCTGACCACGGTTCGAATTCGAATTTATTTAAACATAAACCGTATTCAATTCGTCCTAAGACGAATCGAATTCGAATTATAAACGAATCGAATCTGAACGAATCGAATACGAATTATAAACGAATTGAATACGAATCGAATTCGAATTAATTCATACATATTTAATATTTAATAAAAAATAAATATAAATAAATATTCAATATTTTTTGGAAAAAAATTAAAATTTGCGCTTGTACTTAATATACCAAATTAAATTGCCTACGTATCCTTAGGTTCAAGGGTTTAAAAGTTTAATGGTTTAATGGTTTAGTGGTTTAAAGGTTTAAGGGTTTAAGGGTTTGAGGGTTTAAGGGTTTGAGGGTTTAAGGTTCCTTGTTTAGTGGTTTAAGAGTTTAAGGGTTGGTGCCCTCAAAAGTGCTCCCACCTTATATATATATACGAATTCTAGGCAAATTTAAAACGAATTTTTTACGAATTGAATTCGAATCAAATTCGAATTTAATTCGCCGGTTTGACGAATTATTAAAATCATAAACCGAATTCAATTCAAACAATGACGAATTCGAATCGAATTTTTGACGAATCGAATTATACACGAATCGAATCGAATTATAAACGAATCGAATCGAATCGAATTACGAATCGGATTCGATTCGTGGCCAGGTCTATACCACCGCCCTAAAATGGCTGGGCTTGTTGAGTGCCGTCTGGGTCCAAGCCTTCTCCGACAACAACTACACCTTCTCTACTTACTCCGATGATTTTAAGACGCTCATGAGCTCAACTCAATTCGAGCCCAACAACCTCTCCGTTGCTAAGGACATCCAAAAGGCCTTCAGTCTCCTCCCCGACCTAACTTAGAGAAAGGTTTCGGTCTCCTCCCTTGAGCTCATGAGCTTGACCCAACTCGGAAAGACCTTCGGTCTCCTCTCCCGAGCTCATCTTCCTCTTTGTCTTCGCCCTCCTCTCCACCGCTGCCGTTGTCTTCACCATGGCTTCCCATCGAATCTCGCAGGTTCTATTGAGGTGCCAATCTGACCCTTCCTCCGCTCTCACTTTCTTCAAATGGGTTAGAACTAATCTGGGTCTTTGCCCTTCGGTTGAAAACTATTGTTATGCTGTTCTCATTTTGACTTGGTCCAAGCTCGGTTTAAACAAAGCCATGAGATTTCTAGGAGAGATGGTCCAAAATGGAGGAAATGTGGATTTGTTTGGTAGTTTAACTTCGTGTTGCGAGGGTTGCAATTGGGACTCGATAGTATTTGATATGCTCGTCAAGGCGTATCTCAAGTTGGGGATGGCGAAGGAGGATTTTCGAGTGTTTAAGAAAATAGTTAGTGTGATAGCTTGTAATTTCCAGCTCGATGGTTTGCTGTAGTCGAATTATTTTTGTCAATGTTGGGAGGTGTACGAAGAGATGGAGCAAATCGGGGTGCGTCCGAACACGTTCATGTTTAACATCTTAACGAATGCCTTTTGCAAGGACAATGGAGATGATAAGGTGATCGGGTTTTTTGGGAAGATGAAAGAAGAAGAAGAGTTCTACTATTTTGATCGGTTGGGTTCAAAATGATTTGGTTTGATTTATTTGAGTTTGGGTTTGGGTTATTTTTTTTAAAAAGAATATAATGGTCATAAATAAATTTATGTTGATTTCTATGGACTAAAAAACTATTATTTTGCATAATAGAGATTGAAAAATTAATTTTTATACAATAAAGACATCAATAGTTAAATCTCGAGACTTAGTCTAATCTTTCCTAATATTTAAGTTCAAGCTCATATTCGATATTTTTATAAAAAACGTAAATACTTTGTGACAAACATTTTTTTAAGTTGACAAAATAATTGGCTGATGTTAGTTTGAGGCGCAAATCAATGCAGAAGGAGAACGGTTTGAGACACCGTGGAACCAAAATTTAAACAAAGGAATTGATTTGAATTTTTTACATTTATACTCTCATATTTATAACATACAACACTAATTAGACATACTGCATATTAAAGGGTAACAAAATAAACACCACATTTGAAAACTGCAACCAAACATCACAACTTCAAAGTTCAATAACTCCAACGACAATCAAACACTCATCTTCTAAAAAAGCACATATGAACGAAATCAGAAGCTTAGAAACATAATCTCATTTTTACTATTTATATTTGGTAGGAAATATAAATTCTTTATGGTTTCTACCAAATATAGGGCAGGAGATTTTTGTTTAGGTGGTTTCATTACTATTTGTATTTTTGGTTTCCTAAGTTTGTTAGTTAGTTTAATGTTATTTATATTTTATTCACCACAGCTATCAAGCGTCCTAGACCAACCAGTGAGTCGAATATGTAACCTATATCCCACTCCCTAAGTTCGATACTCTATACATTTTATGGCCTATCATTTTTTAAATTATACAAAACAAACATCTTGTTTTTTTCTCTTAAGAACTTTGATTAGTTTATAAATAATTTGAAAATGTTCCTTCCATTCACCTTTCTCAAACTATGTAAATATGGCAAACGCAAGGCAAGTACTGGAAAGAAGAGGACGTAGTTTCTTGGTCCAGAAAGTTGATGACGACGATGAATACAAAAATACAATACGCCCTAATTAATCATTTTTCCAAATTACAAAAAAATATAGTTTTTCTATTTGCATACCATGTGATTTAAAATACAAATAAAAAGATTTTCCAATTTGTTTCACTTGCTAAAATCCGCATCAACTATTCGCACATATTGATGTTGGATGACGTGGCCCTATATAGTATACACTTGGAAGATGAAATGAAATTTTTTTTTAATAAATCAGAACACTGCTCCAAATGGAAACTGAATCTGATTCGGATTGTATACCATGAAAGCATGACGAAAGAAGAAGGTTCAGAGCAAGCCAGACTTGTACACAAGGATACCAAGTTCAAGTTCTGTGATGGCTAGAAATAAGGGTCTCTTTGTGATTTTATATCTTGGGCATCGACACTCACTGATAGGGTGGGGCTCTTGATGCTTTGCACCTCTCTTCTCATCGTATAGACTTTAAAAGATTTCGATTAATCTTGTCTGACGTGATTTTTCTTCAATCTTGATTTTGTTTATATTCCTCCTATGCATCATACATAAAGAAAGAACTTCACCTTTGTTTCTTTGTCGTGCAGATTTCGTTGAGAACATGGGATGATTGTGGTAAAATCTATAAACGTCCCTATTCTTGAAATTTTATCTGTTTTATTGAGACACTAAGAAGAAGAAAAAGATTTTATGGCATACCCTCCTAAGCATATATCCCTATTCTAAAAAAACAGAATCAGAAGATGTATTTATGAGATTTTATGTATATATGTAATTAATTATGTATTTATAATATAATTTGGTAAAAAATATGTAACTTAATGTAAACCAATTGTAAACCATAAACTTTATACTAAACTCTAAATTTCATGTATTTTTAATTCAAATTCTTTATATATTTTTAATTTCAAAATTAATTATGTAATTTGACAAAAAAATGTAACTTAATGTATACCCTAAACCATAAATTTTAGTTGTTCAATTATTTATAAGTTTTTAGTTTCATAGTTAATTATATAATTTGTAATTTTATAATTTTTTTGAGTTCAAAATTAATTTTAGCACTTTTAAATTTATTCAAAATTATATCCAAGTTTGACACAAGAAAAAAAATAATTTGCCGACGTGAATCTGATGTGGAGTTACTATAACAAGATCTCTATTACGAAAGAAAATTGAAATTGAAAATCTCAAACTGACGTAAAAAGAAGAAGCATTGTTATTAATGGTCTAAATATCACATTTTATTCTTCAAATTACTTCTCTTATTGAAAATTTGATTTATATTAATTTTTCTCAAATTTGTTAATTAAATATATTACTCATATTTATCATATAATTTTTATATTACTATATAATTATGTTAAATAGTGCAAATAAGGATTAAAAAAACGTGTAGAACATCACGATTATATTAAATCAAAACTTTCACCGATTTTTACTTATCATATTTTGAAAAAAATGATGCACACCTATAATGTAGCTCAACAAAACATTTTTGATTCACTTTTCAACAATCCAAAAAAGTAAAACAGTATTACCTTTAACACTTTTTAAGTATTTTATAAAAGTTTATACTTGAGAACTACATTCTTTTGTAATTACATATAATTATTATGGAAAATAATATGACTTTAAAACTGGAACTGATATGGTACTCATACTGCTCATTTAAAATCTAAATATCCACACGAAGTTGATGTAAAAAACTCTCAAACTCTACTAAATCTTAAACTCTAAATCCTAAACCATATCAACTTAATTTGGTATATTAAGTGCGAATCCAAATTTTATTTTTTTCAAAAATATGTTTACTTTTTTTGTTAATTATTTAATATTTAAGGATTAATTCAAATCAAAAGTTTATTATTCGTATTCGATCCGTCATTGGATGAATTGAATATAATTTATTATTTTGATGAGTATGAATTTGAATCAGTGTAATTCGAATTTGAAATATGATCACGTCTAGGCACAGACCACAGTCACATTGCATTTAGTGATGGCAATTACCTCACTTAAATTTTATTTTATTCTCACAAAAATTAGAAATTGATCATATTAAAATATTAATCAATTTATAAATTAAAAATAAAACTTAAAAAAATTAGAAAATGGCTCCACTACCTAAATTTGCCCATCATGGAATAAAATTATATAATAGATTACACAGTATAATTTTTTGTGAGATGACCAGAGAGACATTTGATTCTTTCTGATAATAATTATAAACAAAATCATTTATATATATACAACTACATAATTTATTATCAAATAATATCTGAGGGGTTTGCACTTACTGGGGAAGTTGGATTTTTGCCACGATTTATGTTTTCTTTAGAGTAATTTGACTAATATTTTCTTAAGAAAAACTGTTCCATCCGCCCTGTCTTGGAATTTATCCTCTCTAATTCCAACCAAATTTATTCAGAAGTAGCTTTGAAATTCTCCCATCTCTCTCTATGTACTTACATTTTTTTTTTGGGTGAGATATGTACTTACATTACTTACAATACCTTGTCGTGTCTGTTTCTAGAGCCAAACAATTGTCAAACTCTCTCCCTATTGGCGGATTCCTCTGGTCAAGACGAAGTTCTCTTCCTCCCCTCTCTATCTCCTCCCTCTCTCTCTTCCGGAGATTTTTCTCCTTCGATCAGGTGATTCACGATGATACCTGAACTGGGTTTACTCCATTTTCGCTTTATCTTTTGCCAATCTTCTCAAAATCTGAACTTCTTCACTGTATTAGGGCTTTTATATTTCTTTTATTTTCTTCTTCTTTTGCCTTGATTAATTGTTTAGGCTAATTTAGAAGAGCTACTTTGAAATATGCAGGAATTCTCTTGAATTGTGTACTATTGAGCTGTGGTGGTTCTAGGGAGAATTGGCTCTTTGGACCCTTTGGTGTAATCAGGTTAGTTTATTCCCTGCAAATGATTTTTGTGCTCTCTAAATATTACAGAAAGTAATTGCATTTTGTTTCTTTGGTCGAGAACCATGGTTGCTCTGTTGATTGTTTGGTTGGTTGGATTTGGATGCGAAATTTCATTGTCAAGTTTGATTTTTTCATATGTGGAGTCTTAATCTAGCTCTTCAAGATACCGAAACGTTATATAGCGAGGGTCAATATAAAAAAAAACTTCACCATTAGGTTGAACATTAGGTACAAGTGACAACAAAGTTTCCACCATTAAATTAATAAACCACTTCATCACTTGTCAATAAAGAAATGAAGTTACTGGTCAGATTGTTGTTTGTATGTGGTGCCTACTAGCCACCATAATACTAGCCTTGGTGACAACATTCTGTTTGCTGTTGTTATCTTGTTCTGCTCGGTGCTAAAATGACATGTTTTGTCCATGCGGGCAGTTGTTGGATTACATTTGATCACATTCATGGACGTTGGCCTGATATTGGGATTTAGTCCACCAAATGCAGTCTTTTCGCGCATTATTTAAATTTTCCATATGCGGGCTGAGCTCTGCTGTAGGCCTCTATGTCACTTTAATATGAACAAGATCAGTCTCTACGGCATTTGCACCTTCCGGTAGACCAACAGGGTCAGTCTGCATTGTATTAACATGTTCAAGTTGATTAAACAGAGATTTAAATTTGGAAATGTGATGCTTGGGTGTAGTATTTCTTCAGCTGCGAACGGTTGTAGTTTTATCTTCTTCCCATCTTGTAATATTAGTTGCTTGGTCTTACTCGCCTGTTTAAACTTATCTGGATGTTTGCTTTTGTGAGTTAACGTTAATCCCCTTTTAGCGAGTATAGGCGGAGTAACCACTCACCCTTATGGTGTATTTGTAAACCCCTTGACAATTTCAGAGGTTAGGGGCTTGAAACCGTAAAATGCTGACTTAATAACTTGCCAACATAAATTCTAATAGTTGTCCTTGACAAAAAAAGAAAACTGTAGACATAAAATGTGCAGGAATTTGGTTCTATTCTCATTTTAAATTTGCAAGGCTTGGAATTTTGGGTTTAGCATCTTCTTTAAAGTTGAAGGTTCCTTTTACTGTTAAGGACCCCTGGTGTGCGCACTACCTTCCATCTCTGTGATGTTATTAGTTGCTTTTAAGTACATGGATGGCGTACGAGGACTGTGATTTCCATCATGCATCTACCAGGACTGTGATTCTCTCATCCACTAGCCTCGAAGCCCTCTATTTTATGTCCTCGATTGTAGATATCCGTGGGTTGATCAATTTCAGTTACTGGTAAAACGCTGATCCGTAGCCGAACGGTATCCTTTTAGGTTAGAAAATAAAAGTATAATCACGAAAACTTTAACTGAATGAAATATAGGTGTTATCATTACTGCCCATGGATGAGAACGATAAAACACCCTTCTTGTGGAAATTTCCTTTTCTCAATGAACGACTCTTGATATTGCCTTCTTCTCTTTTATCAATCACAGATTGCGCTATCATTTGTTGGGTTTTTTTCCGGACCCTTTTCTAAATAAGCTAAGGAAAGATGTGGGGCGAATACTTCGCTACCATGAAAGAGTTAATATCTCAGTAACCCTTTTGTGAGAGAGACTGATGAGCCTCAAATAATGATTGGTTGTCATTTTTGTTAGAAATAGTCTTTTGGACCCTTAATTACTCTGGTTTAATTACATATTAGTGCATCGTTGGAATTCTTGTTTCTTCTTTTTTTTTTTCACCAAATTTAACAGAATGCAATGAACTGAAAGATGCCAAAAATCACCATTTGGATGCAAAATAAATGAAATGCTGGTTGATAGCCCTAGTGAATGGCTGCCATTTTCTACAGTACAGCTTAGAGCAGTTGAAACGTATAAGATAAAATGCATTTGTTTCCTCCAGCAAGTTCAAATGTTGACATGCTTGGTGCACTAAGCACAAATTGTTGAGAATACCACATTACTAGTTGCAAGTGTGGTGGGCTTGGTCATAAGTGTTGACCATTCACCAACCAGCTGCCTTAAAGTTTTTGGTTTGATATGGAGATTTTAACATGATATTAGAGCAAGTTGAGCTTATTTCCTGTTGTTGTGTGTTGTTGGTTGGTCATATAAAACCCATGTCATGGCACGTTGGCGAACAGGCGAAGTCAAAAGCCTGTATAAACTTCGTCCTGATGTGCTTTGTTTGAAAGGGCATGTTGAGATGACCACATCACTAGTTGCTAGAGTGGTGAGCTTGCTTTACTGTTGAAAATCAACCAACCAATTGCATCAAGATTTTTGGTTAGATATGAAGATTCTAACTAAGATTTGCAAGTAGGGATTAGTATAACAGCCTTGTTGTTGGATGATCTTCAACTTTGGATATGTTTTGTTTCTGAAATAATTTTCTATGTTTGTCTTCGGAGCCATCTCTTAGTGGCTTACGTTTAGGTGATGAGCTCAAGTGTTACTTTCACAAATTAATAGGACTTGGAAGGCAGATTAATATTTAATATCCAATTTGTTAGCTTTTGAGTTGTCATTTGCAGTTTTTATATAGATAGATTATTTTGTTCTGTTTTACTTTCTAAATTCTCATCACTGGAACACATCCCTTTTTCAGGTATCATTGTCGACTATAACTTAATGATTCTCCTCTCTTAGTACTCTGTGTTCCTTTCAAGAAATGAACAACGAGCAGGTCGAAGAGCCCGTAAGTAGATCAACTGCTATCTATCTCTGGGGTCTTTTGAAGTTTTTTATTAGATTGTGACATGTAAAATTTTAATATTGTAGGAAGAAAATACTGTAGTCGGGTTCGAAGTTCCAAGTTCACCTGATTCAAGCTATAACAACGTTTATGCCACGAACGATGACGAGGCACGTGACCCACCTTTGGCCCCTTCCCATCTGAACCGTACCTTGCTTAGCTATCTCGCGAGTGCAGACACTTCTGCATCCATTCCTCCACCGGAGAACGTAATACTGAACCATTTATATATTGAAAACTGCGAGGCCCCGCGTTCTGCGGTGGCGCTGGGCTTCACTCATCGATTCCGCTCGAAGTATGTCACTGTTGTGCTATACAAACCTGTCCGGAGGAGTCCCTGATTAAAGGCATCTTTCCTAATCATTTGGATGGAGCTAATGGTGGTTAGACCCTAGTACAAAATTAGCCTGAAGAATTGATTGCCTTGATGCAGCTGATAAGACGGAGCATGTTATTGTATCTTTAAGCTCTTAAACTTGGTCATAGGTCCTGTTCCTATTTGCAAGTAAATAGAACATTGAAATTGAAGTTGATCATCTTGTTTGCCAGAGCAGAAGGTTGTGTCCGAGAACAACGAAAAGCCACAGTCGAGGCACGCAATTTGTAGCATCGACTCGCGTCAGTTGGGATGGCTCTTTTATTGGCCAGTTACTGCAAATGCTTGTCTAGATTTATTACCGTTGACCGTTGTGATTGTATCCTACTATTTGCAGACTTCATTTTCTGACCTGACTCTTGTTTCTTTCAGATATCAGCTATTATGCTTGGTTTGAAGCTTAATTTGGTTTGGTTCTCCATCATTTCAACAAGTTACATGAACTTTCATAGAGCTCGATTATAAATGTGCTCCTAACCAAGTCCATACATCAAACCTAAGGCTACCTCCCTAGTGATGTTATGTTAAACTTGTCACCTGAGCAATCTCTGTCAATTTGTATAAAAATTACAAAGAAAGATGAACCAAATTATCTTTCTAGCTAGACCAAGTACGCGGAATTGAAAAAAAAAAGAATTCAGTCACGTATACGTAGTACATAGGTATGAATTTGAAGATTAAAGATGAAATTGTCAATCACCTGCAAATACACACGTACACGTCAATCTAAGAGCCGAATTCCTCGTTATAAGGGTCAAAAACGTAGCCGCAGGCCAACCAAAGTAGGATTATAATTCGATGAAAGCCAACCGACGCAGGATTATAATTAGATGCATTGACTGAGAGTTGTTCTAATTTAAACAAATTTTGAGTTCTAACTTTTCGGAATGCAAGTGTGTTAAATTGTTGTATATTTGTTGAGAGTTTTTGTATCTTTCAAAAGTTTTATTCATAAATTTTGATTAGTGAATTTAATTCAAATTTAAACCGACACAATAAAATTCTAATTCAGTTATCTTCTCTACCTCTAGATTCGAACCTCCTAATTGAGAGACAAAAATGGTTGAACATCTAATAATAAGGAAACAGTGAGATGGAAAGTGAACCATACATACATTACGAGATTTTTTACCTTGGGAAGAAACAAAAAGTTTCTAATAAACAATATAGCAACTTGCATAGGCATGCAAACTTAAAGAAATAAGGAGACTCAGACTTGTTTACAATCTGTCCCCTGAACATATGATATTTTTAATGGACGAGTTCTGCTAAAAAGTTGAAAGCAACCATTTTCAGAGCTTCTAATAGAACATCGAGGCATTTGTGGAACATTTATTAACAGAAATGACAGAAACAAATATGATGTAAATTCTGTTCTCAAATATTGATTTGATACCCCTTTATTGCTGTACTATAATTTTTTGATAAGTAATTGGTATACTATGATATACAAGGTGATTATCTCCATTTAATAATTAAAGATTCCCCCCAGTGAACATCTTCAATGAAATATTAATCTATTAATTTCGTTTATCTTCATTGTATAACTACTAATTCTACACATTAATTGATAATAGAGTCCAATAATCAGGATGTCATTAAGGCGGCGTGCCGGCGTCTATGAACTTGGAAAATTCGTGACACATATAATGAACAAATTCTTGAACGAAACAAAAATTTGTCCAAATCCTACTCGTACATCTCGTCCCACCAATTATCATGGGTAAAGATTTTTGTCCAATGACACATATTTATCATACTTTATTACCATATTCTCATTACCTAATTCAATATTGTGTCGATCATAAAAAATATATTAATTATTGCGTTTTCTTTTGCACCATATTTTTATTTTTAATTATGTCCCTTTATATTTTGATATATTCATCGTATATTCTTTTATTATAGACAAATTTAGTTCAAGGTGTATTAGCATTACCAAACTATAGATAAAATCACCATAATAAATTATATAGTCTAATTCTATCGACTCTTATTAATCTTTTTAAATGTATTCCAAATAGGCAGCAAGTACACGCCTTCAAAGATTTGTATGTTCGGAGGTAACAAAATTTCTCCGCTAAACGTCGTATATATATATATATTTTCCAAATAGTAAAAATATCAGCCGAATATACCTAAATAAATATATAGTTTTATCATATTCATGAAAAAATATATTAACGTAGTTCATTATTTTCAAATTCTTTTCGCTTTCTAACTTGTCAGCTTAGGATAAATTGTATTTCTGACTATATAAGAAATTACAACAGTAATTTTCTTTCACCTACACTTCTCGGGGAATTTGTCAATGGATCCTCTAGAAATAAAGAGCATTTAAACCAAAATCTCCAAAATCATCAAAACATGATCAACCAAATTAGTGTGAAAAATCCCGTAATTAGTAATCCTTAAAAGTCCTTGACCCAACTATTTATATACTACCCAATGGCCCTCTCCTATGAAAAAATGCCCATATCCAAACTCGAATTACAGCAGTAGAACGAGCTTTAGAATCGAGAATGACCACCCAGCTCCGACGGTTCGGTTACGAATTGGGGGATGGAGAGGAAGTGGATGCGACAGTAACCTACGACTGCGAGGTTATCGACGGGTGGACTCGCAACGTGGCTGCGCTTTTCCCGTCGGACGAGAAGGTGATCGTAGGGTTGGCTTTGGAGAGGAATACACCAGAGTGCCCCCCAGCCACATTGCAGCTTTGCGTGGACTCGAGACTTTGCGTGGACTCGAGGTGCCTCATGATCCATCTCAGTCATGTCTCTAATATTCCGATCTCCCTCAAGAGCTTCCTGGAAAACTCCAACGTTGTCTGCGTCGGGATGGCAGAAGACGTGAAGGAGTTGTTGTCCAAATATGGGATAAGCTGCGCCAAGACTATTGATGTTAGGGCACTGGGTAGGAAGTACAAGCGTGGAAAGGTGCCTAAAAACGCGAGTTTGGAGACATTGGCTGAGGAAATCCTCCTCGTCAAACTGCCCAAACGACCCGATTCGACTGATTGGGAGAATCCGATCCTCAGTGATGATCAGATGGAGTATGCTTGCCTAAATGCACTTGCTTGTTCCCATATTGGCTTATATTTTGGTTCACTTTTGTTTCCTTAGTTATTTTTAATGTTTTCGCCTTTTTTTCATATAATATTACCGATTTAATAGAATCTACATGAGTCTCGATGACAAGTTTATTTATTGCTTTTCTTATTTGTTGTTTTGTGATTAAAATGATAAATAAATTGAATTTTAATGGCCTTAAGTGATTTTAGGGATCAATAGGAGATGTTACAAAAATTGTACCAATCTATATTAAAAAATACAAATGAACATTGAGAAAAATCTTTCATCATTTCTAAAATCTATAACATTCATTATTTTTTAAAAAATTCATGAAATTATAAATTGATTTTGAATTTTAAAAATTAGATAATATAATGCACATTTAAATTTTATAAATATTCATATTTATTTTGCCATTTAAATACTTATTTTACAAGAAAGTACCCTTCGTTAGTGAAATACACCGACCAAGTGCAAGACTAGGGAGAATAGGCTCATAAAAAGTCCAAATAGATTTGGAGAAAATAAATATAAGTACATTTAAATCCCTAGTCTATTGCAAAATTAACTATAGAATCCAAACCGTTTGAAAAATTAGTTTGCCAACCATGTTAATGGAAAAAAAATATTGGTCTCCGAGTCTTGATAATGTCATCAAATTTTTTTGTCACGTGAAATAATTTTTATACCCTAAAAAAATTATATTTACAACTTGTAGAATATAAGAAGAATCATAATTTTAAAAAATACGATCCGACTAACGGTCTAATCGGTCAAACTACGAACTACCATACCAAACATTCGGATTTATTAGGTTAAAACGCCTACCTTGTAGAATTTGGCCATATCAGGCAGTTAGACTAGATTTTTGAACTGGAATAATTTGGTTAATATGGTCAAATTGCAAATTTGTAAATAATTGAATTTTACTATAAAAAAAAAACCTACCTACAAAGTTCGTGCTTCGGCTCCCAGTTTCCATTCCGCAGCCGCCTCCTCCTGCCACAAACGAAAATTCAAAAACATAGCCCTGAGGTAGGGCCGTCACCATTGTCGCGCGTCGGATCTTTAAAGCTTCCATCGTCGTTGCCAGCGGTCTTGAAAGCGCCATCGTCATCGCCCGGCGTCTTTAAGGCTGCCATTTTCGTCATCGTCCGGAGGTCGAAGAATGCGAGTTGTTTTTCAAGGATATAAAAGTCATTTTAAGTGACTAATAAAGAAAAAAGTTTGACGAGATCAATATTTTTCTAAAAGACAGGAGTGACAAAATAATTTTGTAAATGACATAAACTTTATAAGCGATTTTATTATAGACGAAAAAATTGAGGATAATTTTCCATATATATCTTGTCAACAAGGCATCTTCAGAATCGGGATCAGCTGTTATGAGTTGATATTTGGGTGATTTCACATTCGGAGGTGTGATAGGGATCACGGTAAATGTATTTACGACAACTAGTTCATTAATAAGTAGTTTAATCCCATCATAAGTAGTTGGACCGGTTACTCGTAACTTACTAGTATGTATATATCCATGTTTTCAACAGACAACTCCTCCATTATCACTAACATACATAGTTTTAAAAACCGCGGTCCGACTGGTGATTCGACCGGTCGGACTGCGAATCGTTCATTAAAGCGGTTCGTTTTATGGGTAAACCCAGAGTCCGGTTGAACTGCTCATTTTCCGGGTGGTTCGCCCGGAAATCCTGATTAGACTGGGGCGGTTCGACAAAAAAATTAAAAAAATTAAAATTTTATCTTTGATTCGAGACCACACATTTTTAAAAATATTTTATTTTTTGTATTTTATAAAAATTGATATGTTTATATATAATTATTAATTTATTACATAAATTATTTACATATATATCTATAAATATTTTAAAAAATTACAAAAAATAGAAGGAAAAATATTCCGGTCGGACCAAAGGTTGGACCGGTCCGACCGGTCGACCCGGAAAATGGACAAAATCCGGGTCGTACTAAAATCCGGGTTTTAAAACTATGCTAACATATGTAGGGAGGTGAATGTTTATGATAATCGTGATCCATCGAGTATCAAGTAGAGGTGTTCAGGTAACCTTATATCCGGTCACATATGATCCGCAACTAATGTCGATTAAGTAAGTGGGTTTAATCTGGATTGGATTGGATTAGGAATATTCATTTTTTTCCCAATTGTATGGATAGGATATTTTTTACAAAAATTCAAAACTGCAAGATCAAAATAAAATTTACACAGGTTAATATCACATAAAAGAATTATTATAGTCAAAAAATAAAAAAAATAAAAATATACATGTTCAAATTTTTTTGCAAAAATCCAAAAAAAATCATGAAATTAAAGTGAAAAAATTATTTACAAGTCGATATCACATAAAATAAATATTATTCTAAAATAATAAAAAATTAATATGTTATTATCGCATGAAAGAAATATTAATATCATTTAAAATAATGTCAACATAATTGAATCAAATTCCAAATCATACAGATTGATTTATATTGTTTGTACATAATCCATTTCTGGTTTAATCTAGGAACATAGTACGGGATCCTCGACCATAAATGATTTCGTTATATCCCTAATTATTTCCTACTATTGAACGGATAATAATAATAATAATCAGTATTTACCTACATCAACATTGAAAAGTTACTGCTGCTACTACGCGAGTAATTTAGCCATCGTCACCCTCTACAGCTCTTCGAAGAATCAGACTCCATTCTTCTGTGTCGGATCTGTAACAAGCTACTTACCATTGTGGAAAAATATATCAGGCATTATATATAATTTCAGGTATGTGTAAATATTTCAGGCATTACATATAATTTAAATCCATTTATTAAGAAAACTAAATAACAAATCAATCACCGACTTTGTTGTTCCGAGGATCTTCACCAGCTTTGCAGCTCTTTAATAACAAGTACTTTTCACGTGGGTATAATATTTCTTAGCATTATGTACGACAGAGGAATTAATATAATATTTCCATACAAAAAATAAAATAAATATAACATGTCACCGTCGAGGCAATAATACAATATAGTCCGTATCATTTTTTACATATACGACAAGCATGAACGCCCACTAGTTTTATCGCATGGAATATTTGGGTATCTAGTTATTTATTTTTTGGTAGGATAATATAAAAAAATATAATTGCTAATGGTATTTCGTTTTAGAAATACAATCGCAATCAATATCGTGTCGTCCGATTGTCTGATCTTGCCATTCAACCGGCGGAAAAGAATCTGTTCATTGAACTTAATGACATTACTTGAAGTAATTAGGTGGGAACTTTGGAATTTAAATATCTCTTTAGCCGTCTGTTGTTATTCTTATTTGGTCCCAAAATAAAAATTGAGCGAAAGAGCTTGATCGTGAGACTGAGTTTCTCAATTATGGAAGCTAATGTTTTCAGAAACAGACAGGAGTTCCACTTGAATTTGTTCTTCGGATTTGAGTCTGATTGATCAGATTGATAATTAAAATTTTAAAATAATTTATTACTGATAAATTTAGCATTAAAAGGTCACATGAAAAATATTCTCTTCAGGTATTATCATAAAGTTTATCATTTACTAGAATAACAACTTAACCATTTTCATCCTAACAAAATTCTAAAACTATTATACGCCTCGATTTTGTACCTTTATCCCTGCCCGCACTGAAATAGTACTTGACCTTAAATGTCTAAACAACTGCTACCCTTCAATGCATTTTGGTAAAAGCTTTCTAGTTATGGGTTCGAGTGACATTTAAAAAACATTATGTTTTTTAACAGTTGGAGTAAATTGGTCCAACAATTAGTCAATTACCCTCCGCAGTTTGGTGGAAAAAATTGAACCATTGTGGATGCCAAGTCACAATACAATTGATCCGATCAACAGTAAAACTCGCTTTTTAGGGTAAATTACATTTGGCACCCTGTAGTTTGGGTATTAACGCTGGCCTCCTGTCATTCGCAATTCGATTAAAAAGTCCCCTAAGTTCAGAACAATTATACCATTTTACCCTTTATGCCGGAATCGGCGTATTTCTCGGGCAAGGGGTCACGGAAAATGATCAATATACCCCTCTTTCACTTTTACCATTTTAACTTTGTGAAGGTGAAACTTCTACTAGAGGGAGGGCTTCATGTGAAGGACGCGGAAGAGGAAGAGCAGATGACTGAGGAAGAAGAAGATCAACTGCTAATACATCAACATCCAGAAGTCAAGCAATCACTATTTAGACTAGACGTAGCTTGATATTTGATTAGAATAATTGTAATATCATTGTCAGCTATGTTAGTTGTAGTTGCATTTTATTAGGTAAAGATCCGAACTATGTTAGCTGAAGTATTCAGCTTTGTTGACAACTTGTTTCATCAACACTGCAACTGCTATTTTTGGTTGTTATGAACTTATGACTTCAACTTTGTTAACAGTTTGTTCCATCATCACATTGTGGGACAAGTTTGTTGCTAATGAAGACTAGAATTTGCAGCATATATTTGTCTTGAAGCACACTTAAATGTCATGAACACAAACTTGTAGATTGGATTTCATAGCATAACAAAATTCATTACACTTCAAAAGAGTAGCATAAATGAGTACATATTTTGTAGATTATTTTTTGTATACAAGAGTAGCATAAATGACAACATTGCATATTATCAAGAAACACACTAATTTTCTCAAACCCATTATTGAAGTAGCCATCTCTTGTAACATCATTTTCATATCTTTAAACTCCTCTTCAATGGAACCAAATAGCTGATTTGAAGTAAGATGATTGCTAGGAACTTCCCATGGATAATACTAACCCACCCAATGACAATTGTTCTTTGCACAACTATAGTATAGATGGCCCATATTCTTCTTGCTCTTGTTAATCTAAACTAAAGTACGTACTCCACACTTGCACTCAATACTATTGTACCTCAAACCATCTCGATTTCATTATACGTAGCATTGGATGATGATATGCCCCAATTTAGCTCTTACAACCCTCAACGCAGCTCTCTTAAAACACAGATTCAAGCAACTCGAAACCCACCTTCAAAACACAGATTCAAGGAGCTTGGTGACCAACCTTCAAAACCACAAAGTAGCTTGACAACCCAACTTCCAAATTACAGCTTCTGACCCAAAGCAGCTCCGCAACCTAGCTCCCAAAACACAGAGTAGCTCGCCAACTCAACTAACCCTAAACCCAAATCAGTTCGATGACTCACCTTCAACACCCATCTACAAAAACTCAAATTAGCAATGCGACTCACCTTCCTAAATCCAAAGCAACTCGGGCAACCAACCTTCGAAAACACAAATTAACTTGTTGAATCCAGCCCACGTAACCCTAATTAACTCTTAACTTTTGATGCTCAGCGGGAGATAAGAGAAACTCATATGCTTACAATCGTAATCGACTCCTGCACTTTGGTTTCATTGGGGTTTTAGATGAATAAAAGATTCTTGGAGAAGATATCATATTAGGTGGATTTTATAAGTGAAACACATTTAAAATGATTAAAAATGAAAGGTAGTATATTGGTTATTTTCCGTGGTCCCTTGTCAGAGAAATACGCCAGTTCTGATATGAGAGGCCAAATGTTACAATTGTTCCAAACTTAAGGGGATTTTTAATCGAATTGCGAATGACATGGAGCCCATCGTTAAATACCCCAAGCTACAGGGGGCCAGGTGTAATTTACCCTTTTTTTAAACAGGAAAAGTATACTTTACCTACCTGTGATTTTAACAATTTTGTATTCAGGCCGTGTGGTTTTAATTTTGTAATTTGGTCCCTGTAGTTTAAATTTTTTTAGAGCATATAGTTAATATGATTTTCAATTAGGGACAATCGTGAAAATCAACTTGTATGTCCATTCAATCGTGATTGCAACTCAACCGATAACTCACAGTAGCCATTCTGGACCTGTGTATATGCTTGTTTCAACAAGTAAGTGTAGTTTAGTTAACGTATTAGTCGCTTAATTAAATAGAATTGGTACGTAATTAATTGATAATTATACACCGATCCCAATAAATTGGTACCAAAGCATGGTTTGTTACTATGATTTGATATTAATATGATATTCTAAATAAAATATTATGTATTATTTTGGCTTAAAAATCATATTAATTGGGTATGGACCATATGCTCTAAAACAATTTAAACTACAGGGACCAAATTACAAAATTAAAACCACACGGCCTGAACGCAAAATTGGCGAAACCACAGGTAAGTAAAGTGTAATTTTTCCTTTTTAAATTAAGCCACTATCGAATATCAGATTAAGAAAACAAATAAGTGGATGCCAACAATTAGTTTATTCCTAGAGAAAAATTTCAGTGTACAGTATTCCTAAAGTATTATAGAGTTAGTTGGGGAAACCAATAATTATTTTTCCTTCTCGTCGAAACCGTGAATTATTTGTGTACTCGTGACAACAAGAATAAATACAAGAACATTTATTCCTTTGTAGTTAATGTGACAACTTGCAAGTGTAATGATATGAGGTTGAGTTTGATGCATAATTTAAGATGACGGGTGCCCACATTAAAAGCGTTAATTTATCATTTGGTGCTCATAGTTTTGCAATTTTTTTGTGTGAGAGTCTTCATCCTCTTTAATTGTTTATAGAAATTAAGAAGTTAGAAAATTTTGTTAGTGAATAGAATTTGACTAGTGATGTATCGGGCGATAATGTGGTTTTGGTTCAGGACTAAGTTCGTTTTTACGAGATCAAAGGTAACCGTGATCATCTGCTTTACTATATACTATGCCAAATTTACGAATGCTGATTTACTCTAATTTCATGGATGAATGTGTAATGAAGATATAATTTTATATTTAGAATCATCAAGAATTAATTGGATAAAGTTTTTGCCGAATTCTTGTTAGACTTGTGTAAGTATTTGGAATATTTTTCTTATATCATCTAGTATTTAACACCACCAATGCAGCATTTAATCTGAGTAAGATGTGATCTTTAAAATTGTTGGTCCTCAGGTTCGGTTGTACTTATTAGGAAATTTGACAAAATTCTTTATCATTGATATGTTCTCAATAGCTCGAACTTGATACTTTTCTTCGAACTAGAATAAAGCTCCTCATTAAATACTTAATTTTTTCCCTATTAATTGCCAATATGATGTAACTGTATTATGGTAATAAGAAATTTCTACTTCCAAATAGAAAATTTTATTTCGAGGAGTTAGTTTTTTAGATGTAATAGTACATTTTTAATTGTCCAATTTTCATGTGATCAACTTCAATATAGTGACTTCAAAAAAAACTTCAATATTAGTGAAGACACGCATATCTTTATCTCATTATGAAAATTTAAATTTGTTGTGTAATTTTAAGAAATAGAAATAGAGCACGATGATACATGTGGTGCCACCACCCCTTTTGTAGTCGGTGAATTGATAAGTTCAAGTGATAACTTTTAAAATTTTTTTAAATTGAATTCATTTAAATATGTCTTGAGTTTGAACTTGGCAAATGTAATAAGCATTATTAAGAAAGTTACTTTTAAAATAGAGTTCGAAAGTATTCGAATATGAATATTAATTTTTTGGAAAAAAATACATACGAGATGATTGGAATCAGAAGATCAAATAATTCGGAATATAGTCATCACATGGCTGCGAAGTGATTGTTGCCATGTGAACCAGATTGATTGGAGTGTGATATTTCTTCCATTATTTGAGGTACAAAATATAAGCGAAGAAACATCCTTTTTTATCATTGATCACTCGCCGGTTCCAATTGGAACTTGCTAGCTGAAATAGAGGGGAGGAGACCACTGTCCACTAGAATAGTGGATGGATATTGCGTAGCCGAGATTCACCATTTTCGACGTATTACAAAGTTATGATTTTGACTTAGTATCGTTATAATCGAACTAGGGTTGCTTGCCTCCACAGCATTTTTTTATACTTTCTGCCGGCGATATCTATAGTCGCCTTGGCATATTATGGTGGGTTAAACAGAATTGACTAATAACTTTTAATAATGTGTAAATTATAGAAAATAAATTCAAGAAATATCACAAAAGTTTAGAAAAAAATTATATTTTAATATATTGATTATAAATTTATATTTCTACCAACGATATCTGTAGTCATCGGATTTGGTGTACTTGATTAGAATTTGATTTATTGTGTAGTCGAGGCAATATTTTGACTCTTTCTTTGTAAGATACAATGACTAATGCGCTTTCATCCATAAGATACGAGCACCCCATATATTTTAGTGCATATGGACTGCAGCAATCATCCATAAAATATAATGACTAAGATACTTTCAAAACCGTTGCACTACGAGTCTCAAAATGTTGGGCGAATTCTTAGATATTCAAAATTTTCAGACTGGGAGAGAGGGAGAGAGAGTACTTAGTACACTATATTGCTTATGCAATTGCTGGGATGGATTGGAATGAGAAGGGGACTCCTTATTTATAGGTGCTAGGGTCTAGCATCCTAAAGGGCCACAAATACTTCTGAAGAGACAGGTCATGTGGTTAGCAGATTGTACTCTCTACATGTCCCTTTGGATGCCTCTAGATGATTTAAGGTTTTCTTGTGTACCTTTGATAGACTTCAGTCAAACCACGGCAATCGTACCCCTTTGTCAATGAGTTTTCTGGAGCTTTTCAGAGATAACTTTGTCGTAATAGTCGCACCCTTCATCAGATTATTTGAGACTTTCTAAATTTTACAAAAAAAATTAAGTCTCCTCCAGCTCCTTGCAATGATGCGCATACAAAGTGCCAAGGGGCCATCATGCATCCATATACTATAAGTGACTAATATGACATGCACACGCATACTTGATTGTGCACATGCATACATGTGTATGCATGGACGTGCTCGTACATGGACGGTACTTCACACCATCCTCACAACAAGTGTTAGTAGCTCCTTAGGTTGAACTTTAGTGTTAAACTAACCTCGAGAGATTCTTTATATACTTAAAAGAAACTTTGTGTTTTATTCAATGTGTTTTAAACCAACTTGGTGAATGCAATGTCTTGCACTTGTCATCTTTTGGTATAAACCAAGACAATATCATCTACATAATAAAAGTTCTAATATCTATAGTTTCTTATGTTGTGTCCATTTTGACCGTGGACTGTACCTTGAATTCATAAGTATTTTTCTATTTGAAGTGGCCTTACTTCACACTTGTATAGGTAACCTGCTATCAGGAGTATCCTGTTATACTTCTCTTTTATTAAGGTATATGAATTATCAAAAACATAAATGCTTAACCTTATCACACTTTTGCAAGTTAACACTTGGCGAACTTCCGAGAATGAGATAATTTCTAAGTAATTAGAGGAACCCTCCATTATCTTATTAAACAAAGTTTGTAGGATCTCTACTCATTATGATTGAGTTACCACTATGGACATTCTTTAATATATGGATTTTAATGTCATTTCTCACTACATCATACATTTGATCTCTATTTATTTTTTTGTCAAAAGATAAATTATATTGTCCTTAGACTTTACATAGTCAATGATGATTACCCTACTAGAGATCAATTGATTGATGGTATTGTATTCTGACGTATATGTTAAGACTCGCCATTGGATATTGTGCTTTATATTCTCTCTATTGTTGACATGTTATCACTTTATGTTAGCACACGAGTTACAAACTTGTTCTAATAAAGAATATCTTCTACAAATTTTTGAGCTATTCACATTGTTCCTCAATCTTGTATGTTGCTATAAAATTTGACTCCATCATGGATCGAGCTATGCAAGTTGCGTAGAGGATTTTCATAATACAACGCCTCTACCTATGGTGAAAATGTAATCACTTGTGCATTTGGAGTCTTTTTAGCTACTTGTAACCTTTTTTCCTACCTATATTGAATACCTTCTTGATCATCGCAACTACTTAGAAGATCTTGTTCTTAGAATCTATCGTCTTAAAGTTGAGGAATTATTTGAAGATGAAATTTTTTATCCTGACATCTTCTATTTTGTACTTCTTCTCGAGTATTCCATAATTCCTTAGAGATCTTGGCTACTATATAGATATTTTAGAATGTGTCGTCTAATCTATTGAAGATGTAGTTACAATTTAAAAAGTCAATATAACTCCATGCATTGAGAGCGTTGATTTTCTATTTGTCTCTTCCTCTGCCATCTTTGGTGCATTCTCCTTTAGGAACCAAACTAGGTTGAGTGTGATCAGATATAATAGCATCTTCTATTGTCACCTCTTGAACTCGATACCATTAAACTTTGCTGGCCTTTTGCCTTAGACAGTTCTGGGGATCGCTAGTACTAGTGCGGAGCTTGTTAATACCATATTCAAGTACATGAATCTCATCTCACGATTATTGATTGTCAGTGTTTATATACTTAATTAGGATCTAACTTATTGTGTAGTTGAGACAAGAGTTGAACTCTATCTTTATAAGAAAGAAAGAGCACAATGGCAAAGTCTAAATTACACACATCGAACATTCATATCTTTATGTCACATCCCCTAAAACCATCACTAGCTACATGAGTACTACGAGAAAATTGAACTCTTTACAAATCATTTAGGTACTCCTCAAAGAAAGTAGTGATAGATACATCAGATACAACATGACCTTATGAGATCTACATAGCATGTATAATATTGTACTTTAAATAATTAGTTTAGAATTTTCATCATTGAGAATATATAAACATTAAATAAATATCGAGAAAAATTTGGAAAATTCAAAGATTTTACCTACTCGAATATGAAATAGTCAAGTATTTGGATACCAAGTAATATAAAAAATATCATCAATCTTCTTAATTTTTCACATTTATTAGTAGTAATTTATCCAATTATTTTTATTCTATTTAATTTTATATAAGATAAATATCAGACACATTAATTAATAAAGTTACTCTACTTTTTATTTATAATTATAAATATACATTTACTTTATCATTTCCCAAAAATATTTAGACTCGATTCGATACTAATACCTGTTTTGAGAATTTTTTCATCATAGCTAACCAAACTATTTCATCACAATTAGCCGAACTATTTTATCATATTTAGACGAATCATCGCGTGTTTTGAAACGTTCATTCAGCAATCCATTTTATCATAATTGAGCAAATCATTTTATCATAATTATGAACAATTATATCATAACAATGCTACTTATCAAGTGTTCCTAAGCAAACCATTGTGTGTTCCAAAAAATTCAAAACTACTTCAACAAACTATTTAATTATAACTATACGACCGTTTTATCTTAAGTGAACGAACCACTACATCATAATTAAGCAACGCATCGCATTGTGTAAAACGATCCTGGAATATTTGGCATGACGGATTCTCAATTTCTCATAAATACCAACTATCAGTACACGTTGCCCGGCCCTCGTGATTACCCGCGCAACTTTTTTCCCAGCGTGGCCAGATGCTCATCGTGGTTATGGCCACGTCATCCTCCATATGAAAGCAATTATCTATTGCAATTTCCTTTTTTGGCTGAACTTATTTATATTTTACGTATTTTCTGAAAGGTCGTATAATTGCATTATTGCATCGCAATAAATTCGAGATATCAGGTTTGAATTTAAAAAATTGTAATTGTGTTAAATTTGAATACATTTTTTTCCATTTGTATTCGATTTGACATAGATTAAGAATATTCCGTATCAAATAATTTTTAAACCTTTTAATTGTATAACAATCAAGATCAAAATTATATTATAACTTCAATAATTTCTTTAAATATGGTAATCTACTAATTCATAAAAAACAGTTGCCACCTTTTGACTAATTATGAAATCAGTGATATATTTCTTGTGGCTAATGATGAAGATATTTATCTCTTATTTTAATTGATACTTTGGGATTTTAATTTATAAGGTATAGTTGTCCACCGTTTAGGTTGATCAGTTCAAAATGATTCATTCAAAATCTTTTCCATAATCTTCTCATAAAAATCTTACCATATAATATATCAGCTGATGTAACATTACCATAGGTTTATTACCATATATTTATTAGGTAGTTTTGATCATCTAAATTTTAATTTTTCGAAGTTTACTATAAACCATATAAAATGGTTTTCTCTTCTTAACATCCAATAAAAAAACCTTCGTGCTCCTATTACATCGAACAATTTTCAATCTCGTGATCGGATGATACATCATCTTTTTTGAGAAAAAAAAAATGAAATTTGAAATATGATTGACAAATTTGTTTCCAACAACCAACATTTGATTATATGCGTGCTAAAAATAACTTTATATAATTATTATAAAATAACAATTACATATTATGAGAGTTAAAACCAAGCTTATCTAAATATGAGAGTTAAAACCAAGCTTATCTAAATCGAGATTCTAATAATAATTATTTAAGTATAAAAAATTATAAATCAAAAGATTATAATACGATCTTAAAATCCTACCAAATAAACTTTGTATTTATGATAAAAATTAAGGTTATGGTTAAATTTATGTAACAAGTTACATTATTTTCTAAGGTTAAAAATATCAAATACTTTTAAATAACCAAAAAATTTCAAATATGATTCTCTAAAAATATAATACATGAAAATATTTTATTAATTTCTTGCATAAATTATCTTAAAATGAGGAAATTAGTTAAAAAAGATTTTATAAGTTAGATGACAGATCTTGCAATCTTAGAAATAAAACCGAGGATCCCACTAATCGTAATGACTTTTAAAAATTGGCAAAATTGTAAGGAATAAAATCGTACAATCTATGTATATATTGATGACAAACTTGACTAAAACAACGACATAACAGGCCGAGCATTTAAATCTTTGCTTGAAATCTGAATTTCAGAGTCAGATTATTTATTTTTAGGATTAGTTTTCCAATAATATTTGTATATTCATAATGTTTGAATAAATTTTTTTATTAATTGAATCCTTATCATTTACAAACATCCAAATCATTTTCCATCAATACTGTCTTACTTTGATAAATAGTAAATGTACTGATTCAACTAGTATATTTTGATTCTTTTAGAAACCAATATAGAACACTTCTTTTAGATGACTGTGAGAGGTAGAAAATCTTGGTAGAAATATTCCTAGTTAAAGTTAAATAGTACTCCATTTTTGGATATCTGATTAAAAAAAACAGTAAAGCTCTTATGCTCGTAGATCATGCCTAGTTGTCTTCCTTTCCTGAGATAGTGGGGACACAATCTAGTCAGAAATTTGAACACCATTGACAGCAGTAGAAGAAAAGTGGAGTCCACTTCTGACTTTGAGCTGTACTGCTTAAGCGTTGAGCTTTCTGTGGCCTATATACTATTTAAGACCTTCTATGTGGCTTATTTAGGACCTTCCATGTTCCAGTCTTTTTTCCCAGAAAGTTTCGTTTTTTTAACTTAAACAAAAATTTGTTTTTCATTGGCAAACAATTAAATAATTGGTCAAGTGTAAAGAATTTGGATTTAAATAAAGAAGATTCAAATTTAATATAAAATAAAAAATTTAAAAAATTATCACTTAACTACTATCGTGCGGTATCCGGTTTTGGATAACCGACATTAAAAAAAGGACTTGCATAAAAAAAATCTCAAAGACAAAGTTTGCGTGATATATTGGTCATTTCGGATTAGTACTTTTTTGTCAACATTCGAGGCCGGGAATAGCATTTCTCTGTTATCGGATTAAGTATTATAAATAATGGGATGAAGTTAAGAAATATCGACATCCTACGCATCAGAAATTGCAATTCGGCAACCTATGTGGATGCGTTGATAAATGATTATCTTAATTTAACCCAATATATCAAACACAATTCATTGATGTGAGATAAGATCAAATTCAAAAAAATAAATTATCGGAGTGATATTCGGAATTATGGACAAAAAAGAAAAATACACCACTCGTCATTTTTGTAATTGACCGGGAAAATGACATTTCAATATAATTATCCAGCTCCACTTTATGTGGCAGTTTTCATTTAAACGTGAAATTATGCGAAAGGGCATCAATGGTCTTTTCAATTTCTTATCACCGTCTATGACAGTAAATAAGGTTCATGATAACTAAATTTGACTCATATAGGTCGAACCCAATGTTTACGAGAAAAAAAATGGGAAAAGTTTATAGACGGTTATGAAGTTTCGACATTTTTGCGACGTAGTTCTGTAGTCTAAAAATTTAGGGAAAAGTCACTTTTAGTACCCTGTGGTTTCTGCGAAAATCACTTTAGTACCCTATGGTTTAAAACCCATCAATCAGGTCATACCTCACCAATTTTCCATCACTTTGGTCCCAAAATTACGATACTACCCCTCCCTCAATCAGAACCTAACCAAACCCAATTCAACCCGACCAAACCTACATCTAATTTAACTCAATGTGGCGTAAAAAATAGGATATGATTCGGATTGAGCTGAAATTTTACAAGAAGCATCCTAAAAATACACATGATTTACAAAACAAATTTCAGGAATTTTAGAGGTCCGAAAGTATTTTTTTTATTTTTCAAAGTGCTGAAACTTCGTAAAATCGTATAAAATAGAAAATATATCCAATTGAGTTGCAACTTGTCCCAGGAAACCTTAGGAATCTCTAATAATTTTAGAAACCAAAATGCATCATTGGGACAAGTTTCAACTCAATTGGACACATTTTCTATTTTATACAATTTTACAAAGTTTCAGTGCATCAAAAAATAAAAAAATACTTCCGGACCTCTAAAATTCCTGAAATTTTTTTTGTAAATCATGTGTATTTTTAGGATGCTTCTTGTAAAAGTTTAGCTCAATCCGAGTTATATCCTATTTTTCACGCCCCATTGGGTTGAATTGGATGTGGGTTCGGTCGGGTTGAATTGAGTTTGGTTAGGTTCTGATTGTGAGAGGGGTAGTATCGTAATTTTGGGACCAAAGTGATAGAAAATTGGTGAGTTATGACCCGATTGATGGGTTTAAACCACAGGGTACTAAAGTGATTTTCGCAGAAACCACAGGGTACTAAAAGTGACTTTTCCCAAAAATTTATATTTGTTTTTGAGATTATGCATTTTTTTTCAAAAGAGGTTTGGGTGACATTCCAAAAAATAAATTACTCCAAATTAAAAAAGGTAATTTTTTTTAGCTGATGTTGCCGCCACGTCACGATTTTTTTGTAGTTGGCCTGCAGAGTTGGCAATGGGAAAATATCAATTTTGGTTTCTTTGTTTTTATAATTTTTTTAAAAACACCCCTCCCCTCTGCCCTTCTCCTCCCTCTTCCACCCTTGTCCTCCTCCTCCACCCTACTTTGGCTCTTCTCCTCCTTATTCCACCATTGTCCTCCTCCTCCACCCTACTTTGGCCCTCTCCTCTCTCTAATTGAAGCACCCTCGTTCGAATTTGTCTAGGAATAGAAAATATATGATTGAAGCATTCTCGTCCAAATTTGTCTCGGAATAGAAAATATATGACTGAAGCACTCTCGTCCTAATTTGTCTGGAAATAGAAAATATACGATTGAAGCACCCTCACCGAATTTGTCTGGGAATGGAAAATGTCATGCAGCAATGACAACCCTCCTCCACCCAACAACGGTGAATTCCTCCTCCCCTTCCTCTAGCAACAACCCCCAACCAACACTAATTACCACTCTCTCAATTTTCGTACGCTCCCCACCAGCACCATTAAAGCCAAGGACCTTTATTCGAGGTAGATTCGGTCATTGCAGAATTGGGCTCTACTATCCTATTCCCTCATCAGTTTTTCAATCGCCTAGATCTTGCAATGTCTCTCCTCTCAATTCTCCGGGGGACATTCGAATAGATAGCACGTATCGCCTGAGGATCTTTTCAGATCTGGGTTTATCGCTCGAATTTGGCTCTGAAGAAGGTAGAAAGGGGAGGAGGAGTGGGAGTTCCAAAGCTGAAGTTTGGTTGATCCCTTCAGT
>SOPF01028357.1:5784-23935 GCA_012979155.1 Hypericum perforatum | reverse complement strand
TAAGATACAAGAAGGTGGGGTTCAAAATGAGTTGGGCGATCATGACATGGAAGTGAGGAGTAACAAGAATGTTTCAAAGTGGAGCGGCTTGGGGCTCGCCGAACAGCTTGAACGATTGGGGCCTCCTATAAGGGGAGGAGGGGCGGAAGAGAGGGGAGGTGGGGAGGAGGACGGAAGAGAGGGAAGGAGGGGGGAGAGGGAGGAGAAGGGAAGAGTGAAGGAGGAGGGCGGAGAATGGAGGAGAGAGGGAGATTTCTTTATTATTGAAAGGGTGAGTTTTTTGAAATAAT
Source organism: Hypericum perforatum (assembly GCA_012979155.1). NCBI lineage: Eukaryota > Viridiplantae > Streptophyta > Magnoliopsida > Malpighiales > Hypericaceae > Hypericum > Hypericum perforatum. The sequence goes on along the minus strand of SOPF01028357.1, from coordinate 23,645 downwards.
ATAAACTATAGTGATAGGAATAGATATTTTAATCCATTGCCATGTAAACTTGCCAACCGAAAAAAAATATGTAAGCTGGCTTGTCAAGCTTGAACAAAACGCTGTTGTTTTTTGGTCCAGAGCATTTTTTACTTCCGGATGTCACCCGAGTCTGTTTTGCAAAACAACATGTAACCTTAGGACCATATGCAACGTTTTGATTACACGACTATGTCGCAGAAACATTGAAATTTCAACACCGTCTATAAATTTCTCCCAAATACAATTATCAGTTCATGAGTGGCGAAAATACACTTAAAGTGGCATTTTGCAAAAAATTGTTACATACGATATGTATACGAGGTCATACTGTAGCTAACATGTCTTTGAAAACTTTGTTGTGCCATATGTATACGAGGTCAGGTCCGAATTACGATATATTATATAAGGTATTTATGTAGACACCTAACTAACAACTAGATACCCCTAAAAAAACTAACTAAATAGAAATTTTAAAAAATAGCAAAATGACGAAAGACAAAAATTCTAACAAATATCCACATAAAAAATAAAACTCGTTTAAAAACCCAACTTTCAAATTATTTACGGGGGTTCATTTACAGAGCAATTATATAATAAGTAATTAAAATAGAAGAATGCCTCGTTGTTGCTAAGAAAATGCAAGTTTCGTTTGTTTATCTATAGATATAAGGTCTGTTCATTTCTCAAATAAATAAAACACCTTTTTCATTCTGAAAAACTTATTGCTTAAAAAAGGTATGTTTATTTGATCAAAGTCAATATCCGGATCTTGTCTAGATCTTTATATATTATAAGAATAAGGGCATGAATATATATCCATATGATACTACTTTAATCATATCTAAAAATTTTATAATCAGAATAAAATAATACATGTATATATTAGTTACTAAATATAATATTAAGTTCTTAAAAAATAGATTTATTTGTTTGGTTACTTTTTACTGATTTGTTTAATGGACGAATCAATTTTTTACTACCAGCTTGATATTTGAGAAGAATCAAATGACATTTTTTGGAAAAAAAAATAAAAATCTTCCTCAATTTTTTGAGAATCAGATCCTCTTTTAATCTTTATTTTGGAGAAGGACTCGAGTAAGAATCTGAGTTGCCCAAATGTTAATCATCAGCACCTCTAAGAGAAATCCCTAAAAAAGGGAAGAAACGAAAAAAACCTGAAGCAGCCACGTCAGACTGTACGGAACATGAGTCATTCCTCTGGTGTAGACTGGACTGTGGGAATCTATTACTGTCACGATCAAAATGGTTATATTTTTATATAAATTCAATATGGTTCTAGTTTTCTTGATTTTTGTTGTTTATAATATCTCATATGTACAAAATTCGTTTAATTCAATTTTGAGTGGATTTAATTGTATAGATACGATAGAGTTATTTCAAAAATATTATAATAAAATAACACCATCATTAATTAATCTTAGTGTTTGTTAGTAGTTTGTCTTGAATTGATTTGCACTTTTAATTTTTATTTTGTCACATTTTTCCTTAAAAAAGAGAGAATATATAATTGAAATCCTAAACCTATTATTTAATAATAAAATTAATTCGGACCAAAAGTTATTTGTCTCATAACGTGTAAAGCTGGTTTATTGTGGAATGCATATGCCTTTGATTTTCTTCTTTGTTTTTTCTACCATAATCAATAGAGGTACCAAATACTTCTTCGTAGTCTTAAAAATAAGAAATTTGTTTTCAAATTTTTCAATATAATTTTAAAAAGCACCAATTTTAATGTATACATGTGAAATGAACTTAGAATATTATTTTAATATTAATTTTTACATTCATTTTTAATTGGAATTGCTAAATAATATTTCAGCCAGCAACTTAAACTTTTGTATCGTCTCTATGATTGTTTTAACTTTTAAGTATTAAATATTTTTTTACAGAGAGCTAATGGAGTGACTTTTTTTTTCGAACCAACAATAGATTATGATATAAACTCATTTTTATATTATATAAAATTCTAATATTTGACTTAAAATTTTTAAATACTAAATTGGTAAATTTAAGAATTATAAACTTAGTTCAACATTTATCAACAACCAATGTAGAAATCTCAAACCATGTGCTGGGATGGATTAAGAAACGGCTGAAACTAACAAAATGACATAGAGCTTAGTGGGTCCGTTGATAAGTGTAATCCATGATGTAATAATTTATTTGTCAAAAACTGTTACTTTTATGAGAGGGATAAGCATCATTATTTCTCAAATCAATCGAGGAGATTGCTACTGGCAGTCGACATGGGGTTTTGACAAAATCCGAACGAAAGTTCAGGGAAAATGTGAATAAAATTTTTGGCACCAAAATTTTTGCAAGAGGGTCAAATAGGCGAAATATTGCCACGAAAATTTTAGATTACATACTTTATATTTTCCAATCTCGTTACCCAATATAATTTAGTGAAAATATATAAAATTCTACCGATACAAAAACCGTTAATTTTGATCGATACCATTTTTCATCAACTCAATCGTAAAAGTCCTACCTAAGGACGTAGATCCGGTAAATGTACTATGTCCTAATGGCTAATTGTTTAACCCAAACCATATCCTGATTTGACAAAACAATTAAAAAAATTTCGAGTTTGAGTGCACAATATTCCTAAGCTTGGTTGTATATAAAATTCACTATTAAAAGCTCGAAATTTTTCAGTCTTCTAATAATGAGTGGTTGGCAACAAAAATCTTGATCTGAGGCCCACCGGAAAAGACGACGTATGAATATAAGAAAATGAAATCAGAAGTTTGACGCCTCAATTAATTACAAAAGGTAGACCAGACTACATGGAGCGATTATTCCTTCTCTCACCAAAAATATATGAAGGCCAGCTAGGCCTCAAGTCCATAGTAAATATTTTTGTATAAATTATATTTAATTTTTGTAGTTTGACATATTTATATTTCGTTGTTTTCTATTTTATAATTCGATTAAAATTCTCATAGTTCGAAAAAATTATACTAAACGAGAATCAAAATTTTTCTAACAAGGGGCCAAGCAAAATAACAAAAATGATCCTAACCTAAAAAACACAAAAATACATTCTCTCCCTCCTCTGTTCCCAATCTCGATCCCTTGGCGGACTCCCCCTCCACGCCTGTCTCCTCCTCGGCCTCAAGGCAACAAGATCCAACTTGTCAGACATGGTGGCTTTGGTCTTGAAGGCGAGACGAAGCTTAGTTTTGCCAGTGGCCGAGAGAGGAGGAGAGGAAGTCTCTAGATGAGCCCTTGAGCTTGGCAATCCTGTTGTGAGACCGTCGTCGTTGAGGAGGGGGTTGGTGGGGTTGCCGACACTCCTCAATGGAGTAGGACTCAAGAACCATCCCACAAATGAAGCACACCGTGTCCCCCGCTGAGGAGGACATGGGGGAGGATGAGAGGGGCGAGGAGGGGGAGTTCGTATCGGGATTGAAGGGGAAAATATTTTTTTGTTTTTAGGTGGGAGACATTTTTGTCATTTTAAGTGGCCCTGTGTCGGAAAAAACTCCAATTTCCAACTTCAAATTCTTGAGAGTACACTTTCGTCAAACTAGGAAGATTTCTTAATCGAATTGCGAAATAAAGAAAAAAGACAGATAAATATGTCAAATTATATGGCTTAAATGTAATTTAACCCATTATCCTTTTCGTTATTAATTTCTTTTCAAAATATGATTTTTCTTAATTTTGGTACGCATTACTAATTTGTGAAAGACTATCAGATTAGAAATTATAATTTGGATCTTTATAATTGAAATATATAAAAATAGATAAACAAAAAAACATAACCCAACTAACTATACCCTCCATTATTATCCTTTTCTATTATTTGAAAGTAATAAATAAATAATTAAAATTAATTAAAATTAATCTAATCTAAATTAAACATAATTTAACTTCACATTCGAAGTTATTCATTGTTCAGGTTCAAATCCTTGCTTATAATAAGGTCATATAATTCAAAATTCACATTAAAGTAACCCGAATTCTCCAAATACTCAACGCAGGGTGCACATCGTAACAAATTAAAGTTTTATTTTGATAGATAATGTCATGTTATTTTGATTCCCTACCATTCACCTTTATTTCTATGATGAATTGGAACGCATGATGCGACTCTATTCTTTTTGAAAAGAGACTGTTTTATCTAATATTATGTGCTTACGAAAATTCAAATAAAAAATATCTTATTTAAAGTAGAATAAACTAGTTGAGACAAATATTTGTTGATTGATTATAATACATCATTAGAGTTCCCGACAGGCAAGTTGGGAGAAGGTACAGAATTCACACCAAGCTCGAGGGCTCATCATCATTATATAATATGAAAAATCCCAACATTTAATGAAGAAATCTAAAAGAAGACAGCTTCACGTGGCCAAGCATGGTCCTCATTTTCTTTATGAAAAATCAAATTTCCAGTAGCTTTTTTAAAAGTATATTCTTAGATAAATATTGCAACCCGTCAAATGTTGGATTTTTTTTATGAATGTGCATAATTATTTGTGAATTTGGTGTTAAATTTCTTTTTTGCAAATTTAGTATCCACTTGGATATACAAAAAAATTTCCGTGTATTGATAAGTTAGGGATTTTCGGATATCCGAGATGATTTTTTATACATACCTACCTAACATACATATTTTTAATCCATTTTGTGGTACTTTCCAATTTATAAACGTATCTACTAAACAAAATTGAAGAAAGATACAGAGAAGAAAAAAAGTTAGAAAACCAAAAAAAATCATACAGTCACATATATATATTTTTATAATTCCTCTGAATTGTTATTATATTTTATTTATTCATTATAGATACTTAGTTTATTTTGGTAGATCAATAAGTTAGCTAATTAAAATATTTGGTATTAATATTATATCATTGGATTGTATAATTAGATATTAGTTTATTGTAACATTTTATGTAGTTGTTAGTTATTGATTCGTATATTCATATAATATTTTGTTATGGTATATTAGCAAATTTAATGTGATAAAATTTTAGTTAACTTAATAAAAAATATTTTTTATTAAATTACAACCTGATTAATTTTGCTAGATTGGTTGGATTGGTCAGTATGGTTAGGCTTATCGAACTAGAATTATAGGTTAAATCAATTAGATTAGTTGGATCATTCAAGCTGATCAAACCTATTATCTTAGTCAGGCTCATTAGACTGGTCAAATCGATAATATAACAAATTTATTCATGTATTTTTTTTCCTAAATCCTAGAGTAGTATTTTGTTAATCTTTGTATTTGATTTATCGTATTCAATAAACATTATAGACAATCACATATTTATTTTGTAGTGTATAAAGGCACAGATTGTAAGAATAAAAGTGAAATATGATGGAATAGTTTATAGCAATAGTCAGATATCTCACTACCATACTGAGAAAAATATCACGAAGATAAAATAACCTATGATAGCTTATTAAGAAAAATAAATGACAAGATTGAGGTTGGTGCGGATGAAAAAATTTGTAAATTGATATTCAGATGACCTTGTGGAGATGAAAGAATAGAATGAAGAGAATGTTAAGAACATGGTTGAATTCATGGTCAATTTTTGAAGAAAAAAGGTATGATAGATTTTGTTAGATGTTGTTATAGAGAAGAGTGCATGCAATATTGTCCTCGTTCAAGAGACTCAATCTACAACAATGCATATTGGTCGAGATGAACCAAGAGATCATTAGTTTGGTAATGATCCTAGGGGTTCAATTATATATGCAATAATGAATTTACTTAGAGAAGGAGGAGGGCGAGGAGGAAGAGGAGGCAAAGGAGAAGGAGATTGTTTTGAACAATGACATGGTCAACAATATGATCCAGTTGTATCAGGCAATCATGGTGAATAATCAACATTGATTGTTTATGTTGAAGATTGAGAGAATGATCAAACAAGAGGAAATAGTTCTTGTTTATTGAAGGAGAGTATGATTTGAACTAACAAAAGTGATGATGTGCGGTATATCAAGGCATACTCAATGAAATATTGGCATGAGTATATTGTCCAAGAAAGTACACGAGAAACTTACGATGTGAAGTATAAAACATTAGATAAAGATAATTGCGAATGAAAGATGCATGTCTCAATGAAATCTGTGGTGATCTTTTTAGTCCATAGGTAATAAAGTCACACACTCAACCTCATATTTGTGATCGCCTACAGAAGTCTACTGACTATTAATATCTCTTGTCTAATTTTATTGCACAAATAATTATGAATCAGGTTGAAGAATAACCAGACATTTTTATAAAAAAATTTAAGATGAGACATAATAATGAATCATTTTTTCTTTAACTACATAAAATGTAATTCCTCTTACACAAAGACTTGACATATAAAAGTTAAGGAATTTAAGATATTACGGGGAGATTAGAAAGAATCTTATAATCGTCTTCGACAATAATTTGAAGCATGTAAGGAAAAAAATCCTACTACTGTCATTTAGTGAGAATATTATCATGGTGTGCCTAGCATAGACTTTTATATGTCAAATTTATTGCCAGGAGTCAAGATATTTAGGCAATTAATTTAGAGCTTTGCCCTTTCATTTAAGCATTACATGTATTAGAGATCGTTACAACATGATTATATGAAAAATACAAGCAGATCTTATTGATTGTCACTACTATTGATGGAAATACTACTATACTTCTAATAGTATTTACTCTCATTGAGCCTGAGAATACAGATAGTTCATCATGATTTATACAATAAATTAGGATGTATGTGATGCCTCACTGATACGAAATATATGTTATATCAAATCAACATCTGAATACATTGAAGGCAATAAAAAATACTTCTATTTTTTATGGAGATGCTAGTGATACTACTCATCATTTTTGTCTTCTACATATTGTAAGTATCTTATCATGATGTATAAAAATGATGTCATGAAGAATATGGTCAAGAGTGTAGGTAACAATTTAAAATATTAATTGATGTACTTAATATTTCACAATTAAGATTTATGATGTATATTTTTACCACGTTCTGAATAGGAATACAAACATAAAAGTATAAGTTTGACAGTTATATGTAAGAGATAAAGAAATTTGGTTGACGGTTTACAAATAGATAGATGATCAAAATCTGACCAAGTGAAGCTTGGCATGAGATGAGGGATGGCATTATGGGTACATGATGATAAATGTTGCCGAATACATTAATAAGGTCTTTAAGAAAGTTTATCATTTTTCAGTAATAACTGTGATAGCAATAGTATTTAACAAACTAATGACCTATTTTCAAGAGAGGGCAATAGTGCATTAAAGATAATCATTAAGGAAAAAATATATTTTAAATTTTTTATTATAAAAGTTAGATATATGAGAGTAGAAAGTTGGGAAACACAGAGTTATGATTTTGAATGGGTAAACTGGCAAGTGCAAAATTTATATTAAATACCATCTAAATCACAAAACTTGTGGATGTAGTAAATTTTAGACTTTTTAATATCTATGTTCACATATATTGACATGTTTGGTGACATTTGGTAACTTTGTGGATAAGTATTATGATCTTAAAACTATCCAAACTTATTATCAATGTACATATCTTCATCTTGAAAACTCATTCTAGATGATAAGTTGATCAAAAAGAAAGGACATCTATAAGAGCATATCCATAATGAAATGGATCAAACTCAGCCATTGTTACTACACTTTGTAAAATTAGGAGTCATGTCATAATTTATTGTACAAACATGGCTATACCATTAATGGCTAAAGTAAGCAAAATGACTAAAGCTGTAGCTATAGTGGTAGCTAAAGAAATAGTAATATATGGCGTACCTATTACTAGTAGTCATCTTTTGTGGACATTGATTATGGAAAGATTCGAATTAGAAGGAGTACTTTGTAATATAATTTGAATATTTTCATGCTCGTTATATTTAATATTTGTATTAAAATTTGATGTCTATGCAAGAATGATTTGGATATATTTATCATGTGTCAACAAGTTTAATAGAATTAGTACAATGGATAGGAATGCTAAAGAATACATGTCGTAGTTTGTCAACGATGCATAGCATTGGTTAGCTAAAAATTAGGATTTTGACGATGATTGCGAACACCAAACTCATCAAGAACTACCTCCTGAACAGCTTTAACCTAACAAAGCCATGTACATATTGTATGACTCAAATATGAAAATATTTATGAATGATTAAGAAAGTCATCAAATGGTTATATACTAGGAGTTCGGAGTACCTCAAAAGTAAAAGAAATGACATTAAAAAATTATTTGGGAATCCAAATTTGTTGATTCATGCAATGAACTTTCTTAATGCATAAAGTATTTCTTTGCGTAGGGGCAATGGACAACATAAACAAACCCAAAGAGAAAAAAAAAATTAAAAATTGAGAGAGAAAGTTGAGACAGTTGTCTGCGACTATTTTGTTTGGTCATGGAGCCCCCTACTCATGGCGGCTCAAAAATTCCCCCACTCCCAGCATTTACCCCTCTATGATGTGGGAAGAAGGTGAAGATGGGTACTGGGGAGCAGGGTTTGGAAACTCATCTTCCCATAGCTCAGCAAGGAACACAAGAGGGAGGTGATGACTATAGAAGGAAGCTGACTTTTAAAGATGCCACCATGGGGATTCTGAGAGTAACCCAGCTACAGAAGGGAGTCAATTTTTCACTTTTGATCAAGAGGAGTTGGTCTCCAGCGACTCAGAAGGGGAAGAAGATAACCCTTTTTGCCTAATAATTCATTTGACTAAGTTGAGAAGATACAAATGAGACAACCGTGGTGGAAAATTCTCATAGTCAAGGTATTGGATTATCGTATTACTTTCTATTACATGAAAAGAAGGTTATCGCAGCTATGGGGGCTCCCGATAGATTTTTATCTTGTTGATCTTGGCCTTGGTTACTACTTGGTAAAGCTGGCCACAGATGAGGAATATGACCATATACTAATGGATGGGCCATGGATGATTTCAGAGAGGTACGTAACGGTCCAGAGGTGGGTTTCTAATTTTGATCCTAAAATGAATAATATCAACAAGGTTGTTGCGTGGGTTGGGGTTCCTGAGTTGATAATGAAATTTTACAGCCCTAACTTCCTTCAAAATATAGCTAAGAAAATTGGCTGGCCAATTTGAATTGACACCAAAATGGAGGAGTGTCAGAGAGCAAGCTTTACTTGGATCTATATCAAGATTGACCTAACCAAATCACTACTATCAAAATTCTGAGCATGTTGTTTGTCATATCGGCTTCAATATGAAGATTTGCACCAAATATGTTTTCAGTGTGGTAGGTATGGTCATATGGGCCCAAGCTGTCAGTTCTAGGGCAACAAAGAGCTTCAAATAGAAGATGGGGTCCAACCTAATCGGAAGATGGGTCCTCTACCAGAGCTGGTGATGGCCACTCGGCCAGAAATGGAAAAAAAGTTTGGAGACTAGATGGTAGTTCAAAAAAGAGGCAAAAATAAGAAACCAGCTGTGCTACCGGTCAAAACTAAATCTTTAAACAAGGATAAGGAAAAGCAGCACCCTGCCCAAAATAAGGAGAGAGAGGTTGACTTACTAATTCAAGCGTCCCCTTTTGAAGCTTTAGCAGAAGCCTCTGACTTAGGGGGTCTGGAAAAGTTGGGGTAAGCGAATGCGAATGTCTAAAAGGCTACTGTGCAATCCTAAACACAGTCATGTGAGACTGATAAGTTGTTTGGGAATAGTGGCCATCACAATGGGGCGAGCATAAACATTCAAAAAGTGTAGTCCAGAGCCCAAGTACTCCTCAGAAAATAGCTACTCCGCCCAAGTCCAAGTCCGTGAAGGCCAAGCCTACCCAAACACCATCTTCTCAATCAAAGGCTATAGGAACTAAGGAAACTCTATTAAGAGAGAAGTATCTTTTTAAACCCAAGGAGACTGTCCATCGATGGCCTAGTAAAGCTCTAACTCAACCCAAATTAGCTGTGTCCCAAGAGGCCCAAATAGTTGAGGATGTGGACTTTACCTCAGAGTTGGTTACCATCAAAGGGTCTGGGTTGAAGTTTTTTAAAGCTACTCCAGGGGAATGGTATGGGAGAAGACTAATCTTGAGCAAGATTCAAAATTTTTTGTTCTAGGGGATAATCACAATAATGATCCCCGGATGAAGGAGGCGAGTGAAGGACCCAACTTATCTATTAATCTGGAGAATAATGATCTGGTTCTTTCTACCCAAGAGGAGGAAGTGCAGATGTTTGTTGATGGTGTGCTTTACAGGAGTTGTAACTCTTGTTGCTGAGTTTTCCTTTTCTATGGCTATCATCATTTAAAATTGCCAAGGAGCGGCAAGTGCTAAATTTAAATCTACAGTTAAAGAAGTGGTGTGACATAATCAACTACAAGTACTTATTCTCCTTGAAACTTGGATATCGGGTAGTAGGGCTGAAGCTATGGCCAAGGCATTAAAGTTTACCAATATTGTTCAGTCACCGATACAGGGGTTCTTAGGGGGAATATGGGTGCTTTGGAATGAACTTGATATCCATATATGGGTGATTACTAATTAGCGTTAGTTTGTTCATATAGAAGTCAGGGATAGTATGGATGCTAAGTGGATGTTTACAGCTGTTTATGGTTATCCTAAAGCCCAAATTCATGAAGAGCTTTGGAAAAGTCTAAGGAACATTGTGAGCACTATGAATTCACCATAGCTTGTTACAGGTGACTTCAATATCTTTCTAGCTTCTGATGGGAAGATCAACATAGCACTGATTAGAGGAACTAAACATGCCAAATTCAAGGAGTGGATTAAAGAATGCAAACTGTTGGACCTTGGGTTTATTGGTAGCAGATTTACTTAGGTTAGAGGAGGTATTCATGAGAGACTTGATAGAGACTTTGTAAATATACAATGGCGTATGTGCTTTCTAGAAGCTAAAGTGATATATTTACCTCGTTGTAAATCTGACCATTACCCTCTCTCGATCAAGCTTGAGGATAAGTTGGAAGTCAATGTGCACAATTGCCTATTTCATTTTTAGGCGACCTGGATTACAAATGATAGATTTGATGAGTTTGTGGTTTAGAACTTGACTCCTATGATAACTCTTGATGTTGCTTGTGAGAGTTTTGTGAATGCAATCAAAGTTTGGAACAAATCAGTTTTTGGAAATATCCTTACCCGAAAGAAGCATCTTACGTGAAGACTAGGAGGGATACAATAGGTGTTAAAGACTCAGAGAAATCCTTTTCTCAAAAAGCTCAAGAGGGATCTGCGAGTTGAATTAGAGGCTACGCTTGAACAGGAAGAAATACTATAAAGTCAAAAATTTAGAAAAAAATTCCTTTAGAATGGGGATAGAAACACAAGTAATTTTCACGCATCCACAGTTGTCCGAAGGAAAAAGAATCGTGTTGAAACATTAGAGATTTATAAAATTCTTGAGGGATAAAATGAGTTCATAACATGATTCTTGAGAGTATCAAAGAGATGTTGCGAACTTATTTTATCCATCTCTATACCAAAGAAAATTAGTCACGAGCATAGTTATAGGTGGCAGATATGTTCTCCCCAATCTCGAATGTAGAGAAATATAAGCTAGACAGGATTCATAATATGAAAGAAATCAAGGCTGTCCTCTTTTCTATAGCCTTGCTTAAGACTTCTAGGCCAGACGGACTTCATGTAATCTTCTTCCAGAAGAAATGGAAGACTGTCAAGAATAATATAGTGCAATTTGTTTACCAAGCTTTTATTGCTAATGACGTAATTGAGAACATGAAAAGTATAGCCATCACTCTCATCCCAAAGGTTGAGAACCCTCAATATCCTAGCGATTTTTGCCTAATCAGCCTATGCAATACTTCCCTCAAATTGGTGACTAAATGGGTGGCCCAAAGACTACAAATGCATATGTTAGCATGGTTCTCCCAGACACAAAATAGCATTGTTCTCAGGCAGGACATATCCGAAAATATTGTAATTGCACAGAAAGTAGTGCACATTATGAGGAATAGGCGATAAAGGAAGCAACTTATGGCTTTGAAGATTGACCTTGCAAAAGCTTATGATAGGCTTAGCTGGTCGTTTATAAGGGAGACTCTCGAACTCCTACTCCTCCCTCCTTTGGTTAATCTGATCCTCACTTGTGTCTCTACTACCTCTATGCAGGTTCTATAGAATGGTGAGATGACTAATGTTCTCTAGCATTCACGTAGGATTTGGCAAGGTAATCTGTTGTCACCATACCTCTTTGTACTATGTCGAGAGAGGCTTGGTCATATGATAATCCATGAAGTCCAACAAAAAACCTGGAAACCTCTCAAAATTTGCCAAAATGGGGCAGGTATCTCCTATCTCTTTTGAGTAGATGACTTATTCTTCTTTGCGGAGGCTAACAAAGCACAAGCAAATGTCATTGTTGGGTGCTTGAGGAGTTTTATGAGGCCTCAGGACAACAAATCAGCCTAGATAAATCTAAGATATTTATGTCCAAAAATGTCTCTACTTCTTTAGCTTGGGAGTTGACTTTTCAGATGAAAATACCGCTCACCAAGAATATGGGATGCTATTTAGGCATATCTTTGTTGCACGAGAGAATAAATAGACAAACCTATTCTTATATCCTCAATAAAGTGTAAAATAGAATGTAAGGATGGTGTGCGGATAAGTTATCCTTCACGGGTCGTGCTACTTTGTCCAAAGCTATCATTGTTGTGCTTCTGTCTTATGCAATGCAAATGGTGAAGCTACCCTTGGGTCTTTGTGATGCCATTGAGAAAGTCTAATGCAATTTCCTATAGGGATCCAACATAAACCACACCTTGTTTCTTGGTGCCTAGTGTGTACCCCCAAAGTGGCCGGTGGTCTAGGTTTCAAAAACCTGAGGAATCAGAACATAGCTGTGCTAATAAAATTGGCTTAGAAATTACTCACTAGTCATTCTTCCTTGTGGTCGTAGGTACTATGGAGTAAGTATATCAAGAAGGATGACTACCTACCACAAGTTTCCTACACCTCCACGAGCTTCCCGCTATGGAAGGCTTTAGTTACACTTTGGCCTAACATGTTTAAGGGAGTTCAATAAATCATTAGGGATGGGAATACAACTAGATTCTGGACGGACACTTGGCTGGAAAAAGAGCTGATCCTTGCCCACCACTGTAATGTTGATATTTTTTAGGAGATGCGGGCCTATATGGTGGCACAGTTGGTTGATGATGCAGGTAACTGGAAATGGGAGCTTATTGAATCTTTCTTACCTGAAAACATCTTATTACGTCATGTAGAGTATGCTACTCATCGGGGTGGCAGTAGGATGTATAGGATTAAATAGGGCTGTGATTTGAATAGAGTCTTCTCGACAAAATCAACGTATATTTTACTTAAAGGAGAGTACTTGGATGTACTTATCGTGTGTCAACAAGTTTAATAGAGTTAGTACAATGGATAGGAATGCTAAAGAACACGTGTCGTAATTCGACAACGATGTAGAGCATTGGTTAGCTAAAAATTAGGATTTTGACGATGATTGCAAACACCAAACTCATCAAGAACTACCTCTTGAACAACCTCAACCTAACAAACCCATGTTATTATATGACTCAAAGATGAAAATATTTTTGGATGATTAACAAAGCCATCCGATGGTTATATACTAGAAGTTCGGAGTAACTCTAAAGTAAAAGAAATGGCATTAAAAAATTATTGGGAATCCAATTTTGCTGATACGTGCAATGAATTTTCTTAATGCATAAAGTATTTCTTTGTGCAATTGAAAAAATTATTTAACAGTTATTGATTTTTTTCAAATACATATAAATTTATTAGATGTTCATATTCGAGGGTCAATAATTGAAAGCTTCAAAAAATATACATAACGACATTATCATAAAAGAAGTATTTGTTATTAAGTTACATGATAATTTTTAATTTGTTTATGATACATTATTTACTTGTAGATGATTATGTACGTAGTCTCTATGAGAGATGTTACTAGCTTCATTTTTGTCAGATTTAAACTAAACTTTTAGTTGTTTAACATATTTAACTCATAGAATGTGATTTACATTATTTATTTTTAAAATTTTAAAGGATCATATTGATTATATTGATGGTGACTTATATGACTTATATGATTATTACCTAATGTCTACTACCTCTCCATTTGCTTGTACGCTCATATTTTCATGACTGGCCAAACATGCATGCCTGAAAAACTCACATGGCTAATAACTATACAACTCCTGAGATTGACATTCATGTTGGCTAAAATCTTATGGATGTGTATAAATGAGAATTTAAAAGTGCTAGTTATGTATTACCCTAACTATAAGTGGTAATCGCATTTACATATGAGAGAAGTGACAACCACTAAACATTAATATTTGTCTTGCTTGTTTTAGAAATAATAAGTACCTGATAAGTTACATTATATTTGTTCGAATAAAATATTTCACCACCTCATTTTCATCATCAGTTGAGATTATGGCAGGGCCAAATTATCTTCTAACTATTTGAGTTTAATTTTGTATATTATTACCATGCCTCAAATGTAAGCAGGGTTCATGCCAAAAAGATTTACACATAAATCCTACTATTGATGAGGTGTCTATCTCCTTGTAACTGTTCGACCATTAATAGGTAAGTCCAAATAGAATAATAATATCCTAAAACATTATTGTCATCTCCCCCATAGGTATATATAATGTATGTGTATTTAGTTGTCATCGTACTACTAAAGTCATAATAATTATATTCTCAATAGCCAGAGTGCCTACACATTAATCATCCCATGATAGAACCCTGTACATTCAGTTTATGAACACCTCATTTTTTCACAACCTTAGTGCCTAATATTTAAATTTTTTATTTGGTTTAACCTGGTAGACTATAAATATTTGACCAGTGATCTAATCAGTCGAACCATAACCAAGACCTAACTTAAAATATGCACATAATAAATATTATCCAATTAATATAAATGTCTGTAAGCAATATGAAGTAACACAAATATCCTTCATAAATAATTCATATCTAATCAACCACCAAAATGATATTAATCAAACTTGAATAATAAATATTTGATTAATTATAATTTAAATAAAATCAATTCAATCAAACTAACTAACTAACTAATTATCAAACTATTAATAAAAATTACTAATTAGACTAATTACTAATCAAACTTCATAATCATCCTCAAAATTTCTCAAATCTAAATCAGTAGTAATGTAGAAGTAGGAGGCCTCAAAAACGTTAGTTCGTTGATATCGGCTCATCTAGAGCAGCATTGAGAGACGTTGAGGGCATTGGTCTTTCTGGTTTCTCTCAACCTTTTTGTTTCTTAAGGAACACAAATATTTAATCTGTATTTTAGTCAATATGCAAATTATTTATCTTTGTATTGAACAAAACTATTATATAGATAAAAAAAATCGTGTACCTGTGTGATATTCCGGATTGACTATTACACAGATTTGTTATCTATGTATTCACCAGTACACGGATAAAAATTATATGTATTGTTTATAATATAAGAAAAAATATGTGTATCAACATTCACAAAGATCTAAAAAAATATATCATATTTGCAAATAAAAGTGTACAATAACACCTTTTAAAAAAAAATTCAAAAGTTAAGCTGTCAATTTTTTGTCAATTTATAATATACAATGTGTTGTTGGAAAAATAGCGCTGTGAGTGCCTTTTCTTTTTATGAAGTTTCGATATCAACGTGGCCATCAGTGGTTGTTTTGGGTACGGTCACTAAACCATTTTATTACGATAGTGGAAGTGTAACGTTCGCCGATTCCGAGTCGTCCGGTCTTATTTAGAAGTTTTTACGATGTTGTTTTGTTATATCGGTGAGCTACGAAAATTCCATGAATCCAAATTATTTACTATTCGGACGAATACTAATCGATAAGTTGGTGATGACTTTTAAATAACTTCCAAGTTTATTCTAAATAACATTTTGTCTAATGATACACGATATTAAAGATTTGATGGAGTTCAAAAATTCAAAGTTTAACTAATGTATTAATGGTTTTAATTATCTTTCAAAAAATAGCGACCAAGTCATAATTCAAGTTTGATGCATTTTATCAAAGCACTTAAAAAATTCTTTAATACGGTCTAACTTTTGCTTTCACGGAGAAATAAGCTACTTATATTTCTAAAACCGACAAGTGCTTTGTATCTTGATTTATCATGAACTATGTAAGCTATTAACAATAAGTTCGGTTGATATATTTATTCTATTTTTTGGTAGAAATATATTTATTCTATTAAATTATTATGTTATGTTTTTAAGTGGAAAGCATCATTTCATATACAATTATTTAGAGTCAATTGTTATTACAGAAACAATGAAAAAGGTTATACATTGCAATATAATGATGAACATTTAGATTATCTGATTTTGATTCGAATTTGAAATTATTCAACATACACAAATCATGAAGTGAATCATGAAGTGAATTTAGAATTTCAGGACTGCAAAGCTAAAGAAGAGTGTAATATAAAAGCCTAGAATTAAGAATCTCGTTGCAAAGAAAAATCAACTTCTCAAATTTAAAGATAAAATGATTAGCTATAATATTCTCAAATATATCGATTATCAATGTATTTCTAGGTGCTAAACACCTTATAATTTATAGGTCAATAGAAACGAGATCCCTAAGTACTTAATATATTACTAAAGAATTATAAAGTTCTAAATAAAAGACATCTCAAACACAAAACCATAATAATTAATAATTTTTTGAAAAACTCTAAAATAACCTCATAAGAATCAAATATTATCATTAAGGTGCCAAACATATAGTTTAACTGATTGAGGTACTCTGAACTAATTAGAGATTTTGAGTCCAATGAAATTACATTTGGTGTACTTCTTTTCTAAACTTTAGTACACAAAATAATTTCACCTATCTGAATTCAGATTAATTAACTTATCATATTCACCACAATAACAAAAACTATTTGTACCGAAAAAAAAAGGTACTAGGGTTAATATTTGTTCGTAGGGATGATGGCAATTAATCATGATCAAGGTACGCTGGCGGTCTTATTGGTGCAGTACCTGTACGATATATATATAGCTAAGCATCAACCAAGAGGAAAAGAAAATACCTCGAAAAAATACCGAAAAGAAACGCAAACCGCAGCTGGGAAAATATTAACTAATATATGGTATCCACAGTAAAAAATAGAAATTATTTAGGGCCATTAAATTTGCGGAATAGGTCGATCCTTTCCCCTCTATAAATATCCTCACCTGCAAGAGTACTACTGTTACTATCTCCTGATTGAGTCAGTCTTCCTCCTCCGTCCCCTCCAAGAATGCAAATCTCTCGTTTTAGTTGGCCAATTAATCCAGATTTTAGTATGGTATTTTTTTGACATAAAATAGAAACTGGGTTTTCCTTATGATCTTTGTTTGCTTTGGTCCGAAGGAGATTCGGCAGACAACTATTTTGGTTTCTTCTTCTTCTTCTTCTTGTTATGTGTTATTGGGTTTAGTTCACTTGTTTAATATGTTCTTATTACAACACCCACCAACAAGGATTTCCATCCTTCGTTTCTTTATTTTCTTTGTTGCCACTTTAGTATCCGAAAATTTACAAAATTGACTTATTTTTTTTTAGTTTTGTCTCGGTTTTAAAATCGTAAAGTTTTTGAGCTGAACGATGTTTGTTTGATTCTCTTCCGGAGCCGAACTAGCTTTTGGTTCCAGCCTATGGGAACACTCCACGTAATCCACCTTCCCGTGGCCTTGTTCCTAAACCAAACAAAACGCTCAAACCTTTTATTAGTTCACCATTAAATCTCTCTCTCTCTCTCTCTCTCTCTCTCTCTCTCTCTCTCTCT
>SOPF01028356.1:47648-61229 GCA_012979155.1 Hypericum perforatum | reverse complement strand
AACTGGCATGTGCAGAATCAAGATGGCCTGTCAGCAGTAAACAATGTACTACTCAGCAACCATATTCAAAGGCACAAAGAGAAGAATCTTGGCAGCAAAAAGAATTCGGTAATCATAAATTGATAAGAAAAGGATAACTGTAACTGACCAAGATGGATATCAAACCATTTCTGCAAGTCGCCAAATCTTTACGACAACTGAAAGCATGTACGCGCAGTCCTAAAAACAGCAACCAGCCAAAGCAATGGTAGTCTAAACTGTGAAATGCTTGGCTAGCAGCCCGTGACTGCTTTTCATTTGCATCATGTGTCAGGAAGAATTCCTTGTAGACACGGTTGTAGTGCCTGGTACCACAAATACAAGATGTAATTTGTGTGAAAATTGAAATGTTTTTAGAGATTAACAAGAATAGGACTCAGAAATGAGAATACAGAATCTGATATCTCGTTATCTTGTCATGTACAATATACAGTAATAACAAGCTTATAAACGCGGAACAGAAAATGTTATCTATTTGCAACCCAGCCAAAAAATTACAACATAAAGGCAGATAAACCTGCCACAGATATAGGAAACTCGTCATAAAAATATGACGGACCTGCTCAAAATTATCAAGAGATTAATATTTGCTTGCAATTCTTTTGCCTGGCAGAATAAGAAGCAAAGAAAAGCTTAATGAACACCTTAAGAAAAGAAAAGTAAACCAGCCAACGGACACACAAGTAAGTATAATTCCAACATAATGACGCTAATACAGTTATCAGTGGAGCTTCCCATTTATATACCTCCAGATAATTCTCCCAATCTGCACCGTACAATCTACTTAAAATCGGACCTGCCTTCACAATAAACCGAGCGAGCTCTTTGAAAAAGTTCTCCATGCTGAATACAGAATGAGGTTGATAAAGTAAGGAAAACACTCAAGCTCAAAATGGACGACCACAAAATCAAATCCTAAAATTACATACTCTAATTTGGCAAGCCTCACTGTTTGGCATAAAATGAGTCCCATTTCATTTGAACGGGGCCCCCCTTGGACAACCTTACTCTTCTCCTCCAGTCTCTTAACCACGAGGCAAATGCACGCGAACCAGTACCTCTCCGCTTCCTCTGACTGATACACATCCAATCAACACAACAGAGTCAGCTTCACAGCTAAAAGGCTAAGAAAACATAGCAACACTGAAACTAACCACTAAGAAAGAACGAGCTTAGAAACCTACCGACCGGCCGCCAAGAAGTGCAAGATTGGTGAGTAAAAGATGTTTTGTCTCCTTCAAAACCTTCACTGCCTGCTCAACGATTTTCTCATCCAAAGACAAGCAATGCTGCTCCCAATAAATAGAACACAAATTAATCCCAAATTCAACCCAAACCCGCCCCGAGAAAGAAGAGATCTTGACCAAGAAAAACCAACACTAAGCATAAGAAGTTACCATAAACAGAGAAAGTGCAAATTAAACTGAAAAAAAGATCGTTCCACCAAAAAAAAAACTAAAAAAGATCGTACCTGACAAAACTCGGCGAGCCGAACTTCAATGGCGTTGGTCTGGCCTCCAACGCCACGCGAGCTGCCATTACGGTTCTGGGTTTCCATGTTCTCTCTCGATCAAACCACAAAAAAAAAAAGAGACCCGTTACAAAGAAGAAGAGACTTGGGGTCAGAGGTCGGTGTTCTTTAAAAAAAAATTTCGCGGGAGAGGTTGAGAGAGAGAGAGAGAGCGAAAAAGGCGGGGGATTTAAGGAGGGAAAAGTTCGGAGGCGCGATTTGTCGTTTTGTTACGTTGTAAGTGTTTACGGTGAAACGGCGGCGTTTTAAGATGTTGGGGTTTCGTCAATTTGTTTGGGATTTGTCAACGGTGTGCGACTCGTTCTTTGGGCCTAGGATACCGTCTGGTGCGACTTATTAATTCTTTGAGATTAAGGGAAAAATACATCTAGGTCATTGAATTTCAGTAAAATTAACATCTGAATCCATAAAATTTGATAACTTAGTGTTTCTGTTTCTGAAGTTTTCCTTTTGTCAAGGACATTTTAGGTGAATTTAAATCAAGAAATTTGAACCCTAAATGACCCAATGGGCTTTTTTGTTATAATCGCTTGCCTTTGGGGCCATTTACCCTCCACTAAAAATTGCTACTACGTATTCATTACTAGAATTTTATCATTCAACCTTCCAAATATAATTTGGAGTGTCCATAAATAGATAGAATTTTCAAACAGACAAAACTAAAAATAAAATGATGCAAACTTTGCTAGGCGATCGTCCTTGCAATCTGTAACTGGGTCTCGTTTGTTATTTTTCTTGTTAATACTTATGGGGATGGTCTTATCCTATGTAATATGTTCCTCATGTCTTTACAAACGAAATACATTTTTTCCAAAAAAATATTGCCATGTTAGAAAAAGAACTAATTGTGCAAACCGACAAGTTTTCGACAAGTTTGAAGCGTAAACTTATGCATTAAAATAAAAATAAAATAAGCAAACCGATTAGGAAATTAATGGCAGATGGGAGGAAATTTATTTTATTTTGTCCAAGAGAAGAGGAAAAGCATAATAGGATTACTATATTACTTTATCCTCGACCGGAAAGTTAGCTGGTATGTCTTTAAAAAAAGGGAAAAGTCACTTTTAGTACCCTGTGGTTTCTGCGAAAATCACTTTAGTACCCCGTGGTTTAAAACCCATCAATTGGGTCATACCTTACCAATTTTTCATCACTTTGGTCCTAAAATTACGATACTACCCCTCCCTCAATCAGAACCTAACCAAACCCAATTCAACCCGACCGAACCCACATCCAATTTAACCCAATGATGCGTAAAAAATAGGATATGACTCAGATTGAGCTAAAATTTTACAAGAAGCATCCTAAAAATACACATGATTTACAAAAAAATATTTCAGGAATTTTAGAGGTCCGAAAGTATTTTTTTATTTTTTGATGCACTGAAACTTCGTAAAATTTTATAGAATAGAAAATGCATCCAATTGAGTTGAAACTTGTCCCAAGGATGAATTTTGGTTTCTAAATTTATTAGAGATTCTTAAGGTTTCCTGTGACAAGTTTCAACTCAGTTGGATATATTTTCTATTTTATACGATTTTACGAAGTTTCGCCGCTTTGAAAAATAAAAAAAATATGTCCGTACCTCTAAAATTCTTGAAATGTTTTTTGTAAATCATGTGTATTTTTAGGATGCTTCTTGTAAAATTTTAGCTCAATCCGAGTCATATCCTATTTTTTACGCCCCATTGGGTTAAATTAGATGTGGGTTTGGTCGGGTTGAATTGGGTTTGGTTAGGTTCTGATTGAGGGAGGGATAGTATCGTAATTTTGGGACCAAAGTGATAGAAAATTGGTGAGTTATGACCCGATTGATGAGTTTTAAACCACAGGGTACTAAAGTGATTTTCGCAGAAACCACAGGGTACTAAAAAAGTTACTTTTCCCTTAAAAAAATGTACCTCGTGGGACCCATTGACAATAAAATTCAAATACGGATTGGTTGCTTTTGGCAAATAGAAAAGGCAATTTCCTTTATTTTCTGTTTTTTAAAGGAAGTAGAGGACAATCAATCAAACAACCCGTAAAGAGGCCCAACTAATTTTTTTTGAATTTTCAGTTTAATTTATTAAACTTAAATTTTTGAAATTTTAAACAATTTTAAATTTTGTTTTCCTTTTAAGAAAGAGTAAAAATACCATAGTGACTTTAGAAAAAGAGAAAGTACCATAGGGAACTTTTGTAAATGTATGATGTAGGACCTACTATAAATCTAACTAAGAAACATTTAGATTAACTAATAGATAAGTTATTTTAGCTGAAGAAGTTGAATTAGGTTTGAAGAAAAAAAAAATTTGAATAGTTTGAAGTGAAAGAAAAGATAAGGGGAGCACATAATTATTTATTTTTTGACAGGCAGAGGAGAAGATAATCAGAAACTTCCAAAAAAAATTGCAAGGGACGTGTATAATTTTTAATAACTCAAAATTAGATTATTCGAACTAATGTGGCAGATCCTTACAAATATAAACCAAAAAATCAATGAAATGAACAACTGCCGTATTTGCTGGAGAATTACACATAAGTCGGAGAGTAATTGGGATATTTAAAAAAAAAAGTAAACAAAAAACCAAACTCCATAAAAATAAAAATAAAAAAACACCCGAAAGCGAAATATGATAAAAATAATAAGCAGGAGGAGTTGACTGACTTTGGCAATAACACTCCTCCATGACTAGCTGGTTTCTCTATCTTCCTTCCTTTCAAATTAACAATGGCGAAACACTAGAGCCTCTTCTTCCTCCTCCTCTCTCCCATCTCTAAAGTCCACCCTAAACCCAGAAAAAACCACCTCCAGGTTCCATGGTGAATCCGATCCCGGAGCACGTGAAGAAGCTATGGGACCACTGGAACATCCGAGGCGCTGTAATGGCCAGCCTCTTATTACAAACCACCCTCATCCTCGTCGCCCCTTACCGGAAACGCTCGTCCCGGAAGGTCGTTATCTTCACGATCTGGTCGGCCTACCTGCTCGCCGACGCCACCGCGACGTTCGCCGTCGGTCTCATCTCCAGCAACCAGAGCGACTCCTCAAGCACCAACAGCTCCACCGCGCCGGAGAACAGCGACCTCCTCGCCTTCTGGACCCCGTTTCTCCTCGTCCACCTCGGTGGCCCCGACACGATCACCGCACTCGCGCTGGAGGATAACGAGCTCTGGCTTCGTCACCTTCTCGCCTTGATCTTCCAGGCCATCGCCACCGGGTAAATTTCTATATCCAACTCAAAACCTTAATATGATTTTGACTCGGTAAATTTTTAATACTTATAAACTTGTCGTATTCCAAGAACATTGTTTTAAGTAATGTGGAAATCTCAACAGGTACGTGTTCCTCCAGTCGCTTCCGAAGAACAAGCTGTGGATCCCCACGGCGCTGATGTTCGTCGCGGGGTGTATCAAGTACTTGGAGCGGACGTTCTCCCTCTACTTCGCGAGCATGGACAAGTTCCGCGACTCCATGCTCGAGGAGCCGGACGCGGGTCCTAACTACGCGAAGCTCATGGAGGAGTACTCTTCCAAGAAGCTCGCCAAGCTCCCGACACAGATCATTATGATGCCGGAACCTGACCGGAAGAAGCCCCCCGGTATTCCTGTCAAGAAGCGGCTCGACGACTTGGAGGTAAACATAAAGTTGACTTCAATGTCTGATTATAATTTGTCTATTTTTACAAGTTTCTTTTTTTCTTTTCGACAATTAGACATATGCCAGATTTGGGTCCTGGTCTGAATCTCAAATCCCAGCTCAACATATTATTTTCACTTGATTCAGGTCTTAAGGACTGTTTTTTCTTTGGTATTCTTTGGTCAATTCTTGCTTTGTACTTGCAGGTGTAACATAGAAGTTGACTTCAATGGCTAATTATAATTTGCCTACTTTTTTTTCTTTCTCCTTTTTGACATTTGGACGTTTTCAATGATTGGGGTCCTGATCTGAATCTCAAATTGAATCTCAGAACATATATTTTTTTTTCTTCTAGTTTTTAGTACTTCATTTGAGCTAAATCATGTTGTGTCCTTCTTTGTCCCTCGCAGGTTGTGCAGGAGGCGTACAACTTCTACCTAACCTTCCGTGGGATGATCGTTGACCTAATCTTCAGCTTCAAGGAGAGGGACAAGAGCCGCGACTTCTTCAACAGCATCACAGCAACCTCGGCCCTGAAACTGATCGAGGTGGAGCTCAACTTCATGTACGAAGTTCTCTTCACCAAGGTCGTTGTTGTCCACTCCACGTTCGGTTTCTTCGCCCGCTCCCTCGCATTGGTTTGCTTGCTATCTTCCTTCGCGCTGTTTCGTTTCCATGTACACAAGCACGGATACTTCAACGGATTTGACGTTGCAGTAACCTACGCATTGTTCTTTGGCGCTGTTGCCCTCGACTTCATTGCTTTCACCATGGCGATTTTCTCGGACTGGACGGTGGTTACAATGAAGAATGCGGAGAAGGCAATAGACCAGACATTGTATCGATCCCTCGCCATTAACTTATCCCGTATGGCTCAGCCTTTGTTCAAGTGGGTGTGGAGTTGGTGGCAGCCAAAATGGGTGTATCGCGAGCTAGTTGCGAAGAAGAAGAAAAATGAGCCCATAAAGGACCAGAAGGAATTGAACGACCCGCTGCCGAAATGGCATGCTGAGGAGGTCGAGGAGGAGGAGGAGGAGGAGCTCGATCAGCAATTGTCGTGGTCGTGTTGTTGGCTGCCGAAATGGCCTCGTAAGGTAAAGAAGGTCCCTGAGCCAAAGAAGTTCCAGGTTGACCCGACCAGTGTGACTTTTAGGCGCTGGGCGGGATGCATTTCCGGGTACAACCTGATCAGCTACTGTCTCAGGGAGCGACCTTTGGGACTCCACAATACGAAACAGAGCTGGTGGATCAGCCTCGTGTACTCAATTCGTGGGCCAAAATGGGATTGGG
This sequence comes from Hypericum perforatum, assembly GCA_012979155.1. Lineage (NCBI taxonomy): Eukaryota > Viridiplantae > Streptophyta > Magnoliopsida > Malpighiales > Hypericaceae > Hypericum > Hypericum perforatum. The sequence goes on along the minus strand of SOPF01028356.1, from coordinate 54,747 downwards.
TGCTGAACAAAATCGGGCTCCTCGATCTGGTTGATGAATTCACTTGCCTATCCAGGGAGCCACTGACCAAAGATCTCTGGAAGCTGATATTCTCGGAGATCAGGAAGAAGTCACAGTTCGTCGATGACCCTGAGACCGCCAAGCGGATTGCCTCGGCGAGAGGCGATTGGACTCTGCAAGAGGCGGATGTGAGCGACGAGCAGCGTCACGAGCTGATGCCTTATGTTAAAGCCCCTTACGACGAGAGCCTCCTACTCTGGCACGTCGCGACCGAGCTATTGTACAACGACGACAAGGACAAGATCGGAAAGAAGAAGCTCGAAGAAGATACCCCAGAGATATATGCTTGGAAAGAGCTCAGTAAAATGATGTCCGATTACATGCTCTATCTTCTGATAATGCAGCCCGCTCTGATGGCAACCGTGGCAGGTATCGGGAAGATCAGATTCCAGGACACCTGCGCGGAGGCCAAGCGATTCTTCGAGCGCAAGGGGCTAAAATCCAAGTTGGTCAAGAATGTGCAGGTCAAGGCGTGCGAGGCCATTCTAGACGTGGACACGGAGGTCAAGCCGATCAATGTGAAGGGAGACAGGAGCAAGTCGGTTTTGTTCGACGCGAGTATGTTGGCTAAGGAGCTGAACAAGCTGGAAGAAAAGAAATGGGAGATCATTAGCCATGTCTGGGTCGAGTTGCTGTCCTATGCCGCGAGCCATTGCAGAGGGACCGCCCATGCTCAGTTGCTGAGCAAAGGTGGTGAGCTTGCCACATTCCTGTGGTTACTGCTTGCGCATTTCGGGATTGGGGACGAGTTCCAGATCACTGAGGGGCATGCCAGGGCTAAACTTCTTGTTGGCAAGTAGATGTTTGCTCCATTTCCTTTGTCTGAAACTTTTCCTGCTTTGTGATTCATGTCTAATGTGGATACTCTTCAAGTTTAATGTTCTCAGCTTCTCTCTGTATAATGTAGCAGCAATATTTTCCTTCTTTCATTAGAAAAACACATTAAGACCATGTTAGTGCTCCATTAAGACCATGTCAGAAATACACTTGGGAGGTGATTAATTATGGTGCCTTTTTTTAGAAACGATTAATTATGATGGCTAGTTGGCATATTGTTGAGCTATAATAGAAGCAACATTGACACAGTGAGAGACAATACATGTTGAAGGATGCGATTCAAATCATCAAATGGAGTTAAGTATCAAGAATACAAATATTATTATAAATTTGGTAAATTAAACAATACTATAGTTTTGAATTGGATATTTCGTAGATTATCGTGTCAATTTCGCATTGAACAATCCCAAATTTTTTATAAAGGAGGCCTAGCTTTTTTGGGGGTAAATTTAAGGAGTCCTAGCTTTTTTAAAGTTTGTTGAATGTGTTTCATTTGATGTTTTTCCTGCTCATGGGTAGCAAGCGATGCTCATTGAGAACAGTGCACTGAAGGCATCTCGCTTTATTGAGACCATCCGCAGCCCGGGGGCATGTGCCCCGGGTCTGCCACGCGTCGGGTTGCCATTGGACAACCCGCGCGCCTCGCCGGAGGCGCGCAACAGAGTGGGCGACGTGGCCCGCTCTGATTGAGCCACATCGCCCATGTCAGCCCAATCATATTTTTTTTAAAAATAATAAATTTTTTATTTGGAAAAATGAGAAAAATATTATTATTTCTTTTCCTCATTTTTAAGTCTTTTTAAAAGAATTTTTTTATTATTTTCAATTTTTATAAAAAAAAATTGAATTAGTCAAACATAGGTTTTGTGATTATGCAGAGACCCTCTCTTATTTATACATCTATGTAGGGCCTCTCTTTCTTGTTTTATTCGATGTGGGAACCAAAAAGTTTTGTTTTATTCGATGGAATGGAGAAATTAATGTACAATTAATAGGTATTAATAATCTAAGATGTATCACTAATCTATTTTAGTTTAGTTGGTCAGGAAACTTCGCTCCCTTGTTTAGGGGATGTGAGATAGAAAAGATAACCATTGTGCTAAGCATGTTTTATTGTTATTTATTCTGAATCAATATATTTAATATGTTACTACGAATATTAAATAACAACTTAAACCCTTATCCTAATCCTAACCCTAACTCTTACCTAAATCCTAACCCTTATCTCAAACCATAACCATACAATTATAATTGCGACATTTGTAATTGGAATTATTATTTATCATTGAAAAATTTATGTAATTGTGTAATTAGACTTTACATAGTTGTAAAAAATTTTAATTAGTTTGGGATTAATTTAAGAATTGAGCGATTTATGTTTTCTAAATTATGTAATTTTTTGCCAATTTCTCATGTAATATATTTAAATTTAGTGGTTTCCAAGTTACACGAAAAAATATTCGATTTTACTACAATTAGTTGCATTTTAAAAAATGTTGAGCTGAAAAAAATATGTAGTTGGGAGCACGAATACTGTAGCGGGGACAGGAATGTGGGCTAAAAAACTGAGAGCAATGGCACGCTGATGTAGCGCTCAGAGTATGGACTGTAGAAAGGCACAGATGCGGATGGTCTCAAAGAGAAGGCATTTCTCTCTTCCCAAAGTGACACTCAACGCACATGTACCTGCCTATGGAGAGTTCAAGATGCGATTGTGTTAAGAAAGTTAAGATGAAAATATTTAGTATCTTATTTTCAGTAATTGATAAGTTAATTTCACCCTAGATAGAATGAAAAAAAAATATTTTTTTTATTCATTTTGAAATCTTGATAATACAATTTAGTTAAATATTAATCTTTATAAGATAACTAGATAAGATCGACACCATAGGTCTCCCGACTTTAAGCTATACAAGGGAAATATTAATGGGCCATGCGCCCATGCGTTACTTTGTTATACCTTTTCTTTTTGGTTGTACGGATAGCTTAACAGTACCAAGTTTTTCTGGATTAAATTTGAATCGGAAGGCCACAGTCTTGTAAGAAAATTTTACGCTTTGCATCTTTCTTTATACGTTGTACGGTGATGCTTATTGGTGACAATATTAATTTATCTTTTGATATTGTAAGGAGATTTTTTGTGTTTTACATTAATAATATTATAATAGGAAACTCGTGGACTTCTACACATTTTGGGTTAACGTTTTTTAGTGGATAACAGTAATTTATCTATCGAAAATAATGTATATTGTACAGTCATGCTTCTAATTTTACCTCGGCATGATTAATGAATGAAGACCATACAAAACTTTTTCTTTTGGTGTTAAAGGGTACATAGCATATCCGAGCATTAGCATACACTTGCTTTGTATCATGTGTAAAATATACAAAAGATGTATGAAACATACTCTTTCCCTGAATTATTATTTTCATATTTTTATTGTTATTGACAAAGTTGAGTCCGGGACTTAATCTTCTTTTTTTTTTTTCTTTCATATATCAGCCATTTCCGATTCTCGTTTGATCCGGGTCTCGAGGGATTAAAAACTCATGTGAAGACTCCTAGTCTATGTTAAATTGCTAATGATTATTCTCACCGTCGTGAAAACACTATTTATCCTCCATTTTCTAACGTGTATAGAAGAACAAGATACAAGTCAAGTAAATAATAATAAATTTTCTTATTAAAAATAATCAATAAAATTTTCTTTTTAAAAATAATAAATATAATATTTTTCTTGCATGTTGCATTCAATATTCGAATCTTACTGTTCTAATCGGTGTAAGTTGCATTAAAATATTTGCGATCAAATAATGACAGCCATCAGTTTATTTAAAAAAAAAATAGGCTAGTTGCGGTGGAGTCGTTTGCAAATGTATTATAAATTCTATTCCTAAGTCCTCCTTTTCGAATTTTAATAACTGTTAGTGCCTACTAGAGAAATAGCACATGCGAAAATACAACTCAATAAAAATTTAACGGACCTAATTGTTATTTCAAAAAATACAGGCATTTAGTCACCTAATTGCCACGCTTTTTTTTTCTTTTTGCTTACAGAGGCGTAAGACAGAGGTTTATATTTTTTCCAGATTTCCAGTTTTCTAAGGATAGTGTATATTTTTGTTGATAAAAATTAATTTTTTAAAGGTAATTTCTTACAAAATAACAATACTAGTGTTTGAATTGTGGACCATAGTACTCCTTGTGGCGTTGAACTATTCAAACCAAATGAAATTGATTTCATTCAAAATTTTGAAACCAATTGTAGCTTTATTATAATCGGTTAAAATAAAAAAAAACTACATAGTACCGAACCAAATTAGGTTCTTTTTTCTTTTTCGAAGGGCCCAAGTCTAACTACCAGAGCTTTGTCGTTTTGTTGGGAGACGAGAACGACAAATCGTTTTTCAAATGTTTTGTGTGACGGGAGCGGATTAATGATAATGTTTTGAGCAAATTGTTCTAGGTCTTTGGTCTTTGCTGAAATCACTATTTTTGTCCATACTATTTCGGAAAAGAGAATTTCGCCTCCCATCTTTACTTAATCAACACCCTTAGGTCCCTGGTGCCAGAATTGAAAAAATTTTCTGGCACCCAGGGACTTAAAATGTCTCTTTTGCCCTTGCTTCAGAAGTAAAATCTTCCTCCTCGCAAATTCGTCTTCGAAGCCCTCACCAAGGACCCCTCTTCTTCCTCCTCGACTGGGGAGCCTCTCTCGCCAGAGTCTGACGCCGATGCCATCTCCTCCCCCAAATCTCAGAAAACTCTTCTCTTCTTCCTCGCTGCAAATCCGTCATCGAAACCCTCGTCGTCGATCCCTCTTCTTCCTCCTTGACCGGGGAGCCTCTCTCGCTGAAGTCTGACGTTGACCCCTCTTGCCGATCCAAATATCAGAAAATTCCTCTTCTTCCTAGCTGCAAATCCGTCATCGAACTCCTCGCCGCTGACGACCCCTCTTCGTGGTTGCATCGGATGAGTAAGAGGCGAATGAGGAAGAATGACAATTCTTTTAATTTTTTAAGTGGGAGGGGCAAAAGGGACATTTTAGGTCCTTGGGTGCCGGAGAATTTTCCGATTCCGGCACTAGGGACCTAAGGGTGATAATTAAGCAAAGTTGGAAGACGAAATCCTCTTTTTCGAAACAGTAGGGACGAAAATAGTGATTTCAGCAAAGGTCAAGGACTTGAGAGCAATTTTCTCTAATATTTTTCAGCCATTGACCGGATTAATTATTTTCTTCTTAGGTTTTTCACTTTTTGCAAAATATAAATTACAACTGCAGAGAATTTGAACGTTGTATTTTTGAATCGCTTCCCGGGAACAAGTTTAGGTAAAAATGTGTTTCATGACCCCAATTAGAATTATTCATTTTAAATTACGAGATATTAGCCACATCTCTTTTATCGTTTGTCTAATAAATAATAATAGACATTTTCAATTAGACCAAGAGTTGACTCGACTTACTCGGCAATTTCTTTAGCGGGTTTTCTACCACTTTAAATGGTTTCCCCAATACTCACTTTATTTAATTTCTTCGTCCGACACAACCAACCTAAACAAAAGAACAAAGCCCAAAAAATGGTTTAAAGAGAGAGAGAGATAGTAAAAAAAAAAATAACCACGAAAGTGATCGATCATCCATGGTGAATCCGATCCCGACAAGCGTAAGGGTGGCATGGGGATCGTGGCACATTAGAGGAGCCGTAATGGCGAGCTTGTTGTTGCAGACAACCCTCATCCTTATCTCCCCCTTCAGGAAGCGCACTTCCCGGAAGCTTATCATCTTCGTCATCTGGTCCAGCTACCTCGTCGCCGACACCATCGCCGCATACGCCGTCGGCCAGATTTCCGACAAGCAGAGCGACTTTGCGGGCTCCGAAACCGGCGACCTTATGGCCTTCTGGGCGCCCTTCCTGCTCGTCCACCTCGGCGGCCCGGACACGATCACCGCCTTGGCGTTGGAGGATAACGAGCTGTGGCTGCGTCACTTCCTGACGTTGATATTCCAGGCCGGGACCACCATCTACGTGTTCCTTTTAACACTACCCGAGAACAAGCTGTGGATTCCGACAGTGCTTATGTTCGTGTCGGGGTGCATCAAGTACTTGGAGCGGACGCGGTCGCTTTACCTGGCGAGCATGGACAGGTTCCGCGACTCCATGCTTAAGAAGGCCGATCCGGGTCCCAACTACGCGAAGCTCATGGAGGAGTACGCTTCCAAGAAGCTCGCCAAGCTCCCGACACAGATCATTATGATGCCGGAACCTGACCGGAAGAAGCCTCCCGGAATTCCTGTCAAGAAGAGGCTGGACGACTTGCAGGTAACATATAAGTTCAGGGCTCCACATAATATAGTGATGATTATCTCAGCCGCATGAACGTAGGGCTCACGACCGAACCAATGTGTCGTCTGTCTCTTATCTCGTTACTATTTGTTAATGATATTCTACATGTTAGTGTATACCTTCCTAGCATTTTACTTACTATTAGCTTTGGGATTCATTTAGTTTTGATGAATTAATTGATTGGCATTTACCCCTTGCAGATTGTTCAGGAGGCGTACACACTTTATCTGACCTTCCGGGGGATGATCGTTGACCTTATCTTCAGCTTCAAGGAGCGAGACAAGACCAGGGATCTCTTCAACAGCATCACAGCCACAACAGCCCTGAGGGTGATCGAGGTGGAGCTCAACTTCGTCTACGAGGTTCTCTTCACCAAGGTGGTTGTTGTCCACTCTCTGTGGGGATTCGGTGGCCGCTTGTTAGCGTTTGCGTGCTTGCTGTCTTCCTTCGCAGTCTTCCGGTTCCACGTACACAAGAACGATTCTTTCAACCGGTTCGACGTGGGAGTGACCTACGCGTTGTTTTTCGGTGCAGTGGCCCTGGACTCGATATCACTCCTTATGGCAGTTTTCTCGGACTGGACTGTGGTTTCGATGAAGGAGGCGGAGTTGGTAATAGGCCATTCGTGGTTCCAATTACGGGTCATGGACCTCTCCCGCAAGGCTCAGCCATTGTTCAGGTGGGCGTGGAGTTGGTGGCAGCCGAATTGGCAACCTTGTCCGGCAACGAAGGAGGAGGAGAAGTACTCCGAGAGAGCGGCTCCAGGGGAGGAGGAGAAGAACAAGCATATGATCGAATCCTCTTTCGTGTTGTTCAGGCGTTGGTCCGGACGCATTTCTGGGTTCAACTTGATCAC
>SOPF01028356.1:35948-47638 GCA_012979155.1 Hypericum perforatum | reverse complement strand
TTGTTCAGGCGTTGGTCCGGACGCATTTCTGGGTTCAACTTGATCACTTACTGCCTCCAGGAGTGGCCTGAACAAATCCACAATGTGAAATGGAGCTTCTGGGTTCGAGTTGTGAATAGAATCCGCGGGCCCAGGACTAATTGTGTGCTACAAAGAATCGGCCTCCATGACGTGGTCGAGAAGGGGAGATTGCTTGATGGAATTGTGTATAAGATTCGAGGACGAAAGATTAATAAGGTGTTGGGCGCGGTGGGAGCGCTTGAACTTGTTGACAGAGTTACCAGCTTATCCAAGGAGCCCCTTTGCAGGGATCTGTGGAAGCTGATATTCTCCGAGATCAGGAAGAAATCTCAGTTCGTTGACGATCCTGACATCGCGAGGATGATCTCTTTTGCAAGAGGCGATTGGGTTCTGAAGGAGTGGGACATGAGCGAGGAGCTGCGTCAGGAGCTACTGCCATACGTCGAAGTCCCTTATGACGAAAGCCTCTTGCTCTGGCACGTCGCGACCGAGCTCTTGTACAATGACGACAAGGATAAGATCGATAGGAACAAGCTCGTCAAAGACAGCTCCGAGATACGTACATGGAAATCGCACAGCAAACTGATGTCCGATTACATGCTCTACCTTCTGATAATGCAGCCCGCTCTGATGGCCGCGGTGGCTGGTATCGGGAAGATCAGATTCCAGGACACCTGCGCGGAGACGAGGATGTTCTTTGAACGCAAGGGGCTGCAAAAGGGAATCTCCGACGTGCAGGTGAAGGCATGCGAGGCCATTCTCGAGGTGGACACGGAGGTGAAGCCAATCAATGTGAAGGGAGACAGAAGCAAGTCCGTTCTGTTCGACGCGAGCATGTTGGCTAAGGAGCTGAACAAGCTGGAAGACAAGAAGTGGGAGTTCATTAGCCATGTCTGGGTCGAATTGCTGTCGTACGCTGCGAGCCATTGCAGAGGGACCGCTCACGTTCAGTTGCTGAGCAGAGGAGGCGAACTTGTTACGATTGTTTGGTTGCTGATTGCTCATTTTGGGATTGGGAGTGAGTTCCAAATTAACGAGGGTCATGCCAGGGCTAAACTCCTTGTTGGCAAGTAGATAATTTTCTTGCTACTTAGGGACAAGTTTTCTTGCAGTTTAGTTTATGGCAATGTTGTTGCCTCTTTAAGTTTAGTGTTTCCCAGCTTCTCCGTTTCTGCTATTTCAATGTAAAAGTTCGAAAAATCATTCTACAAGTAATGCCTAGAGCTCCAATTTTTCGGAGGTTTCCACAACCTCGTGTAAGTTCGAGGAACTTATTCAGCAGTTTTAGGTTGTCTGAATAATTGTGAACATGTCAAATCAGCCCAATTATATGATTTGGTCCAACATGCTCGTATATATATAATTTCTCTTTCAAAAAATGGTCATTCACGATGACTAGACTTTCATATATTGAGCAATTTGTTTGGATATGATTATCAGTTGTCTTATTGTTATCGTGAATCATGTATGTCATTTGGTAGAGCAAACAGGAAAATATGTTCGTGACATTTTTGGGTCAAGAATATGTTTGTGACACTAAAATGTTAAAATTGTAACATTTCATATTTTATGCATTTTAAACCATATTATACTAAATAAAAAATGGCTCAATCAATCCAAATTGATTTTTTTTCAAAAGTTAAGACCACTAATTCAAAATATGAATCATATTTTATTTGGTGTTTGGTACAAACTCCAAACATCTTTTGTACAAAGAAAATTAACTTGCAATAAATGTATCTAATCATACTTGGATAGAACGTGATTTGTATCTTATAATTGCTAATTGCAGGGATTTTATCCAATTTTTTTTATAAGTAAAATTTTGGCACATAATGGCAAAGTTTTACCTTAGTTTTGCTTCAGAAAACTTTTACCGAGCCCTGCGTGGGAAAATCCCACAGGTACTATCTTCGATTTGGTTGAATGAAGTCCAATATGTTTACCCTAAAAAAATCGTGTAATAAATGTATCTGTTCAAAACTCAGATTTCGTATTATCTGGCATCTGGATCTTAAATCCAGTATTAATGTATCTGGCATCTGGCACCAACTACCAAGTCTACCAGCCTCATTTAAAAAAAAATAATTCTTCCAGCTTCATTCTATAAAAAAATTCTACCAGCCTGGGATTTGTCGTTTTCTTCGGAGACTTGATCGCCGTAGTCGTTTCTTTTATTTTCCGTTGAGAACAAAAACCAAATATTTCCATGTGCTTTCGACAAACAAACAAAAAATTTCCAAGTGCTTGATGGGTATTATTTATAGAAAAAATAGCGCAGAAGTTTCAAAGTTTCCTAGCTGGTTTTTTATGTTACAGTCCCTATTAATATGATGAATCATTTTTGTGTTGCAACGGATTAATGAAAAATCATACTATATAATCTCAATCGTTCAATGGGTTATGGTTATAGTATATATTTTTTAACTTGTACTCTCTGTTATGTCGAATTCTATATTTTAATTTACAACTACCATTCACGACTTGGCTTTGGCTGTCCGCTGAGCACATGAGGTCAGAATATAAAAAAATACCACTCTCACTATTATCTAGTAGGATTAGTTTCCATATTTCAGCCATCAAAAGATAAAAAATAACGTCAATTAGTCGTCTATGTTTAATTGCTAATAAATTTTCTCAACGTCGTGCAAGCAATTAATGTCTCTCCATATTCTAATAGAGAATATATGAGATGTTGGGTTATGAAGAATGAAGACATTTTTGGAGGTTAGTGGCCGGTAGGTATACCAGTTCCATCGGTATTTTTAGGAGGGTTGCATCTTTCTTTTGATATTTTTTTTGTCTTTGTTGTCCATAATTGTAATTTGGTTTCTCTCTAACATAACCTTTTTGTAATTTTTTTAAAAAATACCTAAATAAAGTATCTTAGACAGATAACGGGGATCACACCAGCGTCTTTTTTTTACCATTAGACTATTATATGAGAAAAAAGAACTTTCGCTAAATGAAATAAAAATGAAGAAAAAATAACCTTCTCCGGTTGATTCCTCCCCTTAATTCACCCTTTTGAATCTCAATGGGTTAATAGATGCAAGTTGAATTAAAAAAAACGATCTCGTGGTGACAGCTATTGCCTTGACTTCATAGGTTATTAAAAAAAATACAAGTTGTTGGTAACTTGGTATAAATAATTATAAAGTCTTTGGCCTGATTTCCAATTTTAAAAGTTATTCATGGCTAGTAAAGGAAATAGTATATACAAAAACTTCAACAAAAAAAAAACTCAAATAGAAATATCATATTTGAAATTTTAAATAGTAATAATTTTGTATTTTTATAATAATTTTGACATATTTAAAATGTCATATGTGGACCCAATTTGTGTCAGATGCCAACCAAAAAAACTCGGGGACCTAATTGTCATTCTTGAAAACTATAAGCATTTACAAACCTATGCACGAAACTTTAAGGACCTGATCGAGTCTTCTGAAATACAAAATCCCGCAAGACACATTCAGGTGGGGACCATAATACTTGAGTAATTCTTTTAAAAGATTGGGTCCCAATAAGGCAATAATAAAGAAAGAGAGAGAAAAAGAAAACAAATGACTAGGAATTGACCTCCATCTCAAACAAACCAACCAGAAGGCCCTTCCCTTCCATCAAAAAGCCAACGGTGGAAGTGGAAACTGAGTTTAGCTTCCAAGTTACAACTGAAGTGAACCCAGTAGGTCCTTTCTCTCTCTCTCCGTAATTGGACTTTGCTAGCGTCAAGCAACAATTTTTTTTGTTTTGTTATGATCCGGGACAGGGACCGTGTCTAGTTTCCGACCAATGAAAGGCTTGATTGGTGTTTTTGGGGGTGAAATTTCTGAACTTGTTTGGGCTTCAGGATCCCGTTGACCGGACAGTGGTTTAAGTCATTTTCTTTCTGCCGTTTTGATTTCGCCGGGACGGCGTGAAAGCGAACCGGGAAGACACAATGAGCAGTCAAGGGCCTAGCCATTTTCCCGATAGTAAGTATAGTTTTATCTATTCCTCAATTTCTTCAAATTTTTTTTGGAAAATCTTTTTTTTAGAGTCTGAGCAGCTTATTTGGGGACAATTTTTTTACATTTATAAAGAATTATAGTAAATTTAACTTTCTTACTATTTGGACCAACTCCTTTTTTCATTGGGCTGATAGATTTTTTGGAGGTCTTTTTCACTTTTTTTTTTAACCTTGAGGATGATTATATCCTTACGGTGAGCATTACTGAGCCATCGATCTAATCTAATTAAGGGTTGGTGGCTGCTTACTTATAGTCTATAATAATTTTTAATATCTATTTTTGCACAAATTTGATGATAATCTCATGCGGTATACTAATTGACCCCAAGTGATGACAATTTAGAATTTCCTTGCATCTAACTGAAAATGCCGTTGCCCCGGTGACCAATGTTTACAAATTTTGCAAACTGCAAAGACTAAATCATATAACCCACGGAATGATCCCTATATTTATGCAAAATAAACATATTATTTTCTTACTTTTTCGTGGGCAGGGTTTCTTTCTGTCCTAAATTAATTTGTTTTCCAACCAAAAATTGATTTGCTTTAAAATGTATCAGAATTTTGTTTTCTAAATGTTGGGCTTCGAGCCCAACTCGCAATCATTATTGTGCGAGTTTGGGCTCGGGCCCATTAGGCTCAACGAACCGGCCTAGTCTGCATCAACAGCGACGTCATTGCTGACATGGCGCTGATGTCAGATCAGACAGGAGGAGCCGACGTCAGTGCTAACGCAAAAAAATGGCGGCGCCACGTGGCCTGCCACGTGACGGACATGTGTGTCTGCCGTGCTACGTGGCGCACACGTGACCTGCCACGTGACGGTCCCTCGTCACCGGGATTTCTCTACAAAAGGAGAAATCTGGCAGAACTGATTTGAAAGTTTTTCACCCAAGAAATCACTTAGAGAAGAAAATTTTCAGATTAGTTTTGAAACTTTTCTATGGATTTTCGACTAAGGACAATCGTGAAAATCAAGTTGTGAATCAGTCCGACCGTGATCGCAACTCGACCAGTAAATTACGGTAGCCGATCCAGATCTGTGCATACGCTCGCTTCAACAAGTAAGTATGGTTTAATTAACGTATTAATCATTTAATTAAACGAGGATTAACGCGTAATTATCATTAATTATACACCAACCTCAACAATTGGTATCAGAGCGTGGTTGTAACCATGATTTGATGTTAGTATGATGTTTTAAATCAAATAATTGTGTTTTATTTTGGCTTAAAAATTATATTAATTATGATTTCATCAAAAATTACAATATTTTGGTACTTAATTGTAATTTAATTTAAAATTGTGGTATTAAATTGAAATTTGTCCAACTGAGTGGACTCAATTTGTCCAACATGCGAGTCTGTCGTGCCCCTTGGCAGACATGCGAGTCTGCTGTGGCACGTGGCGGTCCCTCGTTGCCCAGACGGAACTGTTGTGAATCTGTCTAATCGTGATTGCAACTCTACTGGCAACTTACGGTTGCCGATCCGGACCTGTGCATGTGCATACGCTCGCTTTAATAAATAAGTGTGGTTTAATTAACGTATTAATCTTTTAATTACACGGAGATTAACACGTAATTACTCGTTAATTACGCACCAACCCCTAAACTAAAAATATGTTTTTGACAAGATCATAAAAACTTTCAAATTTTCACGGCGGATCGCCTAGTAAAATACCAAACTAGGACAATATTATCACACACTCGTCATCCACTAGTGATATTTTTTTTAACAATATTTGGCATTTGGTCGATTGAGCTCACTCATGCAAGTTCGATTTGTCACAAATTCTTCCAGTTGTTGAATTTTTTTGGTAAGAAAGACGGTGGATAGTCTATCCGTTGATCCAAAAATTCCATTCAAGTTAATTTCATCAAAAATAGGTTTTATTTAAGTTTTCTCTTTGGTGGTATCTATTTGCTATCTCCTTGGTGGGAATGCTTGGCTGCATTCTTAGAGCAGAAAAAATCCTCCTGTAATGATCGCAGTTCCATGACATTTTACCTGAGTCCGCCTCTGCAGATTGGTAATTGAATTAAGACATTACATAGTTAGAAGATTACAGTTATAAATAATTGTGGATAATGCTCAAATAGTGTTAAAGTGCAGCATGTAGACAGTGTTCCTACTTTGGTTATGTCATTATCTTGTTTGATCTTCGAATTTGTCTTTAGGCAACGATCGGATTTCAATTTAGTTTCTTTGTTCTCCCGCAGAGATGAACGTGGTGACTCTTGAAAATGAAAAGACAAAACTTGAGGAGTGGCTCAGGGATTTTAAAGAGGAGGGTGCGGTTGTGCTGGTCGGGGAAGAAGGGACAGGCAAGACATGGATTGCCAGGGAGATCGTTGATGCTGCAGTCAGAGCGAAACTGTACGAACAGGTAATCCTAGGAATTTAATGAACTCAGATGAACTTAATTTTATTCTTCTCATAAAGAGGCAATATATAGAGTAAGATTACACCCAACCAGAAAAAGAGGACAGAACTGAGTTGACAGGAAAGTATCCAACTTTCAGAGAGCAGCTAACTTAACTGAAATACAAAGGGAAGAACAGAAGGAATTACAACTGAACTAAAGGACAACTAAAGGACAAGAACAATCAACAGGGATGAACATCAAAGACTGATGTTCATCCTGAAATCTGCAGCTTCAGACAGCATGCAGAACAGCAGAGCTAAAACCTGCAAATTTAATGAGGCTCAATCAGTGAAGAACAACATAATAAATTAGCAGAATAAACCACAAGCTAATCATCTAATAATTCAATACTACCCCTCAAGTTAGGCTTGTACAAATTGAACAATCCTAACTTGTTAGAAAGTTGATTGAACTGATTGTAGGGTAGAGCTTTGGTAAAGATATCAGCCAATTGATCAGAGCTACAAACATAGGGAGTTGAAATTTCTTTGCTTTGAACCTTCTCCCTAATGAAGTGACAATCAACCTCAATATGTTTAGTTCTTTCATGAAACATCAGGTTGGCAGCAATATAAATTGCAGATTGATTGTCAATACATAGGCATAGGACCCGGCTGATCAAAGCCTAAGTCCTTTACCAGCTGCTTAAGCCAAACAAGTTCACTGGCAGTGAGAGCCATAGCTCTATACTCTGCTTCAGCAGAGGAACGAGCCACAACACTCTATTTTTTACTTTTCCATGTGACAAGTTACCTCCAACAAAGGTGCAAAAACCACTTATAGATCTCCTATCATCCTTGGCACCAGCCTAACTAGCATCAGAATATCCAGAAATATTCATATGCCTTGTTTTTCTCATCAACAATCCTTGGCCAAGACTGTTCTTTAGATAATTTAGAATTCTATTGGCAATGACAAGATGACTAGTTCTAGGATTATGCATAGCTTGGCTAATCAAACTGACATCAAAAGAGATCTCAAGCCTAGTAATAGTTAAGTAGATTAACTTACAAACTAGCCTTTGAAACTTCCCAATGTTAGATAACTCAATACCTTCAAGATTAGAAAACACAGTCCCATATTCAAGTGAAGTGTTCATAGGCTTGCAATCAGACTTAGAAGTTTCTTGCAGCAAGTCAAGAACATACTTTCTTTGGCACAAATGAATGCAATTGTCAGAGTAAGCAAATTCTATGCCAAGAAAGTATCTCAGTTGACCTAAGTCTTTTATGTCAAACTTCTCTTTCAGAGCCTGTTACAGATTGAGAATGCCATCTAAGTGACTCCCTGTAATGATAAAGTCATCCGCATACATACACACTACCACAATGCCATTAATAGAATTAGATACAAACAGAGAATAGTCAGAAGGACTCTTAAGAAATCCAAGCAAAATTAGCTCTTTACTAAGCTTGTGATACCAAGCTGTAGGGGACTGTTTTAACCCATAAATGGCTTTCTTAAGCTTGCAAACCTTGTTGGAATTGTATATAGGGTGACCTTCAGGGATATTCATATAGATTTCTTCCTCCAAGTCACCTTGAAGGAAGGCGTTTTTAACATCCATTTGCTGTAAAGTCCAGCTGCAATTGACAGCAACAGAAATGAGGACCCTAATAGTGTTCATCTTAGCAACAAGGGCAAAGGTTTCAGAATAGTCTATACCCGGAGTTTGAGTGAACCCCCTAGCAACTAACCTAGCCTTATACCTTTCAATAGAACTATCATTCTTATATATAATCTTAAACAACTACCTACAACTAACAGCTTTTTAATCAGAAGGAAGATCAATTAAAGTCCAGGTGTTGTTCTTTTCTATAGCATTTAACTCATCAAGCATAGCATTCTGCCACTCCTTAGAGTTACAAGCTTCATTATAGCAACTAGGTTCAGGTTCAGATTCTAAGCAACTCAGAAAGCTGTAGTGATTTCCAGAAATAGAGTCATACTAAACATGTTTCTCTATGGGATATAGGCTTATTTGATGTGCTCTGTGATCTTGCTGAGCAGAATTAGACTTCCACTTGTTTGACCTCATTGATCTCCTTAGTGGTGGCATTGTAGCTTTTGAACTTTCTGCAGAGGTTGATCTGTTCTTTCTAAATTGCCTTTCAACCACTTTCTCTGATAAACAAGAGGAAGATCTGGACACAAGACTTTAGGATCAGTAGTCATATCATTCTGATTACCTTCATTATCCGGACTTTCCATTCTCTTTTCAGTCTGTTTTTCCATTGTCTGATCAGTCATCCTATCTTGATCAAGAGGATGATTGTCTTGATAAGATCCCTCTTAGTTTTAGGAATCAGGACAAACACAACACAACCAAATACTTTAAGATGATCTGCATTCAAAAGACGATTTAACAACAGCTCTAAAGGGGCTTTGAAATTTAGCAGTTGACTAGGTGTTCTATTGATTAAGCACGCAGCAGTCAAAACAGCTTCAGACTAGTAGCATTTAGGTACATTCATTTGGAACCTGATGGCGAGAGCAACTTCAAGGAGATGCCTGTTTTTTCGCTCTGCAATTCCATTCTGTTGTGGAGTATAGATACATGACTTCTGATGGATAATCCCAAGAGTTTTTAACTTGTCAGAAAGAAGCAGATATTCTGTCAACATGTTTTCAATCATATTGTGAAATTCATCAAAGATTTTGGGGACTTCAATTTTGCTTTTAAGAAGATACACCCAAGTAGCTCTCGAAAACTGATCGAAGAAGGTTATAAAGTACTTAAAATTATCATAAGTAGTAGGGAAGTCCACAAGTCAGAACGAATGAGAGCAAAAGGTTCTTTGTATTCAGTTGAAGAAGTGTTGAAAATATTTCTACAAGCCTTGGCCATTTTGCAACTAATACAAGAACTAGGAATGGTTTGATTACAAGAGAGAAATTTGTTCAAAATACAATCAGAAGGATGGCCTAATCTTTTGTGCCACACTTCTGATTTTTCTTGTGTGGATGCACTCAAAGCAGATTGGGAATTCTTCCTTTGAGTGGATGCAATCAAAATATTTTTAGTTCTCTCATCATCAAGCATATAGAGACTATTGCAAAGTTTCCCTTTACCAATCATGTTCCCTGTTTTTAAGTTCTGAAAAAGAACTTGATTAGGTTAAAAAACAACACGACAATTGCAATTTTTAATGATTTCACTAACTGATAGAAGTTTAGCAGTTAGGTTTTTTAGAAACAAGACTTCAGATTTTGCCCCATTGTTTAAAAAATCTTTATAACCAATTCCAAAGGACAGACAGTTTATCACCATTGGCAACTGAAATCTGATACTTTGGGTCACTATAGTTCATATCAACAAGATCATAAGCATTAAAAGTCATGTGGTGACTAGCACCAGAGTCAATAATCCAGACATCATGTTTAGATTTTGAAGCAGAATAAGTGACTCCAGAGATAAGATCAGAGTTGTTACCATAATTCTGATGGTTTGTAGAAGACCTCTTCTCTGGCTGTGATGTCTGACTCGAATAACTTAGCAAGTTGCTGCAAGACCTGCTGCAAAAGCATCTCAACAGTAAGAGAAGAATCAGTGTTTTTGACTTGATCCTTACTGCTGTGATTTTCTGAAGTTGTAGACGTGGTAAGGTTTGCAGCAGCAGTGGTCTTTTGAGGTCGAAAGTGCGGGAACAAGAACCATCATTGATCTTTGGTGTGCCCATTTTTCTTGCAATGCTCGCAATACAGTTGAGCTCGATTGTAGTTCTCTTGTTCCCTTTTTCTTTGTAGTTGTTTTTGTTGTTGGTGAAGAATGCACTGGCTTCAGAAACATCTTCTTTGTCTTTGCTGCTGGGCATAACCTTCTTTCTGGTTTTTTCTTTTTGAATCCTGGTGCAAACATCTTCAACAGAAGGAAGATCAGCTCCCATAAGAATTTGATCAATTAGACCCTCAAATTCAGGCTTGAGCATTCCAAGCAGATCAAAAATCTGATCTTGTTCAGCTTTGGCCTAAATAGTGACCATATCAGATGTAGGTGGCCTATAGATGGCCAACTCATCCCATATTTAATTTACACCACTTAAAGCTTCAATGAAGGAGTCATTTCCTTGTTTGTAATTAGCCAATTGCTTTTGCAGTTCATAGATTCTGAACAGATTTTTCTGATTTCCATACATCCTTTTGGTAGAATCCCAAAGTTCTTTTGAAGTGTTTGACAGAGCAAACACATTATAGACTTTGGGCTCTAAGGATGCATGAATCAGCCTCATAACCAATTGATCATTTGCCTCCCACTTAAAGTACTCTTCACTCTCACTATCAGTGGGAGCAGTGATTTTACCAAGAACATAGCTCAACATGCCCTTGATATTCAAGGACATTCGAGCTGCTTTTACCCAGACTTGATAATTTGTCCCATTCAGGAGACATGGAGTAAATTTTAGGTTAGTTGTGGTGTCACTTTCAAAAGAGACGGTTTTCTGGATTGGTATGGGATTTTGGGTTGTGGAAGTAGAATCTGAGGTTGGAATTTCAGCCATAATGGCTCTGATACCATGTACAAACATGTAATCCTAGGAATTTAATGAACTCAGATGAACTTAATTTTATTCTTCTCATAAAGAGACAATATATAGAACAACCCAACAAGAAAAGAAAAGGACAGAATTGAGTTGACAGGAAAGTATTTGTTGGACATGTGCAACGGCTCTTTCAGAGAAGCAACTAACTTAACTGAAATACAAAGGGAAGAACAGAAAGAATTACAACTGAACTAAAGAACAACTAAAAGACAAGAACAATCAGCAGGATGTTCATCCTGAAATCTACAGCTTCAGACAGTATGCAGAACAACATAGCTAAAGCTTGCAAATTTAACACTGAAGCTCAATCAGTGAAGAACAACATAATAAATCAGCATAATAAACCACAAGCTAATCATCTAATAATTCAACGGGAACAAGCTAATCATCTAATAATTCAACAAGAAAAAGCTAATCATCTAATAATTCAACAGGAACTGTTCAGTGGAGGACTTTGGTTCTATCTGAATAAGAAGTATGATGATGAAGAAACTTTTCTGCTGGAAGTTGCATACCAGCTGTCATTGCTTTCTACCAGGAGGGTGTCGAACAAAGGCAAAGACGGTAAGCCAGGGGAGAAAAGGGTGAAAAAGGAGGTAGAGGAGGAGAAGAAAAAAGAGAAGGAGCTGTTTTGGGCTTCCGAGGTGCCAGGGTATGAAGACGAGCAAGAGAAAGAGGAGGAGGAGGAG
>SOPF01028356.1:0-35938 GCA_012979155.1 Hypericum perforatum | reverse complement strand
TGCAGGTTCGCTGTGATGTTCAGAAGGGTAAGTACTACACATAAACCAAATATCAAAAGGTGGCTCCTGAATGCCAGTAATCTGGGCTCTGATAGCGTCAGCTTTGCTTTGCTAATTGGCAATGGAATATATGAAGCAACATAATGTAATCAGTTGTTTTCAATGTCCATTCAGCTTACTAACTGTTCCTGGTGGGGTCCTACTTGTTCTTGCTACTAAATTGTGATATTTGTTCCTTATGCAGCTGAGGATTGGCTAAATTATGGCATAGTACTGGGCGTTTTTGAAGCCAGGGCAGCTAGGATGTGCGTGGCTCGTGCTCAAACCCTTAGCAAGTTTACTAATCAAGAAGAGGGTATGCTTCACTTGCTTGATATATGTTTTCTTGATTACATCTGTTTTAAATTCCACTACTGTTTCACTGGTTTAGTACGATAGGATGGTGAAAGTACAAGTTTTGCACCTTCACCATCCTATCAAACTAAACCACTGATTCACCAGCAAATGTTTTGAATTCCACTGCTGTTTCTGGTGCTTGTTATCAGCAGCCAGCTTAACTCATGTTTGATCCATCAAATTTTGATGTTTACTGTGGCAGCTTGAATCAAGCTATCAGGTTATATTGAAAATGAACAAGGTGAATAAAAAAATTTGTTGATCCTGGCCATATACAAGCTAATATCATCTTTCGGTTGTGCTTGGTAATCACTTTTGGTGTCCTATCTGGTGTCTCACCAGATTAAAGTTGGCAGGCTGATCCAGTGATATACTATATAGGACACCAAAACGGTTGGGATTCTGCAATGCATTTTCTGAACCTTTTTGTATCATTTCCACTTTCTTTGAGTTTTGTTTCATCATATCGGTATGGATACTGGATAGGGTACCCAAAAGACTTCCTGACATTTTTTTTGTAATTTCTTCACCCTGTTCGAAGTGGTTCCAGTGTCATGGCAGCTTCATATTAATGGCACTTTACGCTTCCATTCTCCCCCTTCTTTTGTCCGATTGTTTTGACTTATATCCTTTCCTTTCTCTCTTCAGGTTTCCAAGAGCTTGAAGCAGATCTGATCGAGGCAGCAGTGGCTCATTGTCAGCTGATTATAGTTTCCAAGTAAGTTCATTTCTCTTCAATTATTCATGAATTGCTCGTTCTCCTTCTCTGTTAGCTAATGAGGGGATTTCAATTTCTAATTGCATCTTTTGGAGCAAATCATCGACACAGTTTAAGTTACTCTTGAGATTTGGAGCATAAGATTGCTAGGTGATGAGATGTAGTGCACGGTTCTGAGAAACATTATGTTCACCTGATGATATTGGTGCCTTCTTTCCCCAGATTCATCGAAAAATTGAACCAAGATATCCCTGGAAATGGAGTGAAACAACAGTTGAATAACTTATGCGGCATTTATGCTCTGAATCTTCTTCACAAACATCTGGGTGATTTCCTCTCTACTGGTTGCATAACCCCGAAGCAAGCATCACTTGCCAACGACCAGCTGAGGTCCCTTTATACCCAGGTACGTTCCATATGAGGAAGATCAATTCTCCACCTCTCGTTATAATTTCGAGTTTCCTGACGTGTGCCATCCGTTGATTAGGTCCGTCCCAATGCGATCGCTCTTGTTGATGCTTTCAACTACACCGATCACTATCTCGGGTCCATCCTGGGTCGCTACGACGGGAATGTGTACCCGACACTGTACGAAGCGGCATGGAAGGATCCTCTGAATGATTCTGTTGTCCCCGATGGATACCATGAGTATGTCCGCCCTTTGCTTAAGCAGCAACTTCGCAACTCAAGGCTGTGAAGTTTAGGGGGATTGAGCCATTTCCTTTAGTTTCCGTTGATGATATATAGTAGCAATAATGTGGGCCTAGAAGGCAAATTGAGAGGATTTATTTGAAGAGTTAATTCATTCTCATCTTAAATGCAAAAAAGATGAGAGCATATGTAATGCTGACTTGGTTATTTTTCTCCATTCCAGGTAAATTGAGCACCAAAAACTATATCTTTAATGAATTTTACGGTCTACTTGATATTAATTATTAATAATGCAGGTAAATTAGTATTTGAATCTTTATAGAAAGAATATTATGTCACCAGTGGCAATGAGTAATGTAAGGTAGTACAAGGTACTGGTAAATTTTTATCTATATTAAGAGTTTTATCTTATTCTATATTTTAATTTTTTTTATTATTAGATTTATACCAATTTTAAAGTCCGTAAGGTTTACATACTTTTATAAATTCGAATTTTGAATTACATGAAAAAAATTTAACATAAAATTTTATTCAATAATTTATCATAAAATATTTAGTATATAAAAAAAGAGATTTTTTACGGTAAAATTTTAATTATATATAAAAGTCAATTTCATGAAATATATTGTAAAATATTTATTATAATTTATAAATAATAATAATAAACAATTTATTTAGGGTTTTATTGGGTATAGTTAGAATAAAATTTAAATTATGATTAAAAAAATAAGAGTAGAGTAAAATTCATAAAATTTATATTTTATTCAAAGTATCATTTTCGAATGTGGACCCATCACATATTTTATCATAGACTCGGTTAATAAATGCTCGATTTACAGAATAAGAACAGGGTCACTTAGAAAGTACGGATATATTTGCTAGTGTTCAGTAGCGTTCATTCTTGTTGCTCTAGGTATGAGTTGATAATACTAACAAATAATATAATCAAATCGTAATAATAACAAAAATAGAGATCTTGAGTTTGGACCTATTTTCTTAAAATAGGTATGAGTTAATAATTTATTCCAATCATATATTTTGAGCTCGGTTTTTTTTTTGTTGACAAAATACCTGTCGTCCAATATAATAAAATGGAAATAAATGGGCGTTGCCCATCAATCTATATAACTCGATCGCGACTGTAAATTGGCCATTAAATCTTAGCATGATAAGAAATACTAACAAACAATCACAAGACAGCTTTAAAGAGTTCGGATTCGACCATTTAATATATCAATTTCTTGCTGATCAATAGAATAAATTCCGGTCGGCGCTTCAATTATTAAAACAGCATACCGAGTCCTTTCCATAATTACAAAATTCGAACTCAAATTTTAAAATAAAATATAAAATATTGCTACCAAAAGATCATACAAAATTTTAACTGCCTAAACTATAAACGAGAGAAATCTATGTAAATTACAAAATAAAATATTTGGGTGAACTTCGGCAATTCTAAAATAATACATATCAGGTTTTGTTTTTGAAAAAAAAAAGACTTTTTAAAATTAAAAAAAAATCCACATAAATATCGCGTATTTTTGAACTGCCGCATAATAATGTCCAAATATTCATCATCATTAATTATCAAATTAATATCATATCACTTATAATTTTTTTTAACGCTTGCATTTTCTCTTCTTCCTTGTCCTTTTTCCTTCCTGAGAAACTTCTCTCGCCCAAGCTCCTCACACAAGCCCAGCCCTTTCAATCCCCCACCACCAACTCCTCTCATCTCCGGTTGACAGAATTAGGAACCGCAAATTTAATTCTGAAATATTAAGGTTTCACAAAATCTTTAAAAATTAGGAACCGCAAAGATAGGCCGGAGGAGTCCAACCCTAAGCGAGGGCGACGGCTAAACCCCTTAGTGAGCTATATCTATCCCATCCTTCTCTACATCCAACAACCTCCTCCTGTTGGCGCCCTCCGGAACGTCGTCGTAGAACCTCTATTGTGGGATTTTTGTTCGTTGGACAACGTTTATTATTTCTGAGTGTATTGTTTATTTGGGTTTCATTCTAGTGTTTAGTTAAAGATGGGAAAGTGGGGAGAGGTTGAAGATGACGTGAGAAGGCTGAGAAGGATGAACGAGGGGAGGAAGATGAGAGAGAATAACAGAGAGGCCACTGATAGGGTTGGGCGGAGTCAGGGTTTGTCAAACATATTCAATCAAATTTTTTCTCATAGCGATATGGATTTTTTTATTCTAAATTTGTGTATCGACAGTCATGAAATTTTTTTTAGAATGACAATCATGAAGTTTGATAGAGATATAATGCGTCGAGTAAAGTATTCATAGTTTGTGGAGGTATTGCTGCTAGATCCGTCGTTGAGAATTCTTTCGGACAATATAAACCATATTCGTCACGTTCATCTTTTACATGGTAGCATAACTTTTCCAATGAATTTCCATGTCCCATAGAAGACAATGATGCTTTATGAACGTAAAACGAGCTTAAAGAACTTTTAATGCTCTTTCCACATTCGTTCTATATCTCTCTTGACGTTCAACGAACATCTTCAGCTTCAGAATAGAAGGAATGGGTATTGACATTACAAAGGTAGCCCATGGTGGATATATTTCATCGCTGAGATAATGTGACAATTCTTTATGTATTCCGTTGAGGTGTAGCTCACTTTGAGTACCCGGCCTTCTAAAACATCAATAAAAACATGAGACCTTTGTGATACATTGATATCATTATAAATACATGATGTTCCAAAAAATGCGTGCCATATCCATAAGTCATACAAATCAATCGCTTCTAATATGATTGTTGGCATCCCACTTCTTCTTACATATTGTCCACTTCACGCGGTTGGACAATTCTTCCATTCCCAGTGCATGCAATCGATACTGCCTGTCATACCTTTCCACAAATTTCTGTAGAGCTTTCCTTGTTGTAGTTTTACCAAACCTCAGATATTCGTCCACGGTATTAGCAGTTGTCCTATAGGCAAGAACCCTCATTGTTGTCATATATTTTTACGATGCCAAAAGCTTGAGTCTCCCAACTGCATCTCGCTTTAGTTGGCAAAATAAATCAGCAGTACTCAGCGCTTCTACTATTCGGAGGAACAAAGTTCTTCGCATGCAGAATTGATGTCGAAATATATCATCTACATACATTAGCGTGTCGGCGAAATTGTTCTTCACCAAGCGTTCATCACCAACTTTTCGGCCCCTATTGATAGTATGCCTTCGTGTAGGATTAGAGAGTTTCGGCTCAACACGATTAGCATGCCTTTTTGGAATAATGGTCTCTGAAACCCAAAAATCGCTATTGATTCACAAAATTGACCAACAAACTACTGCAACTAGAATGTGAACTACACTCAAGTTTTGAGTTAGAATAAGAACTTTTTGAACTCATAGAACTAATTGATAGATGAGAAGGAGGTTGTGAATTGGTATGTAAAATTGATATGAATTTGGTTTCTATATATAGATTTTTCAAACTATTATGGACCCCATAAATTTTTAAACCCAAAAAATCATATTGAATGGATACGAAAATTTGTATACAATTAAAAAATAGTTTAAAATGGTAAAAAAATAGAATTTTTTAACATTTTTTCTATTTTTTAAAATTTTTAGAATTTTTCACATTTTTTAAATAAAAAAATTGATTGTGCTGGGCCTAGCTAACATGGCCCAATCACTGCGGGCCACATCAGCCGTGGCGCCATGCTGACGTAGTTGCAAGGAACACCACTTTGACGCGATGGTGCCACACATGTCAGCATGGCGGACGGCTCGCCCAATGACAAGCTGCCACGTGGCAGGGGGAGTTACGCGCTCCCTGCGTAGTGGAGAGTCTAAGCAGCATTTGTAATTTTTTTTTTGACAAATCAGGTTGAGTGAATATAAATGAAAAAATTGTTAGGTAGACTTTATTAGTTAACATGGGTTTGTTTATGCCAAATTGTGGAAACAGCCAAATGGACAAAAATCAACGAAATACCAGAACCCATCGAAAATGGGTTTGTTTATGCCAAATTGCGGAAACAGCCAAATGGACAAAAAGCAACGAAATACCAGAACCCATCCGTAAACAAGCCAAACCCACTGCCAAACATTACAACGTCCGAATACAATAGATGCATCCTTGATATAATATTATACCGCAGTAGCCCCACCATCATCCTTGGCGATTATAAAAAATATCAAAACCAGGAAAAATAACCAATTAAACATCAAGATGACTAAATCTCATATTTGTAGCCCCACCATCATCGTCTCCCCCTTTTATGTTTTTCATAATGCAAAGTGGCAGCGATACTTGATATTCGAACACTCATTAATCCTACAAATACAAATTTTATCCAAATATAATCATTGTAAGATTACAAAATTTTCTAAACAATTATTTAAAATTGTTTTCTTATAATTTCCTAAACTCATAATTCTTAATTAAACTATAATAATTCTAAAAAAAAAATACAAGAACATGCTATGTCGGTATACTAAAACCAAAACCAGGATCAGTTTCCAAATTAATAATTATAAATAACCAGACAGTCGAATCTTAGGTAATGAAATCTGGGAATGGTTTTGGACTTTAGAGGGTGTAGCCTGTGGATTACCATCGAAAAAGTCAAAACTTTGACCATACAGCTTCAAACGTATAGTCTCAAAACCCACACAGTGTATAAATACCTCCCTTCCCTACCATATTTATCATCACAAACCCATCAAGCAAGCACCTGAGTAGAGCAAACTCACTAAAAAAAGTAGAAGATAACCGAACTTAGAGAACCCACAAGAAGAAACAAAAGAGAGATAAAGCAATGGAATTTCCTACAGCTGGTCAGGTTATACGCTGCAGAGGTACATCAATACTATTTCTTTTTTGTCACACACTATTTTCATATTTATTTTCCTTATCATATGGTTTTAATTACATGATCGGAGCTTATAATTGGGTTATGATATTTGATTATGTGGTTGCAGCTGCTGTGGCTTGGGAAGCAGGGAAGCCACTGGTGATGGAGGAAGTGGAGGTGGCTCCTCCTCAGGCAAATGAAGTTCGTGTTAAGATCCTCTTCACTTCTCTCTGCCATACTGATGTCTACTTCTGGGAAGCCAAGGTAACCAACCATACATTTTTTTTCTTGTAATTTGTAATGATTTTTTTAAATCAATGAATTAATATATGTCAATGGTCCATCACAATATCAACTAATAGTATCTTTTTTACTTACATGGATGTGACTAAGCATATAAAATCAATAGAACTTAGTACAAAATAGTAAGATATTTCGAATCATTTATGAGTTCTTTTATTTCAAACCTTGTGAATATAAATGTCAACTAAATAGGATTCGACAATACTCAACTGTAATAATAATAATAATTTTTTTTTAAATACACATCAATGATGTATTAATTCCATCCTTTGACATTGCTTTTAACATTTTGTGAACTGTAGGGACAAAATCCTTTATTCCCAAGGATATTTGGTCATGAGGCTGCCGGGTAAGCACTAAGCAACCCTTTAACTACTACTATGACATGTTTGTTCAATCTGACCATTGTATTTGGTTGCAATGTCCAATCTGATTTTACTGTAATAACCAGGATTGTGGAGAGTATCGGAGAAGGAGTGACGGACGTGAAACCGGGGGACCATGTGCTGCCGGTGTTCACCGGAGAATGCAAGGACTGTGCGCACTGCAAATCGGAGGAGAGCAACATGTGCAACCTCCTCAGGATCAATACCGACCGGGGCGTCATGCTCAACGACGGCAAGTCGAGGTTCTCCATCAAGGGCCAGCCCATTTACCATTTTGTCGGGACCTCGACATTCAGCGAATACACCGTTGTCCATGTTGGCTGCCTCGCCAAGATCAACCCGGCCGCCCCACTCGACAAAGTCTGTGTCCTGAGCTGTGGAATCTCCACAGGTAATTCCGTAATCCGAACTCGCAAGACAGGAAAAAGGAGAATGTAGGACTAATTCGATTGGTGTTTGAATTGGTTTGCCAGGTTTTGGAGCCATGGTCAATGTCGCCAAG
The DNA here is from genome assembly GCA_012979155.1 of Hypericum perforatum. Lineage (NCBI taxonomy): Eukaryota > Viridiplantae > Streptophyta > Magnoliopsida > Malpighiales > Hypericaceae > Hypericum > Hypericum perforatum. The sequence continues at coordinate 28,152 of SOPF01028356.1, read as the reverse complement.
CCTACTAAGGGCTCGAGCGTTGCGGTGTTTGGTCTTGGAGCTGTCGGATTAGCCGTGAGTATTCCCGCTTGACCTAGTGAATTCTGTCCCGAACCAATGTGATATGAATTTAATGTTGTGTCTTTCGTACATTGGGATTAGGCTGCGGAAGGGGCTAGAATTGCTGGAGCATCAAGGATCATCGGGGTCGACTTGAACCCGAGTAGATTCGAGGAAGGTGAGCGATCTGTCACTGAATATGAAATTTCCAAGTTGAGCTTGTTGTTAGTGATCCTTACTCCGTTTATCATCTAATAACATCTTATTTAATAACAGCAAAGAAGTTTGGCGTGACTGAGTTCGTAAACCCGAAGGACTACAACAAACCTGTCCAAGAGGTAACTCTCGATTGTTCATCTCAGAAACTGTTCAAGAAGTAACCCGCATTGTCGATGATGCTTACTGGAAATGGCACTAACAATCGTTCCGTTGATGTTGTTTCAGGTGATCGCGGAGATGACTGATGGAGGTGTGGACCGAAGCGTCGAATGTACAGGACACATAGACGCTATGATCTCTGCATTCGAATGTGTCCATGATGTATGCGTTTCTCTACCGAATCTCGGTTTTATTCCTTTTGCGATTTTCCAATTGCAGTGATTCTGCTGCTAACAGTCTACCGATGACCGGTTTTCAGGGATGGGGAGTTGCTGTTCTTGTCGGAGTTCCACATAAAGAAGCGGTCTTCAAGACTCACCCTGTCAATTTCTTGAACGAGAGGACTCTCAAGGGTACCTTCTTCGGCAACTACAAGCCCCGCACCGATCTCCCTTCTGTTGTGGAGAAATTCATGAGCAAGGTCAGGTTTCAAACAACTCTTTCCCAATGTAATGCCTGCTCGGGGACTCGAATCTTGGTCCTCGAGTTCACCATTGTTAGAATCTTTATATTCAAATCAAAACGAATGTTGGCTCTTTCCAACACGCCCCCGAAACGAAGTTATTGAGCCGAACGTCAGAGGTAATTGATGATATATGGTTCTCTTTTCTCGTGTAGGAACTGGAGCTGGAGAAGTTCATCACTCACACTACCACTTTCTCGGAGATCAACAAGGCGTTTGATCTGATGCTTAAGGGGGAAGGCCTTAGGTGCCTCATCACAATGGAGGAATGAATGTATGTTGTCTCCTCCTTTAGTGTGCCTGATCTCAGTTGCACTGAAGCAAAAACAAAAAATAAATTTCCCAGACAGCTTTATGCATGTTTTCTATGGACAAGCTTTGTCTTGTTCTTTGTAAATTGTTAAGTTAAACCTTTACTTTTCGGTTTGCAACTGTTTCAGTTTCTTATTGTCTGGAATTAAACAAGGGGCTTGTTTATTCCAATTTATTTGGATTCTTGCCCAGTGATCTGGTCAAATGTTCTACCAATTTTTCACTATTGGATTCCCTTTATTGTCATTTGACCCCTATGAATTAAACGTCAGCAAGGGGTCACAAATCTCACCAAAAATAAAAGATGGGTAAAAAACATTTAGGTACGATATATAATGATCACTTAATGAAATTTTTGAAAAAAATTAATGTATTATTAGGTGATTTTATTTTGGGAAAATTTCACTTTACTACCATGTGATTTTGCTTGTTCCCAGCTAAGTCCCTGTGATTTAAAAAGTTAATTCAAGTTCGACATCATCCAATTTTCCCATTTGGGTCACTTCCGACCAGTTTTGTTCTTTGTTAAAATGCTCTATTTTGGCCCAATCAAATCCGACATTTTCAACTCCGATTGTTGACTCTGGTTGACTCTCCGAAGTGTCCCCGACGTGTGGATATTAGTTTCACATATTTTCGTCGCTGAAATTGTGAGATTGAGCTTCGGATTTTGAAATCAAACCGGTCTGGCTGACCCAAATAGAAAAATTGGACGATGTTGGACTCAAATTAACTTTTTCAAACCACAGAAATTTAGCTGAGAACGAGTCAAATCACAAGGTACTAAAGAGAGCTTTTCCCCAAAATAAAAGTACGTACGTCTATCTAATGAATCGAATTTTTCTGGTTCGACCTTTCGGTCAAATCAGAAAAGTATACCATAATAATCTGACTGTTAGGTAAAAACAATTTGGCCTAAATCAAAACTATGCTACCTCAAAAAACCAAATCTAAAAATTTTCAAAGCCTAAAAACTTGGAAACTAAGATCTGCCGCTCTTCGATCCGAGCACGCCAGGCCGTCCGAAGTCGAGTCTGCGGAGCAGGTCAGGTCGTCCGAATTTGAGTCCACTAAACACGCTAGAGGTTTGAGGTCGAGTCTGCCGTCTAGCATGTCAGGGCGAGCATGACGAGCACGCCAGGTTAATTTGATGTTGCACTTTTTTTTTTTGGTGTAAATGGTGGGCCTAGATCACCCATTTGATGTTGCACTTGATGTATGGATGATTGTTTTCCTAAAATTTGAATCCAGCAGATATAAATAATCGTATATACTTGAGTTTTTTCTAAATACGGAAATTTGGTAAGATCGCCGATTCGACCAATGAAACCAGTTCCGGTGATCGCCCAAGAAAGTAGGTAGATTTCTTAGTTTTGGAAACAATGAAATATATATGTCAATATTAAAAAATAAAATATCAATTCAATTTTTTAATCATATAAATTTAATAAAATTTTGGCGAACCTCCAATATATTGGAAAGGGAGCACTGCCAATGAGTAAACTAATACGTACAATTATCAGAATTGTTCTGGTTAGTTTTTAGTTAAATATTTATTTGAAAATTTTAGTAAACTTTTTTACACCTTCCTAAATTTTATTTAAAAAATAAAATAGTCCAGGAAAAGGTAGCAAAGAAATGGGCCCCACACAGCCCAGGCAGACCCCCACACGCCGCCACGTAGCCAACCAAAACCATAAAGCGCCCGCCATTTGCCTCTTCCCTCTCTAATTTCAAAACAAAAGTAAAACTATAAGGCAATTAAATATAAAAGTGCGCGATCATGGATACTTTACTTAAGTTAATTTTCCCTTAATTTTTTTTAGCAGAATGACAATAGTCGGCTAGTGCCTATGTAAATCTAATAAGACTTTCGGCAAATCGCCAAAATTTTGGATTGGGAAGGAGCACCGCCAATCCACCGATTGAAGAAAAAAACCTTTTCATGAGGAGTCCAATCAGCAAACTAATACGTATAAAAATGAGAACTATTTCAAATTAATTTCATATTTAAAATTTGAAAACAAAAAACTACGTACTAAAAAGAAAACAACATAACTACATTGAAAATTGTTAGAAATTTACTAATAAAGGTACAAGGCGATTAGACCAAAGCGTGACTAGAAGACAAATAAAAGTACCAAAACGATTAAACCAAAGTTAAGAAGTCACCATTCACAACCGATTAATAGTATACGTAAATACTGCCATTGATTAATTTTAGTTACCATTAGACAAAGAGGGAAAAGAGTATCAGAAGACCAATAATTAAATTAATATTTTTAAATATGAATATTGACTGCTTAGTTTTTAGTTAGTTAAGTTAATTTTTTTTAGATATGAACTGACTGACTAGTTTTTAGTTAGATATTTATCTGAAAATTTTATTAAACCTTTTTACACCTTCCAGAACAAGAAACCAAAATACTTCAAGGCAAAAGTCTAATATTGTCCAAAGTTCTAGGATATAGATCAATTCTTCTAAATTTTATTTAAAAAACAAAATAGTCCAAGAAAAGGTAGCAAGGAAATGGGCCCCACACAGCCCAGGCAGACCCCACAACCCGCCACGTAGCCAACCAGAACGATAAAGCCCCCGCCATTTGCCTCTTCCCTCTCTAATTTCAAAACCCTCCCTCTCTCCCTCTCTCCTTTAAGTCTCTCTCTCTCTCTCTCCCCAAATCCAGAAAACCCTAGAAGGCCACGATTCCCTGCGCCCGCGCCCACCATGCACCCCCACTCCTACACCGCCGATTCCCTCTCCCTATCCCAGGACCTCGCCTCCGCCATCCTCTCGGCCTCATCGACGGCTCAGATCGCCTCCGCCTGCGACTCCATCGACGCCTTCCTCCGCTCCCGTGCCCCCGACCAGTCCCGCCATTTCTACTCCCTCGCCTTCCCCGCCCTCATTTCCAAGCTATTCGGCTTCGACGCGTCGTGTCCCGGCGGTTGGATTGCCCAATCCGACGACCCCAAGCTCGCCTCCGCGATTTTCTCTCTCCTCTCCCCCGGGGGGACGCTCTTCCAGTCTATCTCCTCCGTGGACCGTCACAATCTCGTCAGGTACGTATTCCCTGCCGAGCGGCTCCCCGAGTGGGCCTGCTCGATGCTCTCCACCGGCCAGGTACTTAGCGAACTCTGCCCGCTCTTTAGGAATAGGGTTAGGGAGAGTCCGGTTAAGGGCGAGGTGCAGCTGAATGTTTTCGAGTACTTCGTGTTCTGGTTCGCTTACTACCCTATCTGCAAGGGCAAAAATGAGAATTCGGCTTCAGTTGCACCCGAGAAGCCGACCACTGCTAGGTTTAAGCTAGATAATTGGATGATCCCGGGTTTCTCGGGGCCTAAGAAAGGGGACTCGAAGTTAGGGTGCAATTTGTATATGCGCTTGCTGTATGCGTATCTTCGGGAGTTTGTACCTTTGAGGAACGGGCACATGCATCACCAGCCTTACCGCAGCTCTTTGCTGCATTACGGTTATGAGGAGAGCGATGGGACGACTCCGGAGCAGGCAGAGTTCTTCGTGGACGCTTTGATAAACTATTGGTTGGTGGATAATGACTTCTCTCCGCTACCCGCCCGTGTTGCCAAGTCTTATGGGATGGTGAAGCCACAGCTTCTACGATCGGTGCTTGGGGAGACTCCCCCAACAGCAAATTTGGGTGAGATCGTTAAGTTGTTGGTTGAGTACCTGAACTTTTGCGACGTGGTAAGTAAAGAGGGTAAGGATCTCACGGGGACACAGAGGCATGGTAGGGTTGCTTCACCAGCGGCTGTGCACTTAGGTGGGTCATGGAATTTGTGGATCCAGAGGCCTGTTTATCGGTATATATTGAGAACCTTTTTGTTTTGTCCAGTTGGGACCTCTGTAAAGAATATTTCTGAGGTCCTTTCAGTTTGGGTTAGTTACATGGAGCCATGGAAGGTTGGATCAGATTGTTTTGCAGAGCTTGATAACCTAGTGGAAGGCTCAGTTAAAGATGCAAACAAGGGTGCCGAGAATCATAAGAACTGTGGCTATTCATCTTTATGGGAAGAGTATGTGTTGTCAAATTATCTTTACTACACTTCTCTGGTGATGCATTTCATTGGGTTTGCTCACAAGTTCCTTCATACTGATCCGCAACTCATACTTCAGATGGTGCTGAAGGTTTGTGTTAAGCTAAGCTTTACCGGCCTGTCATTATGTCTCTTTTACGCTAGTTCTTTTCTCCTCAATTTGAATTCAAACAAAGTATTCTCTTTTGTTTTGCTCAAGGGCAGTATCGCTGCCCATGGCAATCAGCTTTGATTCTCAATGAAATTTCACCCAAATTTTAGGCAATTTAAAGAAACTGCAGGCCTTTGCTGACTGCCCTTTTTTCCCTCGAAATCATAAACCTTCACTTTAGGGTTCTGATGACCATTAAACGACAGTATTATGTTTCTCGTTGTAGACAAGTTGGGTTAGCTTCTGCTTGCCAAGCTTTTACCTGCAAAACAGTTGTGTTCAAGCATGTGTAAATTGAATTCGATGTTGTTGAACAGTTGTTAAATTGAACCAAAAGTGATCTTGTCAACACTTGAACCAATTCTTTCCTTTTTCAATTTCTGCTGGATACTGGTTTTTAATGCTTGGTAATCTATTCTTCGGTGATTGGTTAAGTCCTGCTTACGGTTTTACCATGCATGTAATGTCTGATTTCTTGTTGCAGATTGTAGATGTGCTGACTTCCTGTAAAGAGTTGGTAGAGCTGTTGAAGAAAATGGACTCCACTTTTCATTCTAAACAAGCTAGTTCAAGCAAATCCATGATCAACAGCTTATCCCAATATGTTCCCGTCATTCGCGAACAATTGCATGTAATTATTCTCTCGTGTGCACTCTTGTGAACAGGAAGTTACCTTGTTGTGCTAGTTGCCATGGTTGCTGATAGTCGCTACTGCTTGAACTGAACAGTTATTATCAATATGTTGCCCTTTTCTTCTTACACTGTGATGCTCCAAGCTATCTTCTATAGCTTGTTACCTGTCTCTGTAGAAAGAGTTGGAGAAGTACTTTTATGAATATGTTCAAGCTATGAATTTATCATGTTTACTTATGATAGATACTTTTGAATTATTTGATGGTAGGATTGGGAGGATGGATTGTCAGAAATGGACGCTGATGGATCATTCTTGCATGAACACTGGAATAAGGATTTGAAACTATTTAGCAACAGAGAAGATGGTGGACAACAGCTATTTCAGGTACTTACTTATTATTGTTGTCATGCTCTGTTTAGCTTTGGTTACCGACCTTGGCATATTTTGAACATCACTATATCATGGACAGCTATTAATTGTACGTATGGAAGTCGAGCTACAAGCCAAGACTGGCCATAATCTAGCAGGCAACCTTCAGCACTTGGATTCTTTGAAGGCTAAGGTTGGCTTCTTATTTGATGGGAACTCTGTGCAGTCTCCTAGATCTATGTCGTCGTTAACTGAGCATCAAGAACATTTCCGTGATGAAGTATTCACCCCTAGTAAAGTTAGAAGAAATTTTGCACTGGCGCATGTTAAGTATAAGGGCGATTCAATGAAGCGCCCCATCTCTGATGATGAAGTTGAATGGCTGGCAAAGTTGTTGGTGAAATTATCTAGTTGGCTGAATGAGGTTCTCGGGCTCAATCAAGGTGTTACATGTGATACTAGCCGAAAGTGGTCATACATCGAATTCACAGGGGATGCTGGTGATGTTTCTGGCCCCAGGGACACAGTGAAGGTGCTGTTGTTTGCTCTTCGTTCTTGGTGTCTCGTGCTCGGTGCTACAATACTGAATTGGATGAGGATGCACGGTATCAGGGTGAACTTGAGAATGCTCGCGTCGAAAAAGATAGTGTTCGTTTTGATGGTGTTTGCTTTTTTCAGCACCTTGAAGAAAACTTTCAGGATGGTTTGGGGTGTGTAGGTTAAAAGAAAGGGAAATACGATAAGAGAGAGCGAAATACAACAGCAAACGAAGCAAGACATGTAAAAAGGCGAGGAAGGGCTACCCATGAAAAGGGAAAGTAAGTGTAAAAAGAACATACAATTTGTTTTTGTCTCCTCTTCTGTGCAGTAATTTTGAAGCGGAAGACGTGCTTAATTTCGTCACACGTCTCGTTCCCCTGTCAGCACCCTTCTTAGTTCTGTTTCGGTTAGGTGAAAGCCGGACACCGAAACGGAGAAAAGGGAAACGTGGAGCCTTAGAAGACTTTGGGAAAGAAATGGCCCGTATTTATATGTACTCGATGCCTATATATTTACAAGTATTTGGCAATCGAACATTTGTCTCGATGAATATCCGAGTATGAAAAAAAAAAACGTCACACCTGAAATTATAGTTTATATTTTTCTGGGCGGAATGAAATTATCAATTAATAGCGTGACTAAACTCTACCACGTGGCTCCAGAGATGGTGGGCTCTCTTAAAGCTCACATCACATTCATAAACCTGCCAGCCTTGAAAGCATTTACTTTTCGTTGATTTTTTGATGGATCATTTTCAACGTGATGTATCACTCATTAATTTTGAAAGGAAGAAAGTCACCCAAAAAAAATCTTAGAAGAAAGAATCTTTCTGTTTCGAAAATGCAAAAAAAATATATACTCTAGTCTATGTATATTATTGGCTGGAGCTGTGGGCCCGACAACTGCTGCAACCAATCAACTCCGTATTTATAATAATTTCGTCTCTTCTTTAATTTATATCAATTTGAATTTGAGTTAATCAATCTAGTACATGTCTACACATTTGAGACGTGACTGCGTTCTCGGGTATGTCACTGGCGTTTTTAACCGGTTGTGTTTGTAACTAACTCACAGGACAAATTGTCCGAGAAGTCCTTTTGGCGTCAATGACGCTTCGCTTTTTTTTTTTAAAAAAAAATTGCAAATAGAGTAATCTCCTATAACTTCAAGTCAACAGTCAATGCAAACAATATTGGCACTTCACTACATCTCAAAAGTGTATCAACACACTTACATTGCGTGTACTTGCGGCAAGTAATGTTCTAAATACCTTTTATTACAACACAAGTGAGAAACGGGGGATTTTCTCTAACAAGTTTTTCTTTACCAATCAGACGACTTTCATATACCGTAATTATAATAGTTAAACATTGTTTAACTTAATTGCACAAATCGTAAGATGATTTGACAGAAATGTAATTATGTGTGAAAAATATATTAAAAAAATACTGTACGTACAATAAGACCGAAGTGAAAGGGCTTAAAGGCTGGAGAGTTCGATGACAAAACCATCTTAAACACTTTTGTCTCAATGTATTAATAGAAACTGGAAGCATTTGGCGACGATTGGACTCCAAATTGTACCTGGCATCTCCTCATTTACTTTGTACCCAATTGGTCAAAGTACTGTCAGTGTACCACTTGCTCCATACCAAAAAGTATGAACGGTTAATGTAACCGTAAATACGATGTAAATATGGTTTTGCCATGTGTAAGTATACGTAATTTGGGCCGTCAAATCGCCTACAAAACAAATCAAAACCATAGATTTATATTGAAAATTTTCTGAAAAAATTATGTTGAAAAGTTTTAAAAAGCACGGACAAATGAGTAAGATTGTGACTCGGACTCAATCTTGTTTATTTGTACACCTAAACTGAGATGGTGGTTCAAGTGATCAATGATGTTCATACGAATTCAACTAATTAGACTGATTAGTTCAAACAAAAGAGTTGAAAATCTTTTTAGAAAAGTAGGCTTTTATTTTGTTAGCTTAACATGATTAAATTAAAAATTGAATACGTATAAATTATAAAATTATAATAAAATAAAATTATAGTTATAATTACTTGATATTTTATTGCTAAATATAATTAATAATGCATGTTTTTTATATAACAAGTTTCTTTTCTGAATTGGTGAACCATAAAATAGAAAAAAATTATGAGTCATTTTCCATTTTCCAGTTTATTTTCAAAATATGTTGCAAATATGATGTATTTGTTCATAACTATAAAAATCTATTTATTAATTGGCCTAAAATTTTGGATTAGAAACGTAAATTTTAACATAATATCAAACTAATTGATAGTTTGTATTTTGTTCACATAACTTTCATCTTGTTGTACTTTAATAAAATCAAATCTCACACAGATTTCATCCAACAAATTTTTTTCGAAAATTTGGATAATTTTATCTTTCTTATCCTATCTTATTTCGGAAAAAAAATTGCCAATAAATTAACACTGTCTATAAATAAGGTGTGCTCGGGTATGAAATATTAAATATGTAAGTAGTTATACACCAATAAATTTCCACTTCCCATTCTTCATCTCAAACTCACTCTCACCCCTATAACTGGTAGTTGGGCTTCCACTCCTCCTGTGGTTGCCTCACACCCGGGAAGGGTAGCTACGTTTGACTGCCAATAAAACTACAATTTCCTCCGTCCAATTTTAACTCTCCATCTCCAACTTATATATATACATTGTTGTGAGCTTGACTAGAGGGTACAATATAATAACAAGCAATATTTGAAGAACACATAAATTATTCTCAATACTCACAAATGGCTCCAAGGAAGAACAATGGTTCTTCAACCACCAAAAGGGTTGTGAACAAAGGAGCTTGGACAGCTGAAGAGGACAGGAAACTGGCTCAGTATATTGAAGTCCATGGTGCCAAGAGATGGAAGACAATTTCTATTAAGTCAGGTACGTCAATTCATATGTTTCTTGTGTTATTATGCCAAATGCCCTTTGTTGTTGCATAGTTCTTTGCGGCCGTAGAGAACATACATTGCTAGTTATTCTCTTAAATAGTAGATTCACCCCATTATTTGTTAGTGGACCCAAGTCCATGGTGCAATGGAGACTTCTTTTATAAGTGTCTTAATTGTTGGATGCTGCTTTCTTACAGGGTTAAGTAGGTGTGGAAAGAGTTGTAGACTGAGATGGTTGAACTATTTGAGGCCTAACATCAAGAGAGGCAATATATCAGATGAGGAAGAAGACTTGATTCTCAGGCTTCACAAGCTCCTTGGCAACAGGTAAGGCCTTAATTAATTTCTCATTTTTTCGATCAGTTGATTGTTTAAACATTAGAAGGTACTTAATGAACTTACTTAACCTACTACAGGTGGTCACTAATCGCTGGTAGACTTCCGGGACGAACTGACAACGAGATAAAAAATTATTGGAACTCTCATTTGAGCAAAAAGATTAATCAAAATGGAAAAACTTCAGAGCCAACTTTTCAGCAACAAGAAACCACCAAATTATCCAATTCGAGTTGCCAAGTTACTAATAACATGGACAATGACGAAGTGGGTACCAAAAAGGTTGATGATCTAGCTATTGCTTTTGATGACGATGAGCTATTTGACTTTTCGGTCGAAAATTCTTATGGGTTAGATTGGGTAAACAAGTTCCTCGAACTTGATGCTGATCCTTGGCTAACCGAAATTAGTTGATCGGCCATTTGTAGAACGTGTATTGTCTACTTATATTTCTGTAATATAACTTTGGTATATATTTGGAATAAGATCTGCTCGTGAATTAAATCCTGTCATTTATTGACAATTTGCCAGTGTAGTACTCGCCCTCTGTTCTATTTATTTGTCGGTGGTCAGTCGTTTCCTGACAATTTAATTTAGTGTTTCCCACTATTTATTGCATAGCAGATGAACATCAAGTTGCTTATACTCTTCGGGGCTCTAATTAATGTCACGTTGGCGAAGGTGATTCCACTTGCAAGTACAAAAACATTGGAGGAACCAAACATTTATTTATTATCAGGACATTGACGAAGTGATATTAAACAGAATGATACTTTGTTCTAAATGAAATTTAATGAAAAGAGTTATCTTCTCCCCCATACATCAATATTGCTACTGGAGAGGATTTCATATACCAGAAACTAACGTTCTTTACTTGAAGCAATCAACACATATTCAGAGTTTTACCCAACAAAAGAGGTTAGTATAATCCTCAAATGATGTTAGATTAATTTATACCACTTCGTATCAAGAAATTCCCTGAATTATTGAATTGGGTATAATTTTTTTATTGATGATAACAAATATTTACAAAGTATTTAATACTGTTACAAATCTAATTTTCTTACCTGATTTTCCTTGATTAGATTCTAAAGACAATAAAACTCGAAATCATGATTTTTCCGCTTGTCAGGGGTCTTCATGCAAAAAATATGTGAAATTCCCACTTGGTGGATTGTGTTATGAATAGTATTTTTCAAAATAGTATGAATGGTATTTTTTTTGCAAAAATCTAAAAAACACAAGATCAAAGAGGAAAAAAATCTCACATTGATCAATATCGCATTAAAAAATTGTCATTGTCGCAAAAAAAAATACATATCAAGACTTTTTTGAAAAAAATCAAAAAACTTTAGGACCAAAGTAAAAAAAACTAATACGAGCTCATATTCCTACGAATGAAATGTCATTCTCGAAAAAATTAACGAAAATACATATGTCATTATAGCATGAAAGAAAAGTCGATATTTTCTTTTTAAAAAGAAAATGTTAGAACAGTTCACTCACTCCGTATCGTACCGATTAATTTGTACAATTTGTACACAATTAAATCCCATCTCCACGAAATGATCCCCAATGATCACAAAATTGCAATACCAACAAATGACAATTTATTTTTTATTTATTTTTGTTACGAGAAGCGGCAATACCGAAAAAAATTGTAATAAAAATTATATACCAATAAAAGGGATAACAAGAATTATCCGTCCACAAAAGAAGGGATAACGAGAATCCATGAAGACGACTCATGAGCAAGGCAACATGTTGGTTTCGGGCAATTCCTCAATTCTACAGCAACCACGAGTCAGAAGTAAGAAACAAATCTTTTAGAAAGTTTGTTGGGGCTTTCGTTTGACTTGGACCTTGTAAAAGCTCGTTTACATATGTCCTGCTTTTCCCAATGATAAGCCGTTAACTTCCACTGTATTGTAGTTTAAACAACAAAAGTTTTCAAAAAAAAAATTTAACCATAAAATTTGAGATTTCAAATTAGCTTTCGAATGTTCATCAACCGTACATAAAAAAATAGATAATGTCTATCTCAAGCCGTGGTATAATAAACCCTATCTGAAACACACTAAATGAACATCTAAAATGTCAATCCAAAATTCCTAGCAATGTCAAAAGTGCAACCAAAAACACATCCCTGAAGAGAAGCTTAGAGAGGGTCAAATAACTTAAATTAAGTCGAACTTCGTACAACAGCTTCAATCATTTGAAAGATAATGACATTATTTTTTTCTGAGGAGAGATTTATCACGATGGTAAAACGTAATGTTTTTAAAGAGATCTCTGTTTGGAACACTTTATCCAAAATATCCAAGTCGACAATCGATGAACCAATATGAAACTTCGAATTTTAATTCGCAGCATCCAGAAAGAGGCAAGTCAACCGCCAAAGAAGCAACAGAGAAGACGTCTCCACGCTATAGAGAAGCCACTAGATTCATGTAATCTCATTTATTTAAAATTGTATAAACTCAGCCTCTATTTGATACAATTTTAATTGTAGTATTTTATACCAAAAAAAAAAATCTTAAACAAAACAATTTGATTATGGGAAAAAAGCAACACTTTTTCGCTATTGGCTTCACCTCTGGATCCGATCTGGCGGCCAACATGTCCAGTAATGATTAAAGTGGCGTCAAAGTTAAAGGTCCTTTTACGGTTCAAGTAAAAGTTAAAAGGGCTTTCTTAGGTCCTCCCCTCCAATGCTAAAAGCTTGGAGGACCATAAATTAGCAAGCTAGGTCTTGTTTGTGCACGTGGGAATGCAGAGTTCTAGCCTTTGGATGGCTATTGCTGTTGTTTTTGTATTCATAAACATGTATTAACCGCTTAATTGATATTTTTTTTCTGAATTCATATAAATTACCATCTAATTTAGTTTTTATTAATTACACATGTTTATGATCTCGATGCTCGTCTTGTTTGCCAGCTCCTTGTTGGTCACCAGATGATAGAGAAATGTTTGTCGATTTAATTGAGAGGATATTATTATTTTTTCCTTGGTGGCTCAATCAGGTCCAAGACTTTTATGTTGCTCACATCGCCAATTTGTTAGCATCAAAAGCGACTACACAATCTGAAGCGGGAAACTGGGAAAGCAGCTGGAGGGTCACCCCCATGACACTTTCCTTTTCTGAAATATTCATTATAGACACATAAAGAAGATGGATTTAGTCAGGGGCGTAGCCAGAAAATTTAATGAGTGTGGACAATATAAAAAATACCTAAATTTTTATTAAAGTTTGGTTTAATTTATAGGTAAATTAATTTTTTAATGGGGTCAATTTCTAATTTTAATGGGGCAATATACTAAAAATACACCTAATTATCAAAGAAAAAAAAAATTTTAAGTGGGGGTAATTGCCCCCACTAGTTGCCATGTAACTACGTCCCTGAATTTAGTACCGATAGTATTATTCCATAATGTATGAAATGAAAAAATGAATTACGTTGATATTTTGTTTTTCAATAATGGTATTACGAGGATATCAATTTTGACATTTCGAGTATGTTAATATTGACATTCCGAGTATGTTAATACTAACATGATTTGTATGTCAATATTAATATGTAAAAAATTTAAACATTTAATGATTGACCAAATGGCCATTGACCAAACGAGCATGATTGATACTGAGTAGTTGGTTTGTAATTTGTAATCGACGAGTTAGATTATAAATTCTTTTGTAAATAAGGACCAACTAAAATAGTAAAAATTGTGATGCATAATCGAGTGTGAAACTTATGGTTTTTTTAGAATTTGAAAATTATGATTTGGGTTTAAATCTTGATAAAGGAAAAGTTTCTTATAAAAACGAGAGTGATTTGAAGTGTTGAAATTTTCAAATCTGTCAACACTCAATTAGGTGGTGGTATAAATTACAAAACAAACTTGTGGGACCTTCCGGTAAAAAAATAGTATTTACTGCGCATTTACGTCCCTCCTGCAATCTCATATCTACTCCCTGCAATAGGTGCAATTATGTTCAATACCAAACTGTAATTTATAAAAGGCTGCTCTGCCTACGACCCTGCCTTTGCATTGTACAAGCAGAACAGTATTTTTTAGGTATCTAGAGAAGATCAGCACATTTTTTTGTGTGTAAGTTTTAATATTTTAGAATCCGTTATTATATTAGTTATGATTTTCCTAGTAGTTATAATCTCAAACTCTTAATTTAAAAACTTCTTAGGTTAATGCAATTTTCTTAACCAAGCTTGAAGCAATAAAATTGCCAAACACCAGAAGTTGATTTATAAATTGCCCCTGCGTGGCTGCGTTTCCATTGGATACAAAAATAACTATCCATTTAATGGCTCAGGTCCCATTAAGATATACTGCCAAAAGACGTGGCCACATGGCTGATCACTAGAAAAATAAAGAGATTAGTAACAAATTAATGGCGACGTGGAAGAATGTAGCTCGGTGATTATCACACAAAGATCGACTTTCAGTTCCCGCAATTTCGTCACATTGATGATGATGGGGATATAAAAAGTATGAATTTTATGTCTTATAAATCGATGATATATTTTTACATCATCATTTTCTAAGTATAAATCGGATATTAAAATTTTATTGACAAAAAAATACGAGGAAAGTGGCCTTTAAGGTTCAGACCTAAGAGCCATGACCATTCTCAAGAATGGAATAGGTTTACAACTTGAAAGTGCAATGCAAGTAACTAAGAGAGAAATCATGGAATGGGAAAAAGAATGCATTGCCTGCACTTTTTTACTAACTGCGGTTAAAATAAAAAAAAACATATTTTGTTATGGAGTAAGAAGAAATATGCCAGAAATATCCATCTAATTCACATTCGCCAGTTAGGTGACGTGTAGTTTTTTGTATGTTTACTCCTCCAAGAGATTATGATAGTCTTTAAAAAAAAGAGATTATGATTGTTTTTTTATTAATTACTCATGTATGGTAATGTAATTTGCGTCACAAAAACTACATAAGAAATCATGCACCCAAGACGTAGTTACAAATAGGTCAACAATTTCTTGTCTCTTTTCATTTTATATTTCGTTGTTCTCTGTAACTGCATAATGCAGCAGAATAAATACAAATGTTATGAATATTCATAACGGATAGTAGTAAGGGACATAAAGAATAGATGACACACAAATATTCAAATTTGATCGAAATCATTTATATTCATGGACCGAAGCAACACGATAATCACCATCATATGTGAAGTACAAAAATACATCGGCCATAGATGAAGCATTGTCCAGAACCTGAATTTTTTCCAATACTATTTTTTTGAAATGTATTTTTACCTATACTATCGCACCCATGGTCAAAAGCCAAATAGCTCATATAAAATAGAGATACAGTTGTGACTTAATTAAAATTTGAGTCAAATATCTATCAAGTACAATAAAATCAAGATAACAGAACGGTGAAAATCCAAATTTGTTCATGATTTTGTACAGTAGTAAACATCAAAATCACCGTGGAAGAACATGGTGCAACTCTCTATAGCTCTGTGTTGGCTTCGTGGGAGCTCTAAGCAGGCTCGTGATATGTCTGTCCCATCATGCTTCCACACATAAATGTTGATGTTCACCACACTGATTAAGACAAACTCGAGAGCTGATTGCGAGGTATCATTACACATACAAGCAAAATCAAGATTGCTAGAGTGAGAGAGGCAAGCGCCCAGAATCCCAAGTCAATGAAATTACAATGAATGAAGTCTATCTTTTGAAAGTGAACAATCAAAGTTATCTCAGTGGACGTAAAAATACATCAGTTTTTGATGCGATTCTTATTTCCGTAATAACTTTACTAAACTGATTATAAAAAAAAAATACAATAGCGTTAAAATAATTGATAACTTCACAACATGTCGTATGTACTACCCGGTCGGAAATTTTGTTGCTTGCATATTCCTATTACTTGGTAGTTGTTTATATTATCTACCCGTGGAAGTCTGGAAGAACTTATTACCGGGTCGAGCTTTTGTAGCCTGGAGATATAAAAAGGATGATAGTACCATGGTAAGAACATCGGCTTTCTTCACGATTTTGCATAGTAACATCCAGTTACCATCGAAGAGCTCGTTTTTTTAAGTACAAAAAATTAACCATGTTTTGTCTCTGTTGGAAAAAATGGCAAAAGTGTTTAAATCTTACACACCCAACATTTAGAAATTATACATCATTTAAATTCCACCAAATTGGCTATGAACACCATGCACCACCACCTACTTCCAAGCCTACTCCGAAGTGGTGAGAAATCCTAAATCCCAAGTGAACCGTCACCCAAAATCTCAATCATGTAGGACTTGAACAATCTCAAGTTTCGTTTAACCTGTCTCAGAGCTCCGAGCTCCTGAAATGTCACATCGTACTTCCAGACATAAAAGTTGACGCTTTCAATGTCTAACATGTTGACAACTAACGTACAGCCCTTTACAAAAGATAAAACCAACGTGAGAGGTGATTGCGAGGTATCATCGTTGGTCCAAGGGAGTAAATGAACCCTCTGAAGGAACACGAATAACAAAGCAGCTAGCACAGGACAAACTGGACCAGCAAGCATTCGCTCTTGTGGTAAGCATCGGAAACTTGTGACGTCGATCACATATCAACAATCCAAAACTTTGCATTATAATTACGTTTCAATATGTATTAGTCAACTTCATATATAGAGTGATTTTTTTTTTCTATCTCTTCCCTACGTGCAAAGCTGAAGCTCGGAGACTAACAGAACTCTGTGGTCGTCTTAACCTACAAAACCTCATGTAATTATTGTTCAAATTGAACGTTACGAGACAGGATGACTAGGAGGGCGGAGACGGGCATACCTGTACTTTCTACTTGGGTTCAATTATAATTATTCAGTTTAAAGTTTATCCAAAAAATGACAATTATCAAGAATTAATTAGATTTTTGTTATAAGTAAAAATTTATTGCCCACTAAAAAATTACACCAAAAATGCACCAAAGATCCCACCCGACAAAAACCTACGACGTAGTCCGCAGCCGAGAATGGGAGAAGGCACACAAGAGGCCCAAACCCAGAGTAAGGCCCGTGTAGATGCTCAGAAAGAGAGATGGCCCACAAAAAGCCCAAACCCAAAAAGACCCACACACGAACCCAATACTTTATTGCAAATTTTGTACACGCCTCAACAGTGACACCTCGAACCAATAATGACGCGCCACGTGTGAAAGTAAACGCATCCAGCTCAGGTCTCGATCCCTAACATTTACAAAGAAGCCCCGCGAAAAATATTCATAGCCGTTGGTTATCTCGGGGTATAATCGTCATCTTCTCATTAACCCCCGCAGGAGTAAACAAACTTAACTAAAACGATCCCATTTAGATTTTTTTTTAAAATAGGCTACGGTTCATTGATAATTCTTATCGTCACCTTATCGGATTTTTGGACTCTGATTGCCGCCGGCGAGCCTCTTTCCCTCTCTAAATCCGATCGGTTAATGTCCAGGCCCATTCCGTTAGCTCATAACCGCTACTAAATCCTATCGAACGGCTCCACGATGGCCGCGCCGTTCTTCTCGACCCCGTTCCAACCTTACGTTTACCAGGTACGCTGTTTTTTGGCGGTTTTTTTTTTCGAGTTCTTTGAACGGAAGAGAGATTGGCATTTCCCTGCCTTTTCTTTTTCTTCTTGTACGTGTTATCTCTCGATGCCATTCGATATTGCGTGAATTCTAGGGTTCTAGTTAAGAAAATCTATGTTTGGAGCTAGTTGAGGTTTGTTTCTAGGGTTAACTCGAGCTAACGGCTATTTGCTAATGTTTTAGGCATTGCCATTTTGGTTAAGGACTGGAGAATGGAGATGATTCGTTAGAAGGATCATAAGTTCTTTTTCTGGTTTCTTGGAAGCCAGTTTTTGTAGGTCACCACGGGATCGAAAGAGAAGAGAGAAGGATCACAGAATCGTACTTAATCTTATGACATGATGACTCTTAAGGTGTATTAGGTAGATTCTAATTGTTTGAGAGTGAAGGGGAAGAATTAGGATCGGGAACGAGGTTTTTGATTTAGGTCATGTCAAGATGTTCTCTTAGCTGCATCATCCAGGAGCCGTAAGGGCCATGTAAAACATTATTATACCTAGTCTGCGTCATCAGTGTTCTATTTGCTTGATCACGTCGGTGGCTACATTGTGCTGAC
Organism: Hypericum perforatum; assembly: GCA_012979155.1. NCBI lineage: Eukaryota > Viridiplantae > Streptophyta > Magnoliopsida > Malpighiales > Hypericaceae > Hypericum > Hypericum perforatum. The sequence continues at coordinate 9,770 of SOPF01028356.1, read as the reverse complement.
TTACCGTTACCTAGTCTTGGGAGGAAGGTTTGCTTGTTGATCTGGGATGTCATTTGACCATTGTAACCTGAAAGTGCTGCTGTTTCAGTTTTAGGTGCTATTACCTTTTGGTGTAAAGTTTAGCTATCGAACTGATGCTTGTTCACTGACTCGTCCTCTCTTGTTTTCCCATTCTCTTCCCTGCTCTTGAGGATACTAGTTCAATCTTAGGTTATTTGTGCATGCCAAAATTCTTTTGGATTCAAATCCAACAAGTCTTGCTTAAATTTGGTCATACCACCTATGCTGTTTGATCTTACAAATGACTGGTACCTCAGAGTCAACAAGAAGCGATAATACCCTTCCAGATTTTAGGAGGCGAGGCACAGGTGCTTCAGGTTAGAACTGTTACTATGTTGCTGTGTGTTCTGCTTTCCTTGTTAGTCCAATTTTTATCTTGATTGTTCCTGTTCTTGTCCAGATCATGTTGAAACCACAAGAGAAGGTTATCGCTAGACCTGGTAAGTTGAAGAAAATTGTATCACTTTCCTAGCTCAGTGTGGGTACCTTAATATTATAATTATGTTTGGATTGTTCTTACCTTTCGGATTGATTCTTCACCAGTTTTGCTTGCAACTAATACTTGTTAATATTGCAGGCTCCATGTGCTTTATGTCTGGTTCTGTTGAAATGGAGAATGTTTTCGTCCCTGAGAATGAAGTAGGGGTGTTGCAGTGGCTATTTGGCAAGACTATCAGCAATGTGGTTTTCCGAAATACTGGTCCAAGTGATGGGTTTATTGGCATTGCTGCCCCTTCTCTCTCCAGAATTCTCCCTGTTGGTGCTTCATTGAGAATCTTATTCCTCTAATCGTTCTGTGAGTTTTTTACTATTCCCTAGTTCCTAATCCCTTCCAATTAATTCAATGAAGTTGTTGCTTTTCGTAGATTGACTTGGCGATGTTTGGTGGCGAAATCTTATGTCAGGTAGCACACAGTTCACTCTTTTTGCACTTTATTTAGCTTGTAAAGTAATTTCCAAATTTCATTAAATTATCTCTTAAACAACTCTGCAATCATAATTGTTGCAACCTACTGGCTGATGATTTCTCCCCAATGCATGTCTTCATTGCATTGCTCACTTAACTGGCTATGAAGTGACTTCTTCGCCTTTTGTTGTAGCCAGATACATTCCTATGCTCCATCAATGATGTGAAGGTCAGTAGCTCCGTCGGCCAGAGAGCACACAATATCATGACAAGTCCAGAGGTGAGATATTTCTGTTGCTGGTGAAGTGACCACCTGCTTTGAGTCCCTTTAACTGGAAACAAATTTTTCTTGGACTGGATTGGATGTCTCCTTTTCTTAATTAATTGAGAATGGTTGCAGTTTATCGTGATTCAGCTATTTGACAAAGTGTGTATTTGTGACAGGGTTTTTTGAGACAAAAGCTTTCTGGACTGGGTCTTGTTTTTATTGTTGCTGGTGGTTCAGGTATGCATGTATCAGGGCTTTTTTTTTTTATGCACACATACGCTGTAGTCGTTGCATGTTCCTGATCTTCTGCAAGTTCTAATTGAGGGGGTGTACGGTGTACCTGTAGTTTTTCAGTTTCTTATCATCTTGTATTTCCTCTGCAATCTTTCTGTTCACTTCACCCTTATTTCTAGTCTAGGCCAAATCTATTCTTTCCCAGGGAAGACCTTTTCAGCACTTACAATCCTTTATAGTCTAGATGCTTAATTTTTTGGGGATAGTGTTGATGCTTCTTAAGTTGCACAATTTCGATTTGGTTATGATCTCTCTTCGTCCTCGTCTTTTCCAGTTGTACAGAAATCACTTGAAGTGGGGGAAGTGTTAGCGGTTAATGTCTCTTGCATTGCTGCTGTTAATAGCACAGTCAATGTCCAAATAAAGTACAACGGGCCCATGAGAAGAGCAGTATTTGGGGTAAGTTATTATCTAATACTGGTCTCATTTCTTTCTGGAATGCATATGACTAACTTATTACAAGGTAATTTTGGTACCTAAGGTGGGAAAAATGGTTCTGCTCTGTTGCTAAATATAGTCAACAAATTTCATGCACTTAACAACTGGTATAGAACGTACTAACATTCATGTTTCGCCTGCTTCGGATTATCAACATGATGATCTTTTTTTGATGGAAGCCTTGGCCGAGTTTTGCATTTGCAGGGTGACAATTTAGTGACAGCTACTCTAACAGGACCAGGAATCGTCTTCATCCAAAGTTTGCCTTTTCGACGTTTTTCTCAGTGCATAGCCAGGTGTGGTCCTTCTGCATCAGTTATATTTAACGCATTTGTTTCGTTAACATACTGCTATTCTAGTTTGTCTGGATCGCCTCACCAGTCTGCGGATTGTTGATATAACAATCTGTTTGCGATTCTGGATCTCATTGTTGTTCATTTTTGTCAACTTTTCAGGGCGGTGACATCTCCGAACATGAGAGAGAATCCGAGATTCTTTGTTCAAATAGCTATTTTCCTTTTCATGGTGTATGTGGTGATTGTATCTTCGTTAATCTTGACTGATGTATGAAGTTTACACACCTCAGTATCTCTCAGTAATAGTCCTTTAGGAAACCTCGCTTATATCCAGATATCACTCTCTGTGAATACAGCACGGTTTATCAGAAAGAAATCAGAAGAAACAAAAAAGACAAATCTTAAAGCAAGGTTTTAAAAAACTCGGTCTGACCGGACATAAGTCCGAATTATTTTTGGGGTAAAAAATGATGTCCGGACCGACCAGATGAAATCTGGTCGAACTAGATGATGATTCGGTCAAAAAATTTGGTCAGACTGAACGGTTCGCACGAAAATATGGCTTTTTTATATTTTAAAATTATTATTAGTTTATATTTATGTATACTTCAAAAATTATATTAAAATAAAAAAAAATTTTGATCCAACCAATAATTAGGCCAGTCGGATTCAATTTGGGATCGACCTCCGGGTCTTTTTTAAGAACCCTGTCTTAAAGCAAACGATTCTCGTATCCGGTAAATCTAAACAAACGCACCCTCCGATTTCCGATTCTCGTTTCATATTGGGCTCTGAAGCCCATAAATAGTCAGTCCAGTCCATTCCAATCCCTTCATACAACAGAGCCCAAAAGAGCAAGAAGGGTGCGGACTGCGGAGCGAGAGAGCGTTATCCTCGAAAAGTCGCCAAAAGCGGAAGGAGAAATGCGTCAATAAATAAACAGCACAAAGCATCATCGTCCCATTAACAAACATTAACCCTCTCTCTCTCTCTCTCTCCGAATCCCAAAACGGCGAATCACAAACAAACTTTAACCGGCTCTCGAAGCTGGGTCGCGCTGCCGCAATCTCGAAACCCCTCTTTTTAACCTAATACGCCGTACCCCAGCCCTAACCCTAATCTCCCTCCCCCGACGATCGCATCTCACGGCTCAGCCTCCGCCACGTCATCCGCCTAGAAGATTCCGTCCCCGCCTTCAAGCAAGGTCGTCAACCAGGGTTCGCGTGTTCGTTCGGCTCATCGGCAGTTACCTATAGTTGTTCTCCCGAATCCGACCGCTTCGGGATTCCCTAATCGGAGTCCGGAGTTCCAGATCGGCGGGTTCTTGTTCGTCGGCGGCTAGATCGGGAGGAAGCGAAAAGAAAAAAAAAAGGAAAGACGAAGCAGCGTTCGGGAGACGGAATCCGTGTCGAAGGGAGGATTATAAATGGTTCTATGACTAGTTGATTGGCTTTCTAAAGTGCATGCCAAGGAGAGATATAGGGATCTTATAGAGGAAACAGAGGCTTTTCTTGCTCTTTGTATTGTTTGTTCCCTTTTTTTTATTTATTTCCATTATTATTGAGTTCAATATCAGGCCATTCAATTTTTTTTAAGCAGGCCGTTGATTTGAGATTATTTTCTCTGTCTGCTTGATGATGTTATTTTGCTTCTAATTGAAAAAAAAGGAAAGAAAAAAAAGAGAAGTTATATTGGATCTTTACTTGGCCAGAAAAAAAGAATTTTGGAAAAACAGAATTTGAAGAGAGTATATATATAAATATGGCTGTTTATTATAAGTTCAAGAGTGCGAGAGATTATGATTCGATACCAATGGATGGCCCCTTTATATCTGTTGGTGTTTTGAAAGAGAGAATTTTCGAATCAAAGCATTTGGGCAGAGGTACTGACTTCGACCTGGTCGTCACTAACGCCCAATCTAATGAAGGTGGGTCTTTTTTGCTCTGCATGGGTCCTGTCGTCGATCTTTGATTGATTGAGCCATTTTCCGACTTTCTCGCATTGAGATTTTGTTTGGTAGGACTATCAGCATGACTCAATCTGTGGCGGCCTTTGTCTGGTTTGGATAGCAGTGTAGGTGCATGGTGTAAGTGGGCTAATATTATTACAGTGCTTCATAGGTTTGTTTTTGTGTTTTGCAATTTCAGAGTATCTTGATGAAGCAATGTTAATCCCGAAAAATACCTCTGTGCTAATACGTCGAGTTCCAGGAAGGCCTCGCATGCCCATTGTTACTGAGCAAGAGTACTTACTCCAACCTTTATTAATTGATCTCTCTGTTGTGATTCTTCTGTTGATGTCAAGAAAGTAGGGGCAACCAAGAGTCCAAAGATGGAGTTTTGTTCAGTTGAAGGAGAAAGATATGGTGTCGCTTTCTTAATATGACATCATTAGGATCTTGTTATGATGACAATGAAAGCTCTTTCACAAAGAATTATTTAGTACTGCTTTGCTGCAGTTTTCCTTTGCTTCAATAAGTTTGTAAGTGTTCAATTTTGCAGACCAAGTGTGCAAAAGAAGGTTGAGGATACTCCACCAGAGAAAAGTGGGTATACAGGTCCAGACTCAATGACCACAAAATATGTACGGTTCAGCCCTAAAAAAATGTTGAAGCAGATACTACTCGGTCTTCTGTGTCGACTTCTGACTAGTGCTTCATTGTGTTCAATTTAACTTTGCAGACTGATGAGACTGAGTGGGACGAATTTGGGAATGATTTATATTCAATTCCTGATGCATTACCTGTTGTGTCCATGAATCCACTCCCCGAAGCCCCCCCTACGAACAATGCTGACGAAGACAGCAAAATTAAGGCTTTGATTGAGACTCCTGCTTTGGACTGGCAGCGGTTAGATTTCATCTCTCTCTGCGCGCGCGTGTGTGACTCTGTGTGCACACACGTATACGCATAATGTGTGTAATAGTTGAATTTACATGTTTATCGTATCAGCTACACCTGATGTTATATGTCCGTGTTTTTGCTGGGAATTCTAGGCAAGGTGGTGATGGTTTTGGTCCTGGTAGAGGCTTCGGAAGGGGTATGGGTGGAAGAATGGGTGGACGTGGCTTTGGTAATTATTTTCTGCTCTTCTAGTGGCAGTTTTTCCTTTTATTTTCTTATTGTTACAGTGGTCCATGGTTGTCCATCACTGCAAGCTAGCATTTGCTTCCTGATTGGATAATGCACTCACTTGAGCTGTTGGATTAAAGCTAATTTTTTGATTTGTTATGATGTCAATCAGGGCTAGAGCGTAAAACACCTCCCCAAGGCTACGTGTGTCACAGATGTAAAGTGCCAGGTACTTGCAAGTATTTCAAGTCCAATTGGTGAAATTTAGCTTGATTTTTTTTGGAAAGCTCCCATAATTGATCTGTTCTATATATTCAGGTCATTTTATCCAGCATTGCCCAACAAATGGTGATCCAAATTATGACGTAAAAAGGGTGAAGCCTCCTACTGGTATCCCGAAGTCTATGCTCATGCAAACAACAGATGGTTCTTATGCTCTTCCGAGTGGGGCTGTTGCCGTCTTGAAGCCAAATGAGTAAGCCGTCTTGAACTGAGCTTTCTTTAGCCATAGCCCTGGATCTTGTTTGTCAGGAACCATGTTTACTTTGTTATTCAGGGCTGCATTTGAGAAGGAAATGGAAGGTTTACCCTCCAATCGTACTGTTGGTGATCTTCCACCCGAATTACATTGTCCCTTGTGCAAGGAAGTCATGAAAGATGCTGTTTTAACAAGTAAATGTTGCTTCAAAAGCTTCTGCGATAAATGTAAGTCTTTCACAACTTCTGTTTTCTCATTTTCAAATACATGTTGCTCAAGTACTGATTGACATGAGTACTGCTTGAGTACCTACACATTTTGTTTGTGCTAACCTGGCTCATTTGATATGTGTACATTTTGTGCTACATGCCTAAAATGTGAATGTTTAACCTGTTTCACATTCAATTACATTCTAGTCCATGAATTTGTTGATTTGAGAGCTACCTTGAACATCAGTCTGGTTGACTGGTTCTAAGAACTCATCTATTAACCTGTATTTTGTTCTTGTTTTGTTTTCAACCCAGGTATAAGGGACCATATAATCTCAAAAGCACAGTGCATTTGTGGAGCAACAAACGTTCTTGCTGACGATCTTCTTCCAAATAAGACGCTCAGGGACACTATCGACCGCATCTTGGAGTCTGGAAATAGTAGTGCAGAAAATGCGGGAAGCACCTTTCAAGCTCAAGGTTACTTTCGGTTTACTTGGAAATTTTTTCTGAGAATTAGGATGATCCAGATTATACCAATCAGAATCTACTGCTTTTTTCAAATCCAGATATGGAGTCTGCTAGGTGTCCACAGCCCAAGATGCCTTCTCCCACAACGTCTGCTGCATCAAGGGGTGAGCATAATCCACCTCTTGCAAAGGAGGAAGCGCCTGATACAGATATTATTCATAGGAACTCCACCAAGAACATGGCGGAGCCAGTTAGGGTTCCCTTATTGGTCCAAGAGAGAGCAAAATCTGGCCGCGTGGCTGATGTGTCTGAGGCTACTCACGAATCTATGAGTTTCAAAGAGCCGGCTGCTTCACAAGGAAGTGCTCCTCTAGCTGAGGAAGAAGTTCAACAGAAGCTGGCTCCTGGGGATGCTGGTAAGTTTCTTGGTCTTAACATGCCACTTCCTATTAATGTTAGGTTATCATTTTAAAATGTATTATCTTGTACCTAATTTTCAATGACTGGTGTTGCCTTCAGCAAAGAAGAAGAAAAAGAAGAAGGTTCGTGTTCCTCCAAATGGTAAGTCTGTTGCTTCATTCTCCGGTTTTCTGTCATCATTAGCCTGCTTCTCTGACCACAACGTGGGTGAGATTCTAGGTATTGCAAATGTATTTTGTTTTGTTTTCCTTTCAGCTGCATCTTCTCTTGGATTATTTATTTATATAAATGTTTTGTAGATATGTGGAAAGCACCACATGATATGGCAGCCGAAAATTTCATGATGCCAATGGGTCAACCTTCATTTAATCCCTACTGGAATGGCTTTCAGCCGGGGATGGAAGGATACATGGCTCCTTTTGCTGCTCCAATGCCCATGATGGGGTATGGATTAGGCCCATTTGATATGCCGTTTCCAGGTGCATTTCCTCCAGATCCTTTTGCTGCCCAAGGTTTTATGATGCCAGGAATGCCACCTCAGAGGTATACAATTAATTTCTTCATGTTTGTTTTTCATTCGTTTTCAAGATCATCTTTTCTGAATATCATCTTTTGTATTTTGTAGAGATCTTGCAGAACTTGGCATGGGAATGAATGCTGGACCTCCTGCAATGAGCAGGGAGGAGTTTGAGGCAAGGAAAGCTGATGTGAGGAGACGACGTGAAATGGAGAGAAGAGCTGATCGGTACTTTTTTATGCCCTGTGTAATGTTTCAGCTGCATCTCCAATGTTTTAATGTTGTCATTACCAAGTTTATTTTTGGTTTTTCAAAGAGAATCTATACAGACTGCTTTGATGCAGTTGCACCTTACCATGGACCTTATCTATTCATTTTATTTTTGAGAAATTGCATCCCTTTCCTAGCAAGAATCATGGACCTTTTTGATTCGTCTGTTTAGGCTTTTGTTTGATTTGTCTATGAGATCGTGATTGCTAGCCCTTTGCTGAAGCTAAAAAATAAGTAGTGTCTCCATCATCATATAATATTTCTTGGATCTGTCTTAACTGGTCCTACATTTTATCCGATTTTTCTTTGTTCTTTAATAATGCTCGGTTCCTTTTACTATACCCAGATTCACTGCTAATTCGTACGCATCTGGTTTCTCTTTTTGTAGGATTACCGTCGCTTCTTTTTTATCGGAAAAATCTGATTAAGTTGTATTATTTCCTGGTTTAGGGAATTCCCAAGAGACCGTGAATTTGGGAGAGAAGTGAACAGCGGTGGTGATATTTCCTCCATGAAATCCGTATGTGTTTTCATATTGTTGTACTTTATCATCCATCATTGCCTTATAGTGCTGCAGGAAGAAAATTACTTCCCACCCCACACCACTAGAAAGGGAAACGAGCAGTTTCTCCTACTATGTGGTTTCAGAAAATCTGAATGTGATGCTGCTTTAATATGCTTTCCAAATGTGATGCTCCTCTAATATGATTTAGATGTGCTAAAGTTGTTTCATTTAGTCATTTCTGAATTATTATCGGTAATTTGCGGGGCGGGTAACTTTAGATTACCTTTTCTACCATAAGCTTTCGTTTTTGAAGAACCTCCATTCTCTTCGTAAATCACTCCCCATCATCCATCCTTTTCATGCCTGCAGAATTTGAAAACCTTCTTGCTCATGTCTCTTACGACCATTGTCATGAGAGAAAGTATCATTCTACATTGAGTAGTTAGTCATTATCTTGCTGTAGCTTTACTTGCATATATCCTTGACGCTGCAACTCGGGCTTGTTTTCTGCAAGCCATGGCTGCTGAACTCTGTCGAAGGGGTGTGTGCATCTCTATGCCAAGTCTTTTATCTTCGATCATTCATTGGTCTTTGTCAAAGTTGTTTTCAGGCTCTTTCGGAAACTTAGTACATTTCTCGTCATAAAACTGCAGTTGTTGTGTTTCACAACGTGAGATGGAAATTATGGCTATGTTTTGTGATTAGATTTACTGGGATACGAGTGCAACCACTCATTAAGAGGAGCACGAAAAATGTGCGACACTTGTGGAATCTAATAATTGTAATCAACCCTTTTTGAATATAACTGTTTTTGGTGCCAACTGAGAATTGAATGATGTTTCCAAATTGTCCACAATAGGACGCTAATTGTTGTAAGGACCAAAGTATTTTCTTTTTGGGTATTGCTCATATGAGTTCCAGTCTTGTCGGGCCTGTTTGGGTCAGAAATTGCTTCGTAAATAGAAATACGATGTCGGTATTTAGTTCTTTAAAGAGATCTCAACTGCTGCAGTCGCCGGATATTAATGGGCCTGGAGGTCAGTGGGGCCTGGACTTGAGAGGCCCATGCATTAAAAGTAAAGGAGTAATAATGCGGTTTTGTAGGGCCAAAATTGGAAATTTAGGTTATTGAGGTGATTGCCATTTGTCAGTTATATTTCTGATGAAGGTTTTTATTCCCGCCATCGCAGAGGCCAGGACCGCAATCTTCGAGCGCAACACACCGCCCCCACCGACCAGAGAGGCCCTCGCCGGACCGGCCTCCCAGGGACATCGACCTCCCTCCTCCCCCACCCCCTCGACCTTCCAAGCGGAAACCCGATCACAGCGGCGACCGGGATCGAGAGTACCACGACCGGCCGCGTGAACGTGATCGGCAGCGTGAACACGACCAACGTGACCATGACCGGGATAGAGAAAGGGACAGGGATAGGGAGCGCGAAAGAGAGAGGGATCGTGATCGGCATCGCGACCACCACCCCCACCACCGTTCAGAATCATCCGCCCCGCCACCACCGCCCTCATCTGCTACAACGACTTCCTCGGCAGCCGCGGCTGCTGCTGCTGC